>CM072814.1:64272841-64872841 GCA_036937905.1 Salvia rosmarinus
TTCAAACATGTTCAGAGACCTGCTCCTATCATGAAGTGTAACTGAATAGATCTCGAGTATCTCATACCCAAAGTTTGTGCATCTAAGCAAACAAACTCTTCAAGTGTCGAATCATTTCATAGGGTAGCAAGCATTCATGCATTTGAGTTCCAAACTCATAGAAGTCAACATAATGCCCCTGAGCCGATATAAGATCCTCAACGTGCTTCTCACGAGCAACCTCGTCAAACGAGGCATACCGAGAACGCTCAGGGGATGATATCGATTGGTTTATCCAAGACATACTCAATCTTATCCGCCCTAATACCAATCACAAGAACGTAGCTAATCCGTATAGTTTCAATCCAACAATTTTTTTTTCATCAAACACTTATACAACATAGCACTGAATAACGAAAAATTTACTGTAAATTAGAACAAAATTAGAACAAAGTAAACACAGATCATAATCGTATCACTAATCAAACAATGGTTTATCAGATTGATTAGCTCCCACTAATTTTAACATATATTGCACCCCAAATGTAAAATACGGATTTATAACAAATATAAATCTTAGTAGTCCAAGATCCAAGTCATATTATTACCGCTTGCTTCGATGATCGTAAATAATATCACCGGTGGGCCTCCAAGCCGATTGCAACATCGATTTGTAGCGATTCAAGTCTTATATTATTATAGCCTCGCTTGCTAATGACTATAATAATAATACTTGGTCAATTTCAAAACCGATCACAACAAATAAATTTACAATTCTTGGTTTATTAATCCAATTAATATCATCCACTAATTATTTTGATCGCTTGACTGCTTCAAAATAATTAACAAGTCAACCCCATCACACGACGCCAACCATGCATCTATGAACGAGCATTTGCTTGTCGATTTTGAGTAAACACTTTGGTGTAAAACTCTCGACGAAAGAGGCTAGGATTCTCATACAATTATGATTGATGATGCTTTGTTTCAAAAACTAGACTTGTATTTAAGTGGGGATAAAACATGTGATACTAATTGTCCATTTAATATCCAATATTAAATTCAAAACACCATCGCCGCCACCCAGCATGAAATGCGACCACACATATTGAGCGCTACCACCCAAACATAGTAACACGGACTATAATTATTGGGCCGCCACCCAAACAATAAAATCGGTCTCTAACTACTATAGTTAAAAAGAAGCATAGAATCAAATAGCATGCTTATCACGTAACAACAAATAGGGCTCAACTAATAAATTCATTAATCTAATTAATAATTTAATTCTCTAATTAAAAGTGGATATACTCATTCATATTAATTCCAAATTAATATAAAAATTCATTTTGTGTTATTATTTCTAAAATAATAATCAAATAAGATTTATTAATCTAATTAATAAATCAATTCCTTATTTATGAACATTAGAAATTATATTAATTCTAAATTAATACAAAATCAAACCTTCTACTATTATTTCAAAATAATAATAAAGTTTAAATTTATTAATCTAATTAATAAATTAATGTTCAAAATAGTGATTAGTTTTATTAATTCTAAATTAATAAAATTAATCCATGTAAATTAGTAAATTATATTCATTCCAAATTAATATAAAATCAAAACTTATATTATTATTTAAAAATAATAATAAATTTTAATTTATTAATCTAATTAATAAATTAATTTCAAAATTATGACTAAATTTATTAATTCTAAATTAATAAATTAAATCCATGTACATAATTAGATTGTATTAATTCTAAATTAATACAAAATCGAAATTAATGTTATTATTTCGAAAATAATAATATTAAACAAAACTTATTAATCCAATTAATAAATTAATTTTGTAATTGAAATTGAATTTTATTAATTCTAAATTAACAAAATTGGTTTTTTTTTTTTAATTAACTTTGCAAATTTGCTATATTAAAATTCGCCCAAAAGAACGCCCGTAATTTAAAAACAACCAGCTACGCGCCCAAAAGCCCACGATTCGCGCCCACATGCGAAGCATGAGTTCAAAGCCCAAATGTCGACCAATCCAAGATCCGACCCGATCGACCCGACCATCGCCGCAGCAAAGAACCCAATTCCATTGTGGTTTGTCACGTGAATCGCGCCACCGCCGCCGCTCCTCCGCCGCCAAGGCGACGTCGACGCCAATCGGCCGCCCGTGACTTCGCCGACGCTGCTCCATGGGTCACGATTATCTCCATGCCGCCGCACGAGACGCCGAGAGAAGAACAACAACCATGGTTGCGGTTTCGAGAGACAACGCCGAGGCATTTCTACTCCGTGAACACACGCCGCGCCGGCGCCGCCTCCGCCACCCACGCAACAAGTGTTCGCCGTGGCGAGCACGAGCGCTAGCGCCGCGCCGCCAACAGCCGACGCTCCATATTCTAACGCACGCCCATCGTGGCGCGCAACCAGCGCGGCATTCACCTTTCGCGCTTCTTCCTTCACCCAACTCCGCCGCACGACTTTCAACAATGATATCGCGGCGGCGACGAAGCGC
Source organism: Salvia rosmarinus (assembly GCA_036937905.1). Taxonomy (NCBI): domain Eukaryota; kingdom Viridiplantae; phylum Streptophyta; class Magnoliopsida; order Lamiales; family Lamiaceae; genus Salvia; species Salvia rosmarinus. Next base: position 64,275,348 of record CM072814.1, read on the forward strand.
GAAGCGCCACAAGGCCGTCGACCGCCGTGATGTCACCGACGCACAAACGATCGCTCGTGGCCTCCGCTCGAGACGAGTGGCAAGAAGGATTCCTGGTGGATCTCCATGAAGTCAATTTCAAACAAATCCCAGATTTTCAGTTTTTCAATTTCGTTTTTCCAAAACCAATTTCTGATTTCCAAATCCGATTTTTCAAAATTCTAAATTCCGAATATCCACAATTAAATTAGAACACAAATTAATTATAAATCGAGAACCTGGCTCTGATACCACTGTTAGTATTCGTTCTTGACAACATCTAATGCGCAGCGGAATAAAACATCAAGAATGGATCTAGATCTATAATTAAACATGCGATGAGCCCTATGAACACGAAGATCGAAGACTTACGTGTTTGTAACGCTTTCAATGTAGTAGTAAAGCTTCCAAGCTTCCAATGTATCATTCGAGAGCATTTCCATAACTATGGTATCCACGTGTCTTTAATCACCGCATGAACAATTTCGATATCAATATTCAACGAGAAGCCAAGAATCTTCTATCAATATTGCAAGATGTTTTGTAGTGTGTTCTCTCAGATAATGTTCTTACGTTAATCCCATGATTAACTCCCATTATTTAAGATAACCACCCACTACTTAATTGAATGGGCTATGGGCTTGATTAATTAATGTCCAACATGCAACTTAATTAGGCCCAATCTAATATCTAGTCCATTAAGCTTTCAGAGATTTCATGAAGCAATGCTTGGGTTTTGAAATTATCTTTGGCTAGTGGTCTGGTTAACCTTTTTTCACAAATCTGGGTAAATTCTGATTTGATAGTTTCGTAGTTCTTATGTACTACTTAGATAGTCAATGTGTTCTCGTTGTTATTTATAGGAAAGTTTAGCAAAATATGTCCAAAAGTTTATTATGGCGCCATTGATGAGGGGATCGAAGGCAGTTCTCCGTGCACCGGACTCGTAGCTTACCGAATCAGTTGCGACACGGATGGGAATGCATGCTACGAAAGATAGGGTCGAGTCTGATACATCAACCGTCTACTCAATATCCTTGTACGAGTCCACAATCAGTACCAGGCTTCTTGGCGAGTCCAACCACTAGGGATAGGTCTAACCCTTGCTATCTACGAGCTTTCTGAGTCCATTCCCGAAAGAAGAGTCCTGTTCTTCCTTTCTTTCGGGACTTCTTACTTTACTTTCAGCGGGTTCGGGTTTGGAAGACGGACTACTATATAGTCGGGGATGAAGATGAGAGCAAGGAAGGTTAGTTAACGACCGGCTCCCAACTATAGACTATAGAAAGGGCTATAATAGTAGAAGCAAGGGATTCAGAACTCCGTATCGGCGGAGAAGGGTTTCGCCTCGAATCCAAACGATTTCTTGTCTTCTCTTAAGATATTTCCTATCGAACGGGAATTAGTAGTAGTGCTAGTGAGGGTATGGAAATTGAATTCATCGATTCTTTCCAGAAGTTATATAAATTGGACCCTAGACCGGGTGACTTTTTCGTGCTTGTCCTTGGAAATAAGAGAAAAATGTTTAGCCCCTTTTCTAAAGAAGAGATTGAAGAAGCGGTGTTCAATCTAGGGGAGATCTTACTAATTTATAATAAATAAATACGATGGTTAACTGGGAGTTTGCGCCTACACAACGGATTGCTTGCTTACCAAGCCATTCTGGCAAGCTCCTCCTGTTCGATTATTATTCTTGACTTGACTTATTATTATAAAAACGACTCACTATCCAAATGAAATACGATCGATTATCTACCCAAGAAGATAGAGAGTCCCACATACGAGAAAAGGTCACAAATAGAGTTGAACCAAGTAACATTGCAAAGGCATAATGATAGTAGGGTCGGATATCCCCGCCCGAACCGGACGTGAAGTACAGACAATGTTTAGTGATGCTTCTTTCTGGTTCTATTAGATAACCGGATTTATGATATAGTGATGTTATTCTAGGTCTGTTCATTTTTCTTACCTTATTATTTTAGTGAAAAGTCAGAATTGGTTTTCCTCTTTGGTATACATATTTGTTGCAGGTGTGCTTGAACTCTGAGACCTGAATGTAGACGTTTCTTTGTTTTTCTAATTATTAATGAAGGAAATGAAATGTAGTGGAGTGTAATGTTATATCTCCCATGTTTTCAGTTTATAATAGGCTGTTCTGTTGGGAAGCTTCTTTTATGTTGATTTTATAGCTTGCTAATTTGTTTTTCAATCAACATGATAATTCCAGAATGTGAACTCTTTTAGTTTGTGTTTTATGGTTAAAGGTCCAACTACTTGCAGTTTGTGTTTCTATGATGGTTGCTTAAAGAAATGGGATTTCTTGGATTTAAACAAGGATTGAGTTGATGATGCCTTTAATTTGGAAGAAGAGTCAGAATAGGGATGCTGGAAGCCTGGAATAGTTCTTGACATGAACTGTAAAAAATGAAAGTTGCCTTGTTTCGCATAAACTGCATTAATGATGAAAGTATACTCTTACTTTTTTTTTTTTATATTATTGCCAATTTTTCTTTTATTTTCTGTGACGATGACTTTTAATACCTGATGCATGTTTATGCTTCAATAGCAGGCTCCCATGAAAGTGTTAGTCCTACCTTAATCTATTTGAAGGCCTGGGAAGTTATTGTTGGCTTCTGTGCCAATTGACTACTCTTTCTCTGGCTACTATAATCTGATTCAATTCTTCTGGGAATTTTCCTGAAATCTAAACAAGAAAATGGATGGAGATCTTGAAATTTCACTAGACAAGCTTCCAATCATACGGCTTGATGCCATCCTGAAAATGGCTTTGAACGCTTCCCCACGTCAGTTCACTTCCTTTTCACAATATGCATTAAATGTAAAAATTTGGATATAGATGGATTGATGTGATATTGGTGCATATATGTGTGGCAGAGATGTGGGTTACGATGAAAAGAGAGTGAGCTTGGTAAGGAGAATAGACTTTGCATGGGCAGTGGAGAGAGAGGATCCCAGTAAGGAGCGGAAGAGTGAAGGTGCGTATGCCAAGGAGGGTGCAACATCCAGTCAGCAACAGAGCTTAGTGGAGAATCTCCAGTTGGCTCACCAAGAGCTCTCCGTCATAATTGATCTTATTAACACGGTAAAAGAGTTGAGTTCTTTGTTTTTCTTGCTTGTTCCTATATATGAGATTATATTTCTTGTTAACTTTGATGTGCATGGGTAAGTGTAATAATATGTATTTAACAAGCTGATATGTAATTTAAGTGGAGTCATGCTTTAAGTCCTTGCTAATAAAGACAATGGGTTGTACAAATGCTCAATTGAAGTTGCTCGATAGGTGTTCAAAGGGGTTAATAGCAGTATTTTATATGACCATCTCTGCATCTATGCATCACTCATCTTAAATTTTACTGTGAGTACATAGGTCAAGACTTATGTCTTGCCACTATGATGCTGTCTAGACTTCTGGTGATATGGCGGTGATTGTTTATCTTCATTTTAGCCTGTTTCTGCTTACCTATTAGTTTGGATTTTGGTCAGCAGCTTGAGCATTTCATGGTTTCTGAATTGGTTTGTGTTAGGCTTAGAATTGGTGTATGCTTGGTCAACTAGTTATCGATTATTAAAACCAATAGATAGTCTGTGTCAAGCTAGATGCACCTGAAGTTATAAGTTTCTAACCTGTTGTTTTCACTCCGCATAATTTCCTAATGCTGCCTTGGTCCTCACAAACTTCTTTCTTTTCTTGTATTTAAAACAACACCATTCAGACAGGGTGTTGTCCTGCCCAAAGGGATTAGATCATGTATAGATTGTAATATATTTTTCTCTACTCTAATGTGACTTACACAGGTAGAGGCCAATGATGCTGTGACAGTTGCAGGAATGACACGGCCAAAGCAGTGCCAAATGAACATCTCTCTGACCTCGCTGTGTCTATAGCAACTAAACTACAGTGTTTCCGGGTACTTATGTCTTCCTATGTTGTTGTCTGTCATGATTCATGAATGAATTACTTTGCAGGACTGTTACTAGTGACCTCTAACTTTTGTACTTCATTTATCTTTCTTGTAAGCTATAAGTGTAGTTGTGCTTTTATGCCGACTTTTTTTGCACTTCAATGCTATGGTGCGGTGCGGTTAAGGTCTTATGTTACACTGCAGAGTCTTGGAAAATATTTAAAGCAATCTGCCAAAGCATTGGAAGAACAAATAGCAAGAGAGGCTAGATTTTATGGTGCCCTCATTAGGTAAGTACTGAATGCTTGAAGAAGCCTTATGTTTCACATAAAGCTAGTGGAAGTCTCTTTTCTCCGACCATGTTAACAAAATTGCATTATTTAATGGATGACAGATTACAGCAAAATTGGAAAATTAAGCGACATCGACTGGTTGCGGCTGCCTCTGGCAATGAGGGTTTCTATATTGATTTATTTGACAGTGCATTATATGATTTGGCTTCTGTATTTCATCCATCTTCCATGTGTACAATTCCTGTTGAGCACGATTCAGCTGGTATGCTCATAGTTAATTTACCCCGTAAATCATGCCACTCTCTTCAATTTGAGTTTCTTGGACTCAATCCTGCTTATAAGTTGAGAAAATCTGGTGAGACAAAGACACAAGCAGCATCGAGCGATTCTCCCCGAATGCCTGCGAAGGAACATGTGACGGATGAAGAACGTGTGAGGGAAATGCATTTAACCTTACGTGAAGCTTGTCGAGCAATACATGATGAGCAAGTATATTTTCATTTATGTATATCTCATTATATCTGATTCTAAAAGAAAATTATTTACGCCTAAGCATTGGTGAGGGAGCATCTGTCTCCCTTACACTCGTGTCGTCTGGTCAAGATGATCAAACAAGCGGTGCATCAGAAACAAACACTGTAGAAACTTCAAATGTAGCTGTGGGGTCATTTGAGGAAGCAAATTTTGAAAAGAAATTAATAAAGCAGAGAAACCAGGGCTCCCAAGACAACTTGGATTTGAGATTTATTTGCGACAATTGTTTCATGAGTATGTGTTTGTCAGAGCAAAATCCAAAGCCATGCCTTCACGGAGGAATCAAATTCCTGGCCAGCCAGCTAAGGACAATTCTAACATTCTAGGCCATTTCTGCATGTCTCTTGCTCACAGAATATTCTCAAATAAGGTTCTGTCTATGCTGGAAAATCTGGTATGTACTGCATCTCTTTCTTGACAACTTGACATTATAAATATTAAATATGACATAAATACTGTTCTTAAAATTTACTTAAAATGACCATCCATCAAGAATTTTAAGAACTTTGTAACCATAATCTGGATTAAGTTTTTATACACTGATGGACTAGATGTAAGTCTACTTATGAACTTGCAGGTTCACAGGACACCATATGTCCAATTTTATTTTCTCATCCAACCTGGCACTCTCGGACATCTTCATGGACGCTTTCAATGAAGATTCCCGAATCCATCATTAATGCTGCTAGCCAAATTCAGACACCTGGTGTTGGCGATGCGAAGGTTATAAGATATCAGTTCTGGACTGAGGTTGTGGTGATTGATGATTCCATTAGCGTACAGGGTGAAGGTGCTCCTAATGTTCTTGGTCTTTTCAAAGGAGAATCTGAGGCTGTCAGTTCTATTAATGGATACGATTGTGACTTGGCAGATCTTCCTATAATACTCCTTCAGCAGGTATTTGAGTGATATAGTAAATGTGCCGTGTGCTATCTTAGGAAGTCATTAGAGATAAAAACATATTTAGTCCCTTGTATATTTACCTTTTGTTATCTAATATTTTCTTGCAGTAAACATCTTGGGGCGGGGGGTTAGCTTTAGCAATGTGGCTCTCACAAAGCTAAGGGGATCTCGTCACATACTAGTTGAAATGTAGAAAGATTTTCAACTTGTTTTTTCCTGCACATTGTACATCTGCTCTCTAGTATAGACCTAAATTTTGAAAGTAGTTTTCCTCGAAAACAATGAGTTGCAGATGGTGTTTGTGCAAATTGATAATACAGAACTTTCTTCATATGTCGACACTGTTATAGGAGTTATGGCACGACCCATTTGTTCTTCACAGTTAGCCTGTATTAATACTGTTATATGGCTGTGTTTCATGTTGACAAATCCTTTTTCCTAGGTTGCTAGCCAAATCATTCAGTAGCTGCACGAGGAAGCTCTAGCTGTTGGTATCAAAGCAAACAGAGATTTCTTATTGCTGGCGTTCGAGCTGGAGCAGGGCGAAATAGCTCGACTGGTGGCACATGTAGACCCTGAAGATACTCAAGGCTGCATCTCTTGGTGGCTCACGATGGACGACGGGCTCACTGAGGAACACAAACTTCGTTCGACATGTCCTATTTCGAGTCACAAAGCAGGAAGTTCTTAGGTTACCTGCCTATTGATCTCTTGCATTCGACATTGCTGGACTTTCTCAACTTGTGCAGCTATTGAGAATTGGTCGTCATATAATTTTGTGATGAAAATTTGATCTATGAATACGTAAGAGTAACCTAACGTGACAATATGAGTACTTTTTCCACATAGTTAGTTAACTTTAGAGACATGTACTTCACATGAGGGCATATGGTTATAGCTAAACAAAATTGTATAATTTGCTCGAATTCATTTTTTTTTTCTATATTACTCCAGCCTCGTAGTTTAGTGATATATTTTTTTAGTTAATTAAATACATAAATTTAAAGGTCCAAAATAAATTGTATAATATACTCGAATTCAACTTTTTTCTTTCTATATTACTCGAGCCTCAGATTTTAGTGATATTTTATAGTTAATTAAATACACAAATTTAAAAGTCGTGTCACCAGAACTCAAATCCAGAGATTCGACGATTATTATTAACCACATATATATATATATATATATATAAGATTTTATATATTCATATAACAACATACGATACAATATTTTCATATATTCATATAGTTTGTTACCATCTCGATTCTCGCCACCGAATGAAAAGTTTCTTCATTTCCATATTCACGAGTCTTCGCCTTTGGTTTTTATTTTGAAATTGCTTTCTAGATAGAAAATGCTCGCTTTACTACGTGTTTTATATTTATAGGATTGGAGCATGCGAATGAGGAATGATAAAAAGAAAATTTCTAAAAATGTGTGCTTTGTCTTTTGTAAAATATGCTGTACTATTATTAATTTAATTATAACACTAGATATTTAAAAGCTTACTTTAAATTGCCGGTAGAAAAACTGTACTATAAATAGCATAGCCATAAATAATTTAGTTTAAAGGAGTAGTTAAGATTCGTACGTGGCTTTGCAAAGCTTTATTACTTTATTTAGTTCTTTACTTGATTACTTGGTATTAGTGGATGAGTGGTTTAGCACATTTTCATAGTTTATTGTTTTTCTGTTATACTCGTAATAGCCGTTATATATGAGTGCAACACGTTATATACGCGACGCTTAATTTATGAAATATTATGAAGATTCGAAATATCAAATTTCACATTAATTCCACAACTTTTAAATTATATTATAAAATCGATAGTCAACAACTAGACCACTTTTAAGAATATATTTACTATTTTAGCTGCATAATTTTACTCGATCAAAGCTGCGTAATTTTACTTAAAAAGTAGTAGCAAAACTGCATGACAATTATAACAATATATTTACAAAGCCCTATGTCCCATTCTCACCTTCTCTCACTTTCCCATTTCCCGTCAATTGCTCTCCACCGTCGCCGTTAGCACACCACTGTCGTGCCGCCGTGATTCTACCTTCTCCTACTTCGGTCTCCGTCTCCAGCTTGGTGTCAATTTCACCATGAATCGGATAATTCCGCAATTGAGCTGATTTAAATGGCAGTCGTCTGAGACTCTTTGCGAGCTTGGTGGAATCTCAGGTACTTTCTCTTTCTAACTGCTATAGTTCGTATTTTCTTAATGCGTGCGATTGTGGTTGTATTTTGTGAATTTTACGACAATTTTCTTCTATGGGATAGTGATAGTGATTTTCCGAGTATTTTCTTTTTCGCTCGCTTGCATAGTTGGGGGTTGTGGATGGCTTTAATTCATGTATCTCTGTGCACACTAGTTGGTGGAGCACCGGATAGAAGGATGAAGTTGAGATTATATGAAGCAATGGTGGGTTTTTAGAATTATATGTCTGGTTAATCCGTTTTCATAAATCTGGACATATTTTGATACCATAGTTGACAGTTTCATAGTTGACAATTTTTATTTCTCAGTTAGAAACTCCTATTTCCTCTATGTTTTAAGATCGATTTCAGCTCTTCTAATTACTTATTAGTCATTACCTAAGAGAAAGCAACCGAAATCTTTTTAAACTCTGTTACTCTATTTTTGCTAGGTTTAAACATCTTTAAGTTACCCCAATTTCCCCTTAAACACACTTTTCATTTGATTAAGTGAGGTATTATTCTCTCAGCAACGCTGCAACAATTTGATTTGTTATTTTCTCGGCCTGGGGGTTGAATTGCACATCAATTTTCAAGTTCTGTGGTTTCTGCGAAAGACGCCACAGTATGTTTGTTAAACCTAATTATGAGGTATACATTTTTTTTCAAAAAAGATGCTTTTTTGTACGGATATACGTGAATTAAATTTCTCAGAAATATTTATGCTAATTTGTTGAGAAATTTGCTTCTTTGAATTTTATTTGTTGATAATTTGCTTGTTTGAATTTTTCTTTCAGGCTTTTTTTTTTCAATCCTTCCTCAATCCGCATTTGCAGAGTGAAGTATCCAGCCAAAGTAGTGTTGTGTTAGCGCGGTAAATTTTAATCTTTGAAAGGAACAAAATATTGGATGAGGTATGCAAAATTGTTGGGGATGATTTCTTGTTGAATGTGGTCAGTTATAATTCATTATGGCATTCATGATGCGATCATTGATAAGAGAGAACCAAAGAGGTTTAGGTTTGTTGAAATCAAGTTTTGTTGGAAAATTTGCCTTAGTTCACAATGTGAGTTTTCATGTAGTGAATGGATATGATAGGAAATTTGGTAATCATTCTTCGAAGGAACTTCAACCGTCGGTGCTACGTTAGAAAATTTGTGCTCGGAAGGGCCCTCTCGGTGGAGCTTGTTAGGAAAGCTAGAGAGAGAGTTGAAACAACGTAAAGTGGATGAGGCTTGGGAAACTTATAACAACTTTGTGCGGGTTTATGGTTTTGTCGACCACTCTTATGGCTAATCTGATTACTGAGTCTTCGATTCGCCAGACTCCAAATGTCTTCGTATGGCTTGTCATTTCGTTGTTAAGCTTTCAAAGGAGAGACCGGTTTTACTTAGGTCTGAGCTGATGACAAAACTAGTCCTTTCTTTGGCTCGGCTCAGATTCTTGTTCCAGCGGCAAGAGTTCTTAGAGTGATGTTGGAGAAGAAGATCTTGCCGCCTTTGGATATGTTGCGGATGGTCTTTCTACATTTGGTGAAGACGGAAACTGGAACATGTCTAGCATCAAATATTTTGGAAGAAATTTGTTTTAGTTTAAAGGAGTTAAACGCAAACAGATCAATGACAAGGCCTGATGTTATGATTTTTAATCTTGTTCTCGCTGCCTGTGTGAGGTATGGAGCTTCTTTAAAGGGCCAACAGATTATGGAGCTGATGCCAGTAGTAGGAGTCGCGCAGACGCCCATACTGTTGTGATTATTGCTCGCATACATGAAATGAATATCGCGAGAGATGAGTTGAAGAAGTTTAAATATTGTGTGGATATGGTTCCTGTCAATTTGGTTCGTTATTACCTGCCTTTTTATGACTCTCTGCTGAGCTTGCATTTTAAGTTCGATGATATTGATGATGCATCCGCACTCTTATTAGGTCTGTCTCGATATAGTGAATCGATCCTTTGCAAAGAGGTTGGAATGACCAACAGAGATCCTGCACTGTCTCAATTGATCGGACAATATAAAGACGGGTTGAAGCTGCAGTTTCTACCTCAGCAGTTGCAGAAGGATTTGTGTATAAAGTTGACTACAAGCAGGAGCTTCTCCTGCATAAGAGTGGAAATTTTGTGCTAAGCAACAAAGGGTTGGCCAAGCTCATCACAGGATACAAGAAATCAGGGAGAATTAACGAGCTCTCGAGACTTCTAATTAGCATTCAAGATATGCTAAAATCACCAGATAAAAGCAGTCCTTGTTCTCAGGTAATCGATGCTTGTGTTCATTTGGGCTGGCTCGAAACAGCTCATGACATTTTAGAGGACTTGGTAGCAGAAAATTACTGTGTCCCAATAGGTTCATATACATTGCTTTTGACTGCTTATTACAATAGAAATATGCTTAGGGAAGCAGAAGGACTAGTGAGACAGATCCAAAACTTGGCCTTGCTATAATATTTCCAATGAGTGTTTGTCCTCAAATATTTCTGATTCTGAGGATAAACATAAATCAAATTTGGCTAATTCAATTAGTCAGGCAATGCGAGAAGATGGAGATCCACTTATGGCCCATCAGTTTAATTCCTCGATCTTCTTCTTCACAAAGGCCAAAATGATTGAAGACGCAAGAGAGACATACCGGAAAATGCAAAAGTCGAAGATCCAGCCTAATGCATCCACATTTTTCTATCTTATATGCGGATATAGTTCTGTGCGAATGTATCGTGAAATCACAATCTTGTGGGGCGACATCAAGAGGAGCATGGCGAATCAGAACACAGTTTACAAGAGAGAAGTGTATGAGTTGCTGCTGCTAAATTTTATTCGGGAGGCTATTTTGAGAGGGTAATGGAGGTCGCTCATCTTATGATGCAGAATGGTATGTTCTTGGATAAGTGGTGCTATAAAATCGAGTTCTTGAAGTTTCACAGGAATCTTTACCGGACCTTAACTTTAGCCGATGCTAAGGATGAGGCTCAGAGCAGGAGGCTCGAGCATGTAAAGGCGTTCAGGAAATGGGCTGGCATAAGTTAAACACACAGGAAAGTTGTAAGTTGATATCTGCAAAAGCTTCTTGCTATCTACTGTGCACTGTCAGTTGTATGTATCCGACTTGTATGCAGCACTAGGAGAAACAGCAGGAAAGCATCGACTTACCTATCCTGCTACCTTTGTTCACCACCGCTGTAAGTAATGTTTCTCGATACATTTTTATCGATTTCTGCTCACCTTTTGTTTTTTTCATCATGCTTCGAGTCCATGATTTCTTTCTGTGGATGTTCTTCACATTGCATGATAGTCTATTATAGATAAAAAAATAATGTATAGGTTAATTGACTACATACTTTTTGATGGATTGGACAATCTTGAGCTTGTACGATCATGTTATCCTTGAAATGCTAAATTATATATACTGTCAATCTAATCTACTAAAAATAAACGTCCCCTAATTGAACTGTGGTGGAATTGATATTCCATTCATTCTGTTCTCTATGCAGGCCTATTAAGACATAAGAACCTGAAATCTGAACCGAGAATTTGTGAGGGAAGTTGGACCGACTTCTCAGCGACCTCCAAGCGATGTATATTGCTGTGTACCACACTGTGTCACCATTAGTGATGTGCATCATGATCAAGATATGCTCCCGTTGTTCTGCCACCAGTGAGCTCGTGTAAGTGCCCTCATCTATAGGCAGGCTGTTTCACCTCAAGGCAGTTCAAGTCCAACTCCTCGAAGAGAGCTGCCTCGAGATCTCTTTGGGAGTTTGAGGCCTGACGAGGAACTGATAGCGCATCTTTGCAAATCCTGGGCCACTTGAGAGATGAGCTCGTTCAGATTGATCATAGTTTCTATCTCTCAAGCTCAGGAGGATCGTGGAGTTGAATGAAGGTTTGTGGTTCTTGAACTCGAAAGATGATAAATTTTGTTGCTTTCAGTGAGGGAAATTTGTAATACCACCAAATTGTGTTTTAGATTGCCAATCATACATTCAGCTCCCAACATTTGGTTCATTTATTGGCAACCAAAACTTTTATTATGTAATCGGCAAATTGCTCTGTTTTTCCAATTGTTTTGAACAGAAAGATATATTCACACTATATCCAATTATTTAATATGACATACTTCAATTGTAAAAAGCAGGAAAAAAATGGTTTAAGAAATCATAGATTGTATACAGAAGCTACTTGAACCTGAAATGTAATAAATTTTTGATAAGTATAGAACTATAAGAACCTTGCTGAATGCTGATATTACATATTCCCCATATTTTACAATCTTATGCATCTCATACTCCATACTCCATAGTCCATAGTTACGGCAAATTATACAGATCTGAGATTTCAGATTTGCAATGTATATATTGAATAAAGATAAATAGAAGACCTTAAAACTTTTTACCCAAAAAGAAGCAAATAGCTGTTATGGTACAGTGCATACGGATAAAGGAAATAGCGGATTGCCGAACTGAAGCTCAACGGCCGAACTGAAGCTCAACTGCCGAACTGAAGCTTAATTGCCGAACTGAAGCTTAACCAACTCCGAACGGAAACTTAAACAACTTTAACAGCTTAACTGCTGGTCAACCAATAAGCTAAGAGAGAGTGACATGTGGACAAGACGGTTAGAGACGGTTGGAGAAGTTACAACAAATAAACTGAGAAGAGAAGAATCATCACATGCATGCAGACGCGCCTATAAAAGGAAGAAGGATCAGTTGTGAAAGTTTTATCGAAAATACTATTTTTGTATCAGTTTTGTCATCAACATCTTAATAAAATCATTCCTTTCTATTGTCTCAACCTTTTTATGTATATTCACTTCAATTACGTAACGAAGGACGATCGATATAGTTTGAATTGTCCATTAGCGCTACATTTGGTATCGTAGCTTCAGACGCCTCGCCAGATGCCACAAAAAAACGAAGATGGAGAGCCGAAGTTTCAACGTGGAAGCACAGTTGACACAGCCTACAACAAAGAATAAATACAATTGCAAAGAACAACAAGTGGAGCTCAACCAATCGATGATAGCAAGAATGCAAATGCGGCTTGAAGAACCGAGGAAGGAAATGAAAGAAGACAGAGTAAATCACGGTGAGAAGGAGACAACTATGAGAAATCCAAATAACCCAATGATAAAGGTAAGTCGATAACTCTAGTACCTTGAGTTCGAGAATGCCTAGATTGAATTTCCAAAATTTTTGGGACAATCCAATGCAATGGATTAGAAAGTGTGGAAAATTCTTCACAGTAAACCCCATGGAAGATCAGAAAAATTTATCACGTAATGCATATGGAGGAAGGGTCGACTTATGGTATTTAGAGTATGTTGAGGAGTTAGGAGACATTTCATGGCGGAGTTTGGGAAGCTCGTAGTGGATCGGTTTGTGAACGAAGGCGGTGAGCATAGTGGCACATTCAATCAACTTCGATGACTAGTGATGTACCTCGACACTAGTAAGTTCAAGAACTCAAAGCTATACGGCTGTAGAGAACAGGAGCTTCAAGGAAAATTACTGCAATGCTACATTGGTGGACTCAAAGAGGAAATAGAAGTGCAAGTGGAAATGTTCAATCCACAAACCATGAGTCAAGTCATTAAATTGGCTAAGAAATGGAGATTTAGATAATGGCATTGGGAAGGGCCCAAGACAATTCAAAGCAGATCCTTTGAAGGAACGAACAAAAAGTTGGGTATGAGCAACGGCACCACCATAACCAACATAGCAATCAAGCCGATGGGGTTTAAGAAACTAACGCGCAGTAAATCAAGAAAGGAGGAAAAGAAATTATGTTTCAATTGTGACGAGTCAGATCAACTGGTCATAGATGCAAGAAGCTATTTACCATCATATGCGAGGAAGGGAGGAAGAGACCGAATTAGTATTGCATGAGATCGAAAGTGAAGGGAAGAATTTCAAATATCACTAAGTGCTTTAAGGGCAAATGGTTTCGTACACCATTAGAATCGAAGGAAAAGTGAATAAAAACATGATTATTGTGTTACTGGATACAAGAAGCACGCATAGCTTCTTAGACGAGGGAACGGCTAGACGGCTCGGATGCGAAGTCGAATGCACGAACCCGCTGCTAGTAACGGTGGCGCATTTGACGGAGGGAAGTTGGAATGTAACACCAAGTGCCCAAAGACGGAGATTGAAAAACTGGTGCAGGAAATGCTAGACACGGTGTTATACGACCGAGTACCAGTCCTTTTCATCTCCCACTCTTGGTGAAGAAGAAAGATGGGAGTTGGAGGTTTTGTATAGACTATAGAAAGCTAAATTCGACACGTGAATGATAGCTTTCTATACCACTAATTGATGACTTCTGTGGATGAATTGGTGAGGCTAGAATATTTTAAAAGATCGACCTACGGGCGTGTTACCATCAAATACGAATGGCGGAAGGGATATTCACAAGACAGCTTTTATGACTTCCATGGTCTATACGAATTTAAGGTAATGCCATTTGACTTACCAATGCACCACCCACCTTTCAAGCCCTCGATGAACTCAATTTCGTGCCTTACCTTAGTCAATTCGTATTGGTTTTATTTGATGATATATGGTGTACAAAGTACAATCTTGAGGATCACCCGTACATTTGGAAACGGTGCTTCAAGTCCCACAACAGCAGCTTATATGCTAAAGCGCCGAAATGTGTATTTGGACAATCCCAAGTCAATACTGGGTCATGTTATTAGTAATGGAGAGTAGCAGATGCAAGCAAGATACAAGCCATGGTGGAATGGGTTCAACCACGAACTCTTAAAAGTCCGAGAGGGTTCTTGGGTTTAACCGGCTATTACAGAAAGTTCATTAGAAACTATGGGACAATTGCACGCCACCAATGATCTCACGAAGAAATGTAACTTTAAATGGAATGAGGCGCTTGATAAACGCGCATTTTACACGCTTATTGTTGATATTTAAAGATGAATTTAGATCTATAAACCGTGTTTATATCTTCGATCTCAATGATTTTAGCTATATTTGGAAGATATCGCTCTTGGGGTTTCTCTTGGTGTTTTGTAGGCTTTTCAGTGATAATCGATGCACGCGCATAAAAGTAACCAAAGATGATGAAATGGATATGACAAGTATGGATGTGAAAAGTTTATAATGTTAAAGAGCATCTCGATAGAGTCCATAGGCGCAAACGGATCGTAATTGAGTCCGGACGCGAGAACGGACCCCGCGATTTTGCACGCTTTTTCCTCGCTTTTATCTGTTTTTCATTTATTTTCGCTTTAGCTTTGATTTAGATTAGTTATAGCAATAGTTATCCATCGCTTTACATTAGTTCTTTGCATTGGTAACGATTTAGCACGATTTCGTCCAAGGAATTCCATCTTTTCCGCTTTCCGTTGGATTTGGATACGAACCCAACCATTGTTCTTCGACGCTTCCCTACGGGTTTTATCAATTTAATTTCGCTTTTATGATTATTGCGCACTTTATGTCGTTAATTATGTCTAGCTAATTTCTTCTAATCCTGTGGTTTGCATGATTCTATCCTATATGTTGTGATTCCCATCGTTGTTATTTACCTTCCGTGCATCGATTCATGATTCTTGGTGCTTATTTATATGTGTTGATTTGATCAATTTTGATGCATATCATAGTTGCCGCTAATTACGAATCGCTTTTAATCGCCAATCGATCTTGAATGTATGATACGGATAAGCCTCGAGTCGAATCGAGATAAGAACATTCGTAGGAAGCATATTCTTTGTGATCCTTTCGAGTTGCTTATTTTCCTCTGTAGACGAATAAAGAATAGGAAAATTAGTAATCAACGGTCACAATTGTCGAATCAAGTTGTTGGCTACATATGTGATCTTCCATCTTGTGCGGATTAAAATGGTTAGTAATAAGCAGGATAAACATCATTGTGGATAGGATTAATGCATCCCTAGGGTTAGTCTTTCTCGATATTTGTTTCCTTGATATTTTATCGCTTTAGTTTATTTTCTTGTTGTTACCTTTGCTTTGGATTTAATTATCTCAAGCCCTAAAATTCACAACCCAAATTTCGTGCTTGGATAATAATAAATTATCGCTGAGCTAGCTTCGTGTTTTCAGACATAATCCCCGTGGATACGATACTGCCTTACCTATATACTTGCATGTTTTCGTGTTAGAAAAGTGAGCGATCAAATTTTGGCGCGCTGTCGGGATTGTTAAGATCACATAGGAATAATTTGACGATTTGGATTTATTAATTCAAGTTATATATTATATTATTTATTTATTTTGTTAGTGGTAATTTCTCTTCTCGCATGTGGTTTATGCGCATAAGATCTCGTGGACCTCCGAATATTATTAGATCCCGAGATCAAGGCTCTCAAAGGAGAAGAGGACGAGAGAAGAGACGGCCGCAATGGCAGCCAATCCGTAGAACGGGGCATTCCTCCCAGAAAGTCAGACGCATGCTAGCCGACTTTGCAGATGCAGTCGTCGATGGCGAACATGGGAATCATTGTCCTCGCCCGAGGAAAGACCTCTCGAATCACATGTACCGACATCCCACCGAATCAGCCCAAGGAGGCGGTTAGCCCGCACGTAGATGCAAATAATTTTGAGCTAAACCGCCCCGATCAAGATGGTCCAAGGAGAGCGCTTTGGGGGAGAGTCACTAAGACCGAATGCACATCTCGAGACTTTTTCGATATTTGTGACACCATCAAATGTGAATGGGGTGCCACAAGACACGATCCGATGCAAGATGTTCGGTTTTCGTCAGCAACAAAGTAAAGATTGGTTCAAGAGTTTGGACCGAGCCGGCATCGACACTTGGGGAAAACTTATAGAAGTTTCTTTCAAATACTTTCCGCCAACGAAAGCGCAGAAGATCATCGCCAAATCTCTCATTTTGCCAAAACCACGACGAATCGTTATTCGAGGCATGAGAGAGATTCAGAGGTCTATCGAGACGATGTCCACAACATGGGTTCTCCAGGAGCAACAAATCACAGCTTCTACGGTGGACCGATACGGCGGAGATTTAGGAGCATGGTGGATGCATCGGCGGGGGCTGC
This sequence comes from Salvia rosmarinus, assembly GCA_036937905.1. Classification (NCBI taxonomy): domain Eukaryota; kingdom Viridiplantae; phylum Streptophyta; class Magnoliopsida; order Lamiales; family Lamiaceae; genus Salvia; species Salvia rosmarinus. The sequence continues at coordinate 64,292,256 of CM072814.1, forward strand.
TTATCGAACCGACCAAGAGACGAGGCAAGCCAGATTGTAGAGGAGATGGCCGCCAATGCTATCAATGGCCAACGAGAGAACGCCATTGTTCAAAGCACCATTGTTGAGAGTGATTCAAAATATGACGATCTCATGAAGAAGTTCACTATTTTGAAGAGTCGATTGAGACAGAGAACGCCACCACATCAATCGTAGGAATCACCCGAATTTCCAACAACTCAAAGAGTTTCGCTGCTCGTAATAGTGTAATTCAAGAGCCGAGGAAGCCAAGTCTCAAGACATGATGCAGCAGCTTGGTTGTAAGCAACCAACAATTGGCAACGAATCGCACTGCTCATAAGCAACACCGGCAAAAGATAAATCATTTGAGTCCATCGTGACGGCTATGGGAAGCATATGAAGACGTTGGAAAATCAAATTGGTCAAATAGCCGCAAGTGAATGCACTACAAAAGACGGGCCAATTTCCGAGTAATACGGAGGTGAACCCAAAGAATCAGTGCTTTGCTATCCAGACGAGGAGTGGACGAGCCTACCCGAGCCCTACCGAGCAAGAAAGCACACTGGAGCATAAACTCACGACCGAGCTCGCGACCGCGAGCCCGATCGCGAGGAGTCCAGAAATTTGTCTACAGAAGCCCGCGACCGAGCACGCGTCCGCGCACCCGACCGCGAGCCATCGAGTACGTGAGCGCAGATTTGTTCGCGAAGCGACCCCCGCCGCAGAAGCCACCATGAGCAATCAAGTCGCTGCAACCGAGAAATCAGCCATGAGCTCACGCCCGCAAGCTCGCATGCGAAGACGGAGATCGCCAACAATGATACCTCGGGACCTCCCGCCGGTCGCGAGGTCGATCGCGAGGCGCCCCGTAAGCTAATCGTCGCACGCACACCCTCCGGTCCCGTTTGAGTCGACTTATCAAGTCGAAATATGACGAGGAGTTTGCTCGCTTCAAAGAGGTTTTCAAAAGTTGAGATAAATTTGCCTCTCTTTCAGCCGCGAAAATGCCTGCCTACATGAAATTTTAAAGACGCTTGCAAGCAAGAAGAAACTTGAGAAATTTGAGAAAATTCCCTATCCGAAGAATGCAAAGGTTGCCTTGCAAAGGAAGCTCCTCCGAGCGTATGATCCCGCAGTTTCACGTTAGAGCGCGAGATCGCCGAGCGGACTTTTCCAAATGTTTTGTGCGACTTGAGGCGAGCATCAACTGATGCCATTGAACGTTTTCAACCGGCTACACCTAGGAAAGATGAAGTTTATTTAAGATTTCATCGATGATGGTCGACCGTCACCACATATCCAAAAGGTATCGCCAAAGACGTGTTGGTAAGAATTGGATTTTGTTTTTCCCGCCGACTTTGTTATTTTAGATATTCCCAATTCAAACAACAACCACTAATCTTAGGTAGACCTTTTCTAGCAACCGGTCGTGCGTTGATTGACGTGTGGGAAGGCAATCTCACATTTCGTGTTAACGATGGTGAGCTCAAGATTTCCATATACGACGCCATCAAGCAACACGACAAATGGAAAGCCGGAAGAGTGTTGCTCGATCACGATCTTCGCCGCCGCACACGCCTCGCTTAGAGGGTACTCGACCGATCGAGGAAGTGCGAGAAGGAAGAAGTGGACTCGGCATGGAACCCGAGTGTATCGCTCAAGTTTGGTGCACTTCCATAGTCGTGGTGGTCATCCGTGAATGCTAAGTTTAGGAGGTCCACAAGTTGGGAAAGATTTGCTACCACCAAAACGCCGATTGACAAGGTTAGTGATGGTCTAGCTAAAGACGTTAAATTAGCACTTGTTGGGAGCGCAACCCAACGTTTTTTGTTTTGTTTTTGTGTTTTGTTTTGTTTTTCGCTTGTGTTGCTTTTGTCGTGTTTCGCTTTTTCTTTCGCTTTCGTCCGCCGATCAACGAGTTAAGTGAAGTGTGTTAATCCATGTGGCCAATGACGATAGAAAATTTTTGTGAAATTTAATGATAGTGCACATGATATGTTAGAAAATGACGCATGAATGACGTTAGATGGCTTAGCTTGTTGTTTTCCACCATTTGCTTAACCCGTGAGACTTGAGCTTCACCGTATAAACATCTTGATACGCTTTTAATTGTGTGATATCATGCATGTGATTATCTTCTAGAACTTGCCGCTCTTCCGTGTCGAGACCGCAATATGTGTTTAATTTGGAAAGGATAAAGGCCATCTTTGTTAACCACATATTCACCCAAACACTAACCCGATGTTATATACCATTTGTCGCTTCTTTGAGCCTTTATTAGACTTTTCTTTCGATTAACCGGATGATAGGAGGTGAGGATGGATATGGGAATCAAAAGGTGAAATTTTGATGTAGTTATGATGAGAAAAGTTTCTTTTAGAAAAATACATCTGTGGTAAAGAATAGTACCTTTGTTGTGAAAGTTAAACCCTATAAGCTCTAGAAAAGAAAAGAAAAAGAAAAATGTTAAGTTCACTATGAGCGTTGAGCATAAAGGGTCTTTAATCGAAGTCTAGGTACCTTATGAGGCATAAAACGTCAATTTAGCACGTTGGGAAAGAAGAGGAAAATGGACAAAGTCCATATGTGTCGAAATATATAAATGGTGGTGCTTGGAGTTTACTTGAGTCACTTAGCCATATATTATCCTACCTTAACCAATGTGCCTAAATTATAACCTATCAAAAGACCTCTTTGATCCTTATTTGAACACATTTGACGCGTGGAGATGTTAGAGAAATGGCAAGCCTATGGTAAGACGTTGCATTGCATTGATCTATGAGTGTATACACGCCTTAATTTCTTTATGAGTTTGAGTGTATCCTATATTCTACACACATGCCTTTGTGAGGGTCTAAATAAATGAGTTTTTGCTTTCAATCGTTGTTTGTGTTGAAGTGACTAATGTCGTCATGTGTGCTAGTATTTTCGAGAGTCAAGCATATTTTCCGAGGCTTGATTGTGTTTATCACCTTTGCTATGCTTGTTGATCTCTTGTTGATCTTTCGTTGTGTCTTTCTGCTCGCTTTTGTTTGAGGACAAACAATGCTTTAAGTTTGGGGTTTGATAAACGCCGCATTTTACACGCTTATTGTTGATATTTAAAGATGAATTTAGATCTATAAACCGTGTTTATATCTTGGATCTCAATGATTTTAGCTATATTTGGAAGATATCGCTCTTGGGGTTTCTCTTTGGTGTTTTGTAGGCTTTTCGGTGATAATCGATGCACGCGCATAAAAGTAACCAAAGATGATGAAATGGATATGATAAGTATGGATGTGAAAAGTTTATAATGTTAAAGAGCATCTCGATAGAGTCCATAGGTGCAAACGGATCGCAACCGGAGTCCCGACGCGAGAGAACGGACCCCACCGATTTTGCACGTTTTTCTCGCTTTTATCTGCTTTTCATTTATTTCGCTTTAGCTTTGATTTAGATTAGTTATAGCAATAGTTATCCATCGCTTTACATTAGTTCTTCGCATTGGTAACGATTTAGCACGATTTCGTCAGAGGAATTCCATCTTTTTCCGTTTTCCGTTGGATTTGGATACGAACCCAACCATTGTTCTTCGACGCTTCCCTACGGGTTTTATCAATTTAATTTCCGTTTTATGATTATTGCGCACTTTATGTCGTTAATTATGTCTAGCTAATTTGCTCTAATCCCAGGGTTTGCATGATTCTATCCTATATGTTGTGATTCCCATCGTTGTTATTTACCTTCCGCATTGATTCATGATTCTTGGTGCTTATTTATATGTGTTGATTTCGATCAATTTTGATGCATATCATAGTTGCCGCTAATTACGAATCGCTTTAATCGTCAATCGATCTTCAATGTATGATACGGATAAGTTTCGAGTCGAATCGAGATAAGAACATTCGTAGGAAGCATATTCTTTGTGATCCTTTTCGAGTTGCTTATTTTCCTCTGAGACGAATAAAGAATAGGGAAAATTAGTAATCAACGGTCACAATTGTCGAATCAAGTTGTTGGCTACATATGCGATCTTCCATCTTGTCCGGATTAAAATGGTTAGTAATAAGCGGGATAAACATCATTGTGGATAGGATTAATGCATCCCTAGGGTTAGTCTTTCTTGATATTTGTTTCCTCGATATTTTATCGCTTTAGTTTATTTTCTTGTTGTTACCTTTGCTTTGGATTTAATTATCTCAAGCCCTAAAATTCACAACCCAAATGCATGGTTGGATAATAATAAATTATCGCTGAGCTAGCTTCGTGTTTTCAGACATAATCCCTCGGATACGATACTGCCTTACCTATATACTTGCACGCGTGTTAGAAAAGTGAGCGATCAGCAAAGAACTTCGCATTCAAACACTTAAGGCATCGATGGTATTGGCTCCAGGTCCTCAAATTACCTAACTTCAAGCTCCCTTTCATATTGGAAACTGACGCTAGTTATGGAGGTGTTGGGGCCGTGTTAATGCAAGAAGATCACCCCATCGCCTTTCTCAGCAAAGCATTAGCCCCCAAGCACAAAGGGCTGTCGACGTACGAAAAGGAATTCCTTGCCATTATTATGGCTACCAAGAAATGGCGATCCTATCTACTTCACAATTAGTTTGTCATTAAAACTGACCATCAGAGTCTCAAATATTTACTAGAGCAGAAAGTTTCGACGCCTACACAACACAAGTACCTCACGAAATTATTAGGGTTCGACTACCTGATTGAGTATAAAAAGGGGAAGGAGAATCGTGTTGCAGATGCGTTGTCGAGAAAAGAGCATAGCGACAGTAAAGCAGAGGTATTGGCACTGTCAGTTTGTGTTCTGGAATGGATGACAGAATTGATGAAGAGTTATGTTGTGATGAAGTAGCGGAATCAGCAATGGCAGAGTGCAGCACCATTCCGTACAATCTGTCCTTCTTTTCATATAATGCAGGATTGCTGCGTTACAAAGGGAAGCTATTTGTTGGCAGTAGTGGAGAGCTACGGGGCAAAATTTTGGAGTACATGCATAGTTTCTAGCTATGGTGGTCACTCGGGTATCAATGCCACATATCAACGTATCAAATCAACATTCTTATGGCCTAACCTAAGACATGACGTGCAGCGGCTAATTACCCAATGTCATCAATGCCAAACTTGTAAGCATGAGAACATAAGGCCCGCGGGTTTCCTACAGCCCCTACCAATTCCGACGAATGCATGGCAGCATATTACTAAGGATTTTATTGAGGGCCTTCCTTCATCAAACAACAAAAATGTAATATGGGTCATAGTGGATCGCTTTACTAAGTAAGCCCATTTTCAATCTATGAAGCACCCCTTCACGGCGTCAGATTGCGCAAGGATCTTTTTGGATATGGTTTATAAACTACACGGACTTACTCTCAGCATAGTAAGTGATCATGACAAGATCTTCACGAGTCACTTTTGGAGAGAATTATTTCAGATACTCGGCGTCGCACAACACCTAAGTTCGGCGTATCATCTGTAGGGAAATCTGATTTTAACCCTCTCCCGAGGATCTATCTTGGATGTTTAATTCACTATACATTGATTATATGCCTAGCATGCACCTATATAATTAATTGCAACACGTAGGGTTTTTCTCGTGTTTACCTGCGAATCTGTCGGGGATGAACGGATCAAGACTCGTGCTTTGATCTTCTAGACTGTATCCCGGTTGCCTAATCTCCAATGTCGAGTGAGGACAATCTATGGAGAAAGCTATAGAAAATCACCCTCTTTATTCTCACAAGATTTTCGAAAATCTCACTATTTGGCAATAGAATTCTCGAAAATATGGATTAGATTATCCTTGTTTTTCTCTCACCTTATATTTATAATGCACTCCCAAATCCTATCATGATAAGATTTATGCATATCTAATAAATATAATAATATCCTTTAGGATGAGAGGATCAAGACGAGTCCCAGTGGGACTAGAGAGAGAGAGGGCGATTTTCACCTTAGCCACAGTCTGGATGGGCCAAATTTGTGGATCAAATGCAAGGAATAAAGATGGGCCTCAAAAATTAATTATCTTATGTTCAATTTAACATAAATTAATTCATAAACATTTATTCATGCCACTAGAGAATAAATGCCGACTTACCCTTTATTTCCAAGTTGAGTCGGGCTTGCACTTAGACTTTACTGAATCCCGCACTTAAGATATCGTCGTCCATTAATTATTTACATGCTCGCCTTCTTAAAATAATTAATATCTTTAATTCCTTAAGTAGTACCACTCAACCTTATTTTTGTACTTGAAATAACTCAACTTTGTAGGGTTTAGTACAATAAACCTTTGAGCTCCTTAAGGACGCCATCATCCTAAACGGATACGGTGATTCGACATGTAACTAGCATGACATACAAGCACTGCCACCACCCAAGATGCAGAGAATCTTGGGTTAAATCATGTAACCCTCACCCATAACAAGTCAAAGTGATGGTCAGCAACTCATACTCACCTAATACCTTATCGAGATTTAGATCATCGTAAGTCACCAAGATCTAGGTTCTTCACGACGGTCAGATAGAAGAACTCATCTCACCGTGATCCATCAATACGCCGAGACGCGTCAAGATAGACAAGCAACCAAGTCAAGTCACTTCTTATCTATACCACAGCCTATACCGACAACTCGTCCTCAAGTTGTCTCATCTGTGATACTTTTTATATCTCATTAAGCTTGACCAATCATACAGACTTCTGTGATCTTCTACACACTGTATGATCTAACTTATATATGAGATAAGGGGACTTAGATATATGCAATCAAGTAAACAATTCAGATAGGAGATTGTAATAGTGGTAACAGGAAACATTGTATACAAGCTCAACCAAACTGCTTTCAGTATACAAATCCAACATCATCCATAATCCGATGGCCAAAGTGAGCGTGTCAATCAATGCCTTGAGATGTATCTACGATGCATGTGTAGTCACAGCCCGAAGAAGTGGGAGCAATGGTTGCCATTAGCAGAATTCTGGTACAACACATCATATCATACATCTATCAATATATCGCCTTTCGAAGCTTTGTATGGGTACAAGCCGACCCCTTTGGCCCTTGATTCATATGTTCAACCCAAGGTGATAGGAGTCGAAACAACCCTGAATGAAAGAAGGGAGATTCAGGTATATGTGAAGAAGGCTCTGCTGCAGGCACATGAGCGGATGAAACTCACAGCTGACCGAAAACGATGTCACCGAGAGTTCCAAGTGCATGATTGGGTTTTTCTTAAACTCAAACCATATAAATTACACTCTCTTCGATTACACAAGGTGTGGAAACTGAGTCCGAGATACGCTGGACCCTTTCAAGTCATTCGTCGTATTGGTCCCGTAGCGTATGAGCTGCAACTCCCAGCTACCTCCAAAATTCATCCAGTGTTTCATGTCAGCGTGCTTAAACGCAGCGTGAAGGAGGCCCATTCGGTGTCTCCAACTCTACCAGATTTCGATGATAATGGTCGAATATTGCTACAGCCAGTGCGGATTTTGGCACGGCGGCTTATTAAGAAAAACAATTCGCCACGAACGGAAGTTTTGGTAGTACATGGGACCGTTTACACGGTGAGGCAACATGGTAGGATTATTCGACTATGGAAGAGAAATATCCATCACTATTCGACTTGGGACAAGTCAAATGCAAGGAGGGTAATGTTATGGTACAAGGTGCATACGGATAAAGGAAATAGCGGATCGCCGAATCAAGCTCAACGGCCGAATCAAGCTCAATGCCGAATCAAGCTTAACCAACTCGAATCAAGCTTAACCAACTCCGAACGGAAACTTAAACAACTTTTAATTTTAATCGCTGGTCAACCAAGAAGCTAAGAGAGTGACACGTGGACAAGACGGTTAGAGACGGTTGGAGAAGTTACAACAAATAAACCGAGAAGAGAAGAATCATCACATGCATGCGACGCGCCTATAAAAGGAAGAAGGATCGGGCCAGAAAGTTTTATCGAAAATACTATTCTTGTATCGGTTTTCTCATCAACATCTTAATAAAAGCATTCCTTTCTATTGTCTCAACCTTTTTACGTATATTCACTTCAATTACGTAACGAAGGACGATCGATATAGTTTGGAATTGTCCATTAGCGTTACAATAGCATTTCCAAGTTCAATTTGTCTACAAAATACATTTAAACAACCACACTCAAAATCGTGATACTCAGGATTGAACCCTAACATTTATGAACATATCACTCTCCCTTCCAAATATGCACAAGGAAGAAAAAAGGGAGGCAAACAAGAAAATGCAAACGAATGTTTTCAAAATTGAGAGCTTCAAATTGGATAAGTGAAAAGAGGAAACAGGAAGCCACATTCAGAATGCACAGGGAAAGCTAAATTCACCTACAAAATATTTGGAAGTTGCAAATCCAATCTGTGCTGCAACTCCTTGATCTTGATCGAAAGCTCCGACTTCTGCTCCTTGTAGCTTTGCAGCAAGTAGTCATTTCCTTCATTCAATTCTTTCAACTCACTCAATTCCTTCCTCAATATTTCAATCTTTTCCTCATCTGTGCCTTTTTCTGAAGATTCCATATTGTTTTCGACTTCTGGGTATCCATTTACATGGCCATTTCTCACCTCAGCAGGCCAAGCAGGAACCGTAGGGAGTTTCTCACCTGAGTTAAGATGTTCGACACAGTGATCTGCTATTGCCTTCCGTAGTCTCTGTACTTCCCGTTCTGAATCAAACAGATCCCTGTTTGCCGTATCAAGAAGAGATTGCAGATGGGACGAATGTGAAACCTGTGCGGCAAGAGAGGTTGGCACTTCTGCAATTTGATCTTGCATTTCTAGTATCATATCATCTCTTCTCTTCAACTGCTGTCTCAGCTTTTGTATGACCTCCCGTTTGCTGAAAATGTCGGAACCAGTTTCTGAGACGCAGGGGGAATCAGAGCTGTTCGATTGGTGGAAAGGTTTTTGGGGCAGCTCCAGGCAGTCAGGAGAAGATGACCACATCACGCTGTTTTCTTTGTTGAACTCCGAAGCGGGAACAGTCACAAGTGGAAGAGCCATTTCAGGTTCTGACATTATTTTTAAAATTATAAAAATAAGCCCTGTTAATCCATATAACCGAAAAAAACATGCACCTGATGAATCAAGAGGCCTAGCCGAATAAAATATACTTCAATATACATACATATATATAAACTACACTTAAATATATAATTTATTCATGGTATAACACTCGTGTGAATTGAATCATGTGTTTGACATATAATCATTGACAACAAATACATACAACGCACATAGCCTAATATGTAAAAGGCGGTGTAATCATTTAATTAGTCTTGTGGCTTTTAACATCCGAACGTGATATAATATCTAAATTTACCAAAAGGATATATGGACAATTACTGGACATAGAGGAGTGGACGTGTCCTAAAGTAAAACACACAAAATTATTTGAATCGTTTTTATTTTACTATATATTTGAAGCGAATTTAATTTGATTTTGGAGTATTTTTAACCAGATATTCAGTTCAATTATATATAAAATAAAACTCGATATTCTTTATAACTAACGAATCCAATCGGATCAAATTTTATTTTCACATTTGATCAAACTAAAGTCGTGTAACTCGTTTATTACTACTACAAGAGTGTTTTGAAATAGCCGTAATCACACCTATTTTGCAATTTGGTTCCAATTCACAATTGGAGATTGCTAGGCTTATGCGTGATTCGAAAAATAATTAGTTCGGTTCAATTTTTTAATGCCAAATTGAATACACACAGAAAGAGAACGCGGTTATAAATTTTTTTGTACATAATCGACAAAATTTTTGGGGGTAGGCCTTGCCGCTGTGACAATGTCAATCTCAATATAAAAAAAAACAATAAAATCGAATCTCATCAATATTATTTTTCTGCATTCGACATTCTTTGAAGCCTGAAACCAAAGCATTTAGAAAGACAAAAAATCACATTACATATATAAGTCAAAGAAGCATCATAATTAGATAAAAGGTGGGTGGTTAATAAAGTAACAAATCTACATTGTTAGGTGAGGACTTCGTTGTCTTGTAAGTTACCAATCCACCTTGATTCGCCTTTTTTTCTAGAAGCCAGCAACATTATTTGGATCGAATAATTATGTAAAATAGGTCTACTTTTTATATATATTTTTTCTCAACTAGTAACATAGCATCCTCGATTTACTAAATGGCCAACAATTGTACGAAATTGTCTTGTTATAAAGGATTTACTTGTTCCTTGAAATTCTATTCCACGAGCTCACACCCCACAATCCCATAAAATATGAGATGATAAATCATGGTAATTTAATGATTCAGAAGTTAGGAGGACTTTATCATTGTTAATGATTCTGATTTATAAAGAAACTCTATATACTAAACAAAATTATGAAATATATGGTTAATGCAAAAACGATGCCTCACATTGACTATAACACCTTCAAAGACTAGTACAAAGTTATATTGTTGATAAACTTGGACCAATTATGTGGAATTTTAGTTTTATGATAGATGGAATAATTGAAAGAACTAGGGATGTCGGTGAGTGGATTTTCTCCGAATCGATCAGAAACCGCTCATAGTCATTTAAATTTTAAAACAACGGTTCCGGATTTGATTTCAGTTCAGGACTCGCTTTAGACCCGGACCGTTTAGAGCCATAGTTTGATGGTCTGGTCCGGTCCGATTTCGAGTGTGGTTCTTATTGATTTTAGTCCAAGTAAAACTCGTCTATTGACAAACCTAAACTTAAGTAGGTTTGTTAATGAGTCGGTTTTACTCATATCGGTCCGAAATCATTCATAGCCCATTAAATTCTAAAGCAACGATTTCTGTTCCAGTTTTGGTTCTAGTCCGAAGCTGGTTCCAGACCGTTTCAGACCCATAGTTCATGGTCTGTGTCCAGTATCTAATGGGTCGGTTCCATAATCATAACCAATACTTATTTATTGGTTTTTGTTCGGATAAAACTCATCCTTTGACATCTCTAGAAAAAACATGATTGCCAAGTTTGGACTGAATATAAATGAAATTCACATATGTTGGACTGTTATAGGAGTTATGGCACGACCCATATGTTCTTCATAGTTAGCCTGTATTAATACTGTTATATGGCTGTGTTTCATGTTGACAAATCCTTTTCCTAGGTTGCTAGCCAAATCATTCAGTAGCTGCACGAGGAAGCTCTAGCTGTTGGTATCAAAGCAAACAGAGATTTCTTATTGCTGGCGTTCGAGCTGGAGCAGGCGAAATAGCTCGACTGGTGGCACATGTAGACCCTGAAGATACTCAAGGCTGCATCTCTTGGTGGCTCACGATGGACGACGGGCTCACTGAGGAACACAAACTTCGTTCGGACATGTCCTATTTCGAGTCACAAAGCAGGAAGTTCTTAGGTTACCTGCCCATTGATCTCTTGCATTCGACATTGCTGGACTTTCTCAACTTGTGCAGCTATTGAGAATTGGTCGTCATATAATTTTGTGATGAAAATTTGATCTATGAATACGTAAGAGTAACCTAACGTGACAATATGAGTACTTTTTCCACAAAGTTATTTAACTTTAGAGACATGTACTTCACGTGAGGGCATATGATTATAGCTAAACAAAATTGTATAATTTGCTCGAATTCTTTTTTTTTTCTATATTACTCCAGCCTCGTAGTTTAGTGATATATTTTTTTAGTTAATTAAATACATAAATTTAAAGGTTCAAATTAAATTGTATAATATACTCGAATTCAACTATTTTTTCTTTCTATATTACTCGAGCCTCGTAGTTTAGTGATATTTTTATAGTTAATTAAATATACAAATTTAAAAGTCGTGTCACGGTAAACTCAAATCCGAGATCTATGATTTCGATTATTAACCACTCTATTATTAGTTCAATATATATATAAAATATTTTATATATTCATATAACAACATACGTATACAATATTTTCATATATTCATATAGTTTGTTACCATCTCTCGATTCTCGCTACCGTATGAAAAGTTTCTTCATTTCCATATTCACGAGTCTTCGCCTTTTGGTTTTTATTTTGAAATTGTTTTCTAGATAGAAAATGCTCGTTTTACTACGTGTTTTATATTTATAGGATTGGAGCATGCGAATGAGGATGTTAAAAAGAAAATTTCTAAAAATGTGTGCTTGTCTTTTGTAAAATATGCTGTACTATTATTAATTTAATTATTACACTAGATATTTAAAAGCATACTTTAAATTGCCGGTAGAAAAACTGTACTATAAATAGCGTAGCCATAAATAATTTAGTTTAAAGGAGTAGTTAAGATTCGTACGTAGCTTTGCAAAGCTTTATTACTTTATTTAGTTCTTTACTTGATTAATTGGTAGTAGGGATGTCAACGGGCGGTCTTTACCCGAATCGATCCGGAACCGTTCAAAGCTCATTAAATTTTAAAGCAACGATTCCGGTTCTAGAACCGTTTGGACCCGGACCAGTTCTAACCTGGTCCATTTTGTCTGGTTCCGGTCCAACCCGGTCATTTTTTTTTTTTATATAAATTTGAGCCCAGGCACTTAAGCTTGTTGCTCCACTATGTTGCTTGTTGCTCTTTAGTATAGATGCATTAAGCTTGTTGCTCTACTATCTTAAATTTTTTATCTTGTTTAGTTCTCAGAATTACTTGTCACTTGATGCAGTGGATGAAGCTACTTTGATGCAATTATTATAATCAATTTATATAAGCGATTACGTTCTCTTACTTTCGAAATCCTTTATGCGATTTACATGCGGTGTGTGTGTATCGGGGTTTGTTGGGGTGGGGAATGAGGCAGCGAGATCCTCTGTTCCAAATTTTATTCCATCTCCTATTCCAACTATGTGTATTAAAAAATCCTTATATTTTGCTAGTAATTTTTGGAAGGTGGACGGTTGGAATAGGAGATTGTATATTGTTTTGGAAGAAAGGATCTCGTCTGGGAATCCATGTAGGATGCGGATGGCTGACGAAATACGATACGATACAAGGACGAAAATACGTTAATTTTTCAAAAATAAAAATACGACTATGTTCAAAATACGTTTATATTTATTTATAATATATTTTATATTTTAGTTCAATAAAAAATTTTCCTTTGTTGAAATTTGAAATATGAAATTGAAAATTTTGGGATTTGGGTGTAGCGGCCCAACGGATAACCAGTTAGTAATGGGTAATACCCGATCCGAAACCATAACTTGATGGTCCGGATCTGATGTTTACTAGGCCGATTCCAGAACCAGAACCAATACTAATTTATTGATTCTGATCCGGGTAAAGCCTGTCCGTTGACATCCCTACTTGATATTAGTGGATGAGTGGTTTAGCACATTTTCATAGTTTATTGTTTTTTCTGTTATACTCGTAACAGCCGTTATATATGTGGACGCATAATTTATGAAATATTATGAAGATTCGAAATATCAAATTTCACATTAATGATTAATTCCACAACTTTTAAATTATAGTATAAATCGATAGTCAACAACTAGACCACTTTTAAGAATATATTTACTATTTTTAGCTGCATAATTTTACTCGATCAAAGCTGCGTAATTTTACTTAAAAAAGTAGTAGCAAAAACTGCATGACAATTATAACAATATATTTAGAAAAGCCCTATGTCCCATTCTCACCTTCTCTCACTTTCCCCATTTCCCGTCAATTGCTCTCTCCACCGTCGCCGTTGGCACACCACTGTCGTGCCGCCGTGATTCTACCTTCTCCTACTTCGGTCTCCGTCTCCAGCTTGGTGTCAATTTCACCATGAATCGGATAATTCCGCAATTGAGCTGATTTAAATGGCAGTCGTCTGAGACTCTTTGCGAGCTTGGTGGAATCTCAGGTAATTTCTCTTTCTAACTGCTATAGTTCGTATTTTCTTAATGCGTGCGATTGTGGTTGTATTTTGTGAATTTTACGACAATTTTCTGTTGGAAAACGTGTACAAAAAAAGTACAGACTTGTCGGGCGTGTTACAACTTAACAGAAATGTAGAAATAGGAGATCAAACAACAATGAACTTAAAACAGAATTGAAATACAATTGAAACTAAAAAACCATATTCTAGATGTCGAGTCGAGGAGGCCACTTTCCGCAAGGCGAGATACGCCCGATAGTGCTCTCGGTTCTGGCGTATCGTCCCCAAAGATAAAACGGCAGCGTCTCGTGGGTGGCAGCACCGCAAACCAACGAGTTCCGGCGAACTGGATGGAAGCGAGGACAAAGCTTGGACACAAAATGTGAATGCAGAGAGTGCTCTTAGGTATGCTAGAATGCTTTTGCAGTAGGTGGCTAATGCTGGGGAGACATGTCCTATTTATAGCGCCGTCCCCTCGTGGGAAGCATCTTGAGTCAACACCGCATTGATATCGGGTGTTAAGGAGTTATGTCCCCTATTGAGCGCGGGGTTTCGGAGACAACGTGGGCATGTTTCCGCAGAGCCTTCATATCGAACGTTACCGACGGTTACGCCGAACCGACAACGCAGACGTCTGTGTTCGTTGGACGATCCGGACGCCTCTTCAAGTGCACAGTAGGCCCAACGGATGGGCTTACACGAGTTGGGCCTCGCACCAACTCCATCTCCGGCTCGATCAAACATTGATCCAAAATATAAGAATGGGCCACGGAACCAGCCCACGAAGAACCCCACCTAACAGCCCAAAGAGCACCCAAAGACCAATTGCAAGATCCAAGATCCAAGATCCACGATCCACGATCCACGGAATCGAAATCGAATCGAATCGGGCCGGAGTCGAGTCGGGTCGGCCGGGCCGCGGCGGAGGCGGGCGATGGGCGTCGCACACGGCCCGGGCGGGCGGCGGCGGCGGCGGTGGGCTTTCCAGCCCATCACTTGTGCACATAATTATACTAAGTGTTCAATGAACCACTTATATAGCAATTAATGAAGGTACATTAATTAATGTGGGATAAGGATTAATTAATCCATGCTTATCCCATTAATCACATAACTCCATGTTTAAGTGATCAACTTTGATCCATTATTTCTCACTCACCGGAAATCGAATTTGAGAATATGAATACACCACGATCATCTACTCGAAACGTAGATCGATCCTATTACGTCACTCAAAATCTTGATCAAAGTAGCTTCCTGGCAACTTGATCACATATATAATATTATATATATATGTTCGCGATTTCCAACAATCCCCCACATGAGTGGAAATAGTCATATGCATGTATGCAGACATTTCGATCCTCAAGAGATGTTAAAATATTTGGACGGTGATTTATGGCCTTGAACCTTCCATAGTTAGTACCATCCAGTACACAGCGGATTAGTGGACACGATGCCTTGAACTATTCCCCACAACGTAATCGAGACAATGGTATTAACACTTTAACACCTCAACCTCATCCGTTCTCACGTTTGATTCCATTTTGGCCATGGACATCCACTTTGGATTCATAAGTGTTTTGTTTGAAGCGCCCCACTTCACACTTACATAAGTGATTCTTTACCGAGTATCTTGTCATACTCAACCTCCTCGAGGTATCTTAGGAATCATTAAGAGTCAACGACTCAACCTCACCACTAAGCGAGTTTTTCAACACTCGTTTACTTTATAGGAATGCAGACTAACTCGAGTGTTTATATACGAACTCCTATAGCTTAGTTCTCCCATCAACCAAGTTCTTGGGATCTCCGGTCATCATGGTTGGGTTACCACTATGATTGTTCTTAAGATGTGGATTTTAATCTCATTCCTCTAGCAACTTGATCATTTGATCCGGTTCAACCCTTTGGTTAACAGATCCGCCAGTTATCTATCGACTGACATAGTCAATCGATATAACCCCACTGAGATCAAATGTCTCACGGTATTATGTCGCCGACGATATGTCGAGACTTACCATTATACAAACCATTTTTCGCTCTTCCAATAGCCGCTTGGCTATCACGGTGAATCATCACCGGTGGCATGTGTTTAGACCAACATGGAATATCTTCCAAAAATTACTGAGTCACTGCTTCCTCACCGACTTTATCCAAAGCTATGAATTACGATTCCATGGTGGATCGGGCTATACACGCCATTTTGTGGATCTCCAAGAAACAACACCTCCTCAATCGTGAACACGTGCCCACTTGTAGAAAGTGAATCTTTCGTGTCGATATCCAATTGACATCACGGCACCCTTCAAGTAGGGGGATATCTCGTGAAGTGCAGCCCATGATTTTGAGTATACTTGAGTACCTCAAAACTCTCACTAGAGCCTTCCAATGCTCCTTGCTGGATTGCTCGTGTAACGACTCAATTTATTCACGGCGCAAGCTATGTCAGGTCGGGTGCAATTTGTAAGATACATCAAACACCCGATGACCTTAGCATAGTCTTCTTGTCCAACATGTTCACCCCCGTTCTTACTCAAGTGAACATTGAGCTCCAATGGGGTCTTAGCAGGTAAACTGTCAAACGCATTGAATTTCTTTAGCACTTTCTCGACGTAGTGAGATTGTGTCAAGATAATTCCGTCTGATCTTCTTAGAATCTTGATTCCAAGAATCACATCAGCTAATCTCATGTCTTCATGTCAAAATTTCTTTTAACATGCGCTTTGTGTCATTAATGACTTGAGTATTGCTACTCATGATCAACATGTCATCTACATACGGACACACTATAACATAACCATTATCGGTGTTCTTAACGTAGACATATTTGTCACACTCGTTGATCTTGAAACCATTTGCCAACATTATATTGTCAAATTTCAGTGCCATTGCAACGGCGCTTGTTTCAAACCATATAGAGACTTCACGAGTTTGCATACCTTGCCTCTCGACCGGTACTACAAACCCTTGGTTGCTCTATATACCTCATCCTCGAGGTCACTGCTCAAAACGCAGATCTTAACATCTATTTGATGAATCTCAAGATTGCGCAGCAAAGAATTGCGAGAAGCACCGAATAGACGTAATCCTCGTCACGGTGAATAGGTATCAAGAAATCGTACCCTCTCTTTGTCTAAACCCTTTGACAACCAAACAGGCCTTATACTTTTCAATTGATCCATCATCTTGTACTTTCTTTTAAGGATCCATTTGCATCCTAAGGGCTTACAACCTTCTCGCAAATCAACCAAAGACCCAAGTGTGGTTTTGCGAGAATAGAATCAATCTCACTGAGCGACCTCTCGCGAGCATCCCGTCCGACCGAGCATAGGCTACTTTGATCGACGTTGGTTCTTCGTCCAACATGAACGCAATATAGTCGGGACCAAAATCCTTTGGCGTTCGACTCATCGCCTCGTCTCGGTTCGACGACTTTTCGATCGAGACCTCGATCGCTTATGCGATATCGGTTCTTCCTCCAAAGGTTTAGAACTCGAAGCCACCATCACTCTATTGCTAGAGTCGGCTTCACTTTTATCATTGTCTTTACAGGATAAACACTTTCAAAGAATATAGCATTCCTTGATTCAATCGTCGTCCCCACGGTCATATCCTGCACCTCGACCGTGGATCGTAAAACGATAGGTGCCGCTGTTCAATGCATACCCAATAAAGATACAATCGATCGTTTTAGGTCCAATTGTAACTTGTTTAGGAAGAGGCACCTCAACCTTCGCCAAACACCCCACACTTTGAGATATTTGTACGATGGCTTTCTTCCTTTCCACAACTCGTAGGAGTGACATCCTTACTTCTTGGAAATTTTGTTCAAGATGTAGTTGGGTGTCAAAATGACTTTCCCCACAAGTTAAGGGCAACCTCGAACTAATCAACAAAGCATTCATCATCTCCTTAAGTGTTCGATTTTACGTTCAAAGAACGCCATTAGATCGAGGTGAATAAGGGCTGTCGTTTGATGTATTATACCATTTTCATTGCATAATGCCTCAAACGAGCTACATATTCTCCCTCTATCACTTCGAGCAGTCTTAATTCGACGACAATTAGTTGATTCTCGGCTTCATTTTGAAGTTTTAAAAGCTTCAATAGCCTCGTCTTTACTTCTTAGAAGGTAAAGATAACAATATCTTGTACACCATCAATAAATGTGATGAAGTACTTTTTAACACCTCTAGTTTGTACAAACTTTAAATCACACACATCGGTGTGAATAAGTTCTAGAGGCTTAGTGCTTCGTTCTACCGAATGAAACGGTAACTTAGCCATTTTGGCTTCCACACAAACCTCACATTTCGTTTGTGTATTAACTTCATTTAACTTTAGTAAATCTAAATTTACTAATCTTTTTATTGCATTTAGATTAACATGTCCTAATCTACAATGCCATAAATCAGAGCACTCAGTCAAGTAAGAGGAAGTAGATGCATTTTCATTAATATCAATCTTGGGTACACAACGCACAGCCATTACATTCAATTTGAAAAGACCCCCAGTAAGATAACCCCTACCAAGGAACTTCCCAAACTTAGTCAAGACAAACTTGTCCGTCTTAAAAACTAGTCTAAACCCCTTGTTAACTAGAATAGAGCCCGACACCAAATTCTTGCGGATGTCCGGACATGCAAAGACATCCTTCAAAGTGATCTCAATGCGGACGACATCTTGAGCACCACATCACCAACTCCGCAACCTCGGACGAAGCTTGGTTCCCATGTTGAGCTTCCTCCCTCAACGAGCTTGTAGGTGGAGAAACGATCTTTTCGGCGCAGACGCGCTAGATTGCGCTTGATGTCGATGAACCATCCACCTTGATTCTCGACGTGGTTGACTTCTTGGCCACCACAGCAGCCAAGTCATCCTTGTCCCATTTGTCAAGTCCTTCTCGACAACATTGGTAACTTATTTAGCCTTCTTCTTCTTCGCTTACGACGGTCCTTACTCGTGTGGCCATGCTTGCCACAATTGTGTGAAGACCGTCAAATTTTGAAACCACCTTCCTTTGCCTTTGTCTTTGACATTGGGGCGAACACGTTTGTTGGAGGACCGCCTCTCTCCAACAGTTGGCTTTAGCATCAATCAAGCCTTCGCTTTTAAATCTTGTTTCTTCACGCCGACTCGATGCGCGGTTTGACGATCAAGTCTTCAAGTGTCATATCCTTTCGTGCTTAAGGTAGACCTGAAGTCTCTCCACCCAGGGTAGCTTCTCAATCAACGTAGCGATGACAAAGCCGTCTCAAACGGTGTGCCTTGACTTGAACCTCGTGTACAATGAGTTGAAACTCTTGCACTTGGTCCATGATCGGTCGAGAATCGACCATCTTGTAGTCCAAATATTTGGCTATAATGAACTTCTTAGTACCGCATCATCACTATGGTACTTCTTTTCTAGGCATCCCACATACATTTGGATGTCGTTACAACAAAGATAAACACTATACAAACTATCTTCTAGACTACCAAGTATAAAATTTTACAAAGATAGTCGCCGGTCATGATTGTCATATGTCGCTTTCGGACGTGAATGTCCATCACCCCGATGCGGGCTCATCTTCCACCAAAAAGTTGACGAAGCCCAACGTCGTGAGGTAGAACAACATCTTTTGCTGTCATCTCTTGAAGTCGGATCCTCCAAACTTTGGCGGCTTCTCGGCGGACGACATCATCCTCGCGGTATGAACAGGCGCCGAGATCGATCCCAATCGGATCCACCAACACTACTTGAAGTGTCTTGGAACATGGAACTCGAATGAGAACCACGGTGTTAGATCCCATGGATCCAACAATGACCCATCGAAAAGTGCGATCGTCGAACCAAAGGAACCACTAAAAGTGGAACCAATTGTTGAACCACTAAAAGTGGAACCAACGATCGACCCAAAGGTCCCATGGTTGACCTCAAGGCATCGAACCAAACATGACCGAAGCCATTGTGCGAGGTGTGACGGCACCGCAGAGGCGGCATGGCGGCGGCGGCGAAGCGAAGCTGAAGCAGTCGGTGGCGGTGCGGTCGACATCTCCAAGCAAAGGTATTAATTTGAAAGTTTTAAGTCAATTTTAATGTCTGGACTCCTTGGCAAGTGTTATCTCGTCTTACGATTGTTGGGAAACGTGTACAAAAACAGTACAGACTTGCTGGACGTTGATTAGGCGTATTTTATACGCATATTTTGGATGATTTTGATGAGTTTAAATGCTTAATATCTACTTAATCATATTTTATGAAGCCAATAGCATATTTTGTGGATTTTGTAGGTGTTGATATTATTTTGGAAGAAAAAGCAAGATTTTGGAAGGATTTTGAAGACAAGGGATTGAATGAATATTATTGTGGGAGCTTATTATTATTATGGAAGCTTTTAATTTTAATTGGATTTTATTTTATTTATTAGCCTTTCTTTTCGCCTTTTGTTCGCCCATATTAGTTAGGTTAGCTTATATTTACTTATTTGCTTTAGTTGTTTAGGATAACAACTCAATTCACGCCCAACTTTGAATTACTATCCCACGCCTCCATTTTATTTTTGCAGAGAAGGGAGACGTGAATTGAGGATTGAGGAATCAAAACCACTTTTTCATTCTTTATCAATCCAACCGTGACTTCTTTTTATTTATTATTTTGCTTTTATTCTATATGAGTTCTAGCTAATCTCTTTTATTCTGGCAACGATTAAGGAAGCCCTAGCATGATTCCTATGTGAGATCTAATTTGTTATTTATCCTTTAATTCATATGCAAGTATTTGTTGTTCTCTATTTTCTCTGTGATTTAATTGTTTCAATCCGCTAGGTAGTGGCGAATATTTAGATAGTTGAATTAATTAATAGCCAATTAAATCGGCCATACGTAATCGTGGTTTAGGTTTGATTAGTGGTAAATCGACCTTGTGTCAAGGAATAACAATCTTAATTGGTAATCTGCGTTAGAGTTTATCGGTTTTGAATCGGGTCTCTAGTTCTTAATGCTGTTGATTCATTAAACCTATAGAGCGTCTCTACGGTTGTCGATTGATTAGAGAAATAGTTAGCAAGCGTCTTCCTAATTATCGAGAAGCTAAGGAGAGATAAGATCGTGTCAGAAGCGTCTTCGGTGGTCATAACTGGTTTATTTGCATGAGTTAAAGTTATCTTTGCATCAATGATCAAAATATCAAGCTATGGTGGAATTAATTTGTTGCCGGAATATCTTCACGCATTTGTTACCTTACTCAATATTATTGTCTTTAATCATAATTCAATTCCTCTTTCTTTTTATTGTTTATTTAATTATTCCTAGTTTTTAGTAATCCCAATTTATTCGTGGTTACGTTGCAGGTCGAAAGTTTAGAGAGAATTCTTGCCGGTCCCTTGGGAGACGATTTTGCTTACTGCTGTCTGCGCAGTTTGGGCATACCGACTGGCTGTCAGTCGATTATTTTGCCTACTGCTGTCTGGGCGGTTTGGGCATACCGATTGTCTGTCAGTCGATTATTTTTGGTGAAAAGCGACGCACCAAATTTTGGCGCCGTTGCCGGGGATCGGTTTAAGCAGTGATTCTTTCTAATTTTCGGTTTGCCATTTTTATTTATATTATTTTCTTTTAGTTTATGCATCGTTCTTCTCGTACAGGTGAATTAATTTTTAATCCAGAGATCGAGAAGATCGCACGGAGATTGAAAAAACGAACCAAGGAGTTAAAACAGGGTGCTAGATCAAATTCACTAGACTCTGAAGTTGAACATATAGTTGAAGTTCCAATGGGTGACGAGAGACGCATTATGAATCCTAATCCGCCAAGAGCTCAACTTATAAAGGAATTAGGCGCCATAGGAGCAATCGCCCGTTGTGCATCGCTCGCCAACTATCAATGGAAATCTTGAATACGACCTGGTTTCATTCAAGTGCTACCTAAGTTTGGGATTTACACGGAGAGAGTGCACACAAGCACCTTCTTTGAGTTTGATTTAGTTTGCGACTTTACGCCCTAATGGTTTTTCTCAAGATAATTTGAAATTGCTAACTTTTCTCACACATTGCGTGGCAAAGCTCGAGATTGGCTTTTGATCTTCCTCCTAGTTCGATTCGAACTTGGGATGATTGGAAGAGCAATTTTGAGGAAATTCTTCCCTAATCAAGAGTCGCAAATTTGAGAATGGCTATCGGTAGCATTAAGCAAAAGAAAACAGAGATTATCCGACTATTGGGGCGGTTTGACAATTGTGTCGTAAATGCCACGATCATGGATTTTCGAATATCAATTGCTTACTAACTACTTTTACCGTGGTATGTCCGCTCTTGATAGGAAAATTGTTAATGCCGCTATGGGAAGTTTAACTAACAAAACATTGGAGGAAGCCACACAACTCATTCTTGACATGGTTTTCAATGGACAACAATATGAAGATGAGGATGATGATCACATGCACAGACCAGTTCACAAAACTCGTGGAGTGAACTAGAAAATTGATGCTCTAACTTCCTTAGTTAGAGGCTTTGCCGTAGCTCAAACTCGGAAGATGAAATGTGAGATTTGTCTGAAAATACTCATTATATCGATTCTTGTCCTACTTTGCGTAAAAATCACACCGAGCAAGCATGCATGGGATCGAAGATGAGCAACATATGAATGCACAAAGGTATAGGAGAAATGATCCTTTCTCCAACACATATAATCCGGCTGGAGAAACCACCCCAATTTCAAGTGGAATCAAGAAGAGCACGGAATTTATGCGTGAAACCTGCGCAAGCTGGTCAGTATGCCCATGCCGCCCGTGCAGAACCGAATATGAGTGATATCATGAAGAGTCTCGCCTGAGTAGTGAGATTGTCAAGAACTTGGTGCAAAGCCAGCAAGCATTCCAGCAAGAGATAAGTCCGTTGGGAAGTATGGGTACACTGATTACTCAACTGGCCACTCAAATGAATCGGATACAAAATAACCAAGGCAAACTTCCATCTCAAACGGAGTTGAATCCCAAGGAGAACGTGTCTGCTGTTATTCTAAGGAGTGGAAAGATGTTAGTTGAACCAGAGCCTAAAAAGAAAGATGAGGAAGTAAAACATGAAGAAGCTGACAAAACCCAAGGCCATGAGGAGCTACAGATTTCCACAGAGATCAATTCCTCAAAGGTAAGTGGAGAACCTAAAGTTTCAAATTCTCAATCATTGATTAAACCTCCATTTCCTTCCAGGTTGGCACGAAACAAGAAAGATGAGGATGACAACGACATTTTGGAAGTTTTCAAGAAGGTAGAAATAAACTTGCCTCTGATTGATGCAATTAAACAAGTTCCCAGGTACGCAAAATTCTTGAAGGAGCTTCGCTCTAAAAAAATGAAGTTTGGGAATGATGCAAAAATTAGAGTAAGTGAGAATGTGTCTACTGTTATTCAAAGAAAATTGCCGCAAAAGTGTAAGGATCCCGGTATGTTTACTATTCCATGCATAATTGGCAATCAGATGATCGAGAAAGTCATGTTAGATCTAGGCGCATCAATAAATGTCATGCCATACTACGTATAAAGACTTAAATTTAGGGCCTTTCAAACAAACTCGGTGTTGTCATTCAATTAGCGAGATAGGTCTAATGCATATCATGAAGGTGTGTTGAGAATATTCTTGTGAAAGTAAATGATATGTATTTTCCTACTGATTTTTATGTTGTTGACATGGATGATTCTCGCTTCTAAGAAGATCTTTGATTTTATTAGGAAGACCATTCATGAAAACTGCTAGAGCAAAAATTGATGTAGATAAGGGTCTTTGAGCCTCGAATTTGATGGAGATATAGTCACTTTTAATGTATTTGAAGCCATGAAGCATGTTGAAGATCCCGAACTGCTTTTCATGATTGATATTATTGACCATTTGGTTGATAACTTTGTTGAGAATTTCGGGGATGATGAACTAGAGCACGTTATTGTTAGTGCATTAAGTGAAGAAGATGGAAAACAGAGGAGAATGACGCCATTAAAGAGATTATCGGGATGATGTACTCTGCGGAAGAAGTTACAATTCGGCACATATCGAGCAGGATGCCCATCCCGACCAGTACAGAACGGATTTTTCCATCTGCTGAGAAACCACCCAAGCGGAATTGAAAATGTTACCTCAACATTTGAAGTATGTGTTCTTGGGGAGCACGACACACTGCCGGTCATAATAAGCAAAGACCTTCGTGAAGAACTAGAGGAATTTGACTTGGAAATCAAGGATAAGAAGGGCCGAGAATTTAGTTGTTGAACATCTAAGCAGATCGCAGAATGAGCGGATGTATGCCCATACCGCACGATCCTCCGGATAGACAACAGTTTGCAATTGAAGAGATGAAGATAGTCGAGTTTCAAGAGATGAACTTGGCTACTTCCATAGTCAACTTTCGGGTGAAAGCCGATATCCTAACCATCCCCACCCACCACCTTCGACTGAGCATTGAGCACTTCAGGGAAGTCTTTTTTTTTTTTTTTGCTTTTGCTTTTCTTTTTCTTATCTTATTGAGGTTTTCACACATTGAGGACAATGTGTAGTTTAAGTGTGGGGGGATTTTTGGAGTCATATGTCTATCGGGGATATCTTTTGTTGGGTATGAGTTATTGTTCGTATTTTGGCCATTGTGAGAAAAATAACATGAATGGAATAGATTGGAATATTGTGATGGGATTGCTTGGTTGATTTCCTTGATGAAAATAATTTTGTGAAAGCCCTTATGTGTCTAAGGATGAGAAAATGTGCTTAATTGATCAAATTTTTGAAAACCTACTCAAATATGTGAGGATTGAGCTTATGAGCAACATTATGAAATGCTCTTTATTTCTTAGTTGAGAGGTTATGTATTCTTGATATCTTGATGTCTGGTTTGCCTTGTTGTCATAGTCAAACTTATGAAGTTGAATTCTTGCATGAACATGATTTAGGCATTTGTTTTGGATTGATAATTGTTAACCATCTCATATTTCCCTAGAGAGCCCACTTGAGCTTTAACCTTTTTCTTGATGAATGAAAGCCACAAAATAATGAACCATAACCTTTTTAGCCTTCTTTTGTCCCACCAACAATTTGCAAGTAGTTGAGGAAGATGAAGTGATAAGTGATAGTGATTTGTTTAATTCTAGCTATTTGGGAAAGTTGGTGTAGTTTGTTCTGTTGAAAGGTGGTTGGGTTTGTGAAATGATGAGAATTAAGAGCACTGATGTGGGTGTGGTTACATATTGATAAATGTGTTATTGCCAAATTTTGGTTACTTGTTGGCTGCTGCTTCTAAGTATAAAAAAAAAGAGTTGAAAATTAAAAAAAAAAGAAAAAGAAAAAAAAAATGATGAGAAAGAAAGAAGAAGAAGTCAATGAGGGAGAAAGAATTATGGGGAGTTAGTAGAATATTTGGGGTTTGTTTTGGGAGTACACATGTGATAAATTGCTTGCATTTTGTTGGATTTAATAGCCATTTTCAATACTTTTGTTTCTCCTACCTATGCACCCTGGCCCCATTACAACCTATGAAAGTCCTAATATTTGTGCTTGAATTTCATTTCATTTTGGTATAGATAGTGATATATTGGCAAACTTGTGATGGATAGAGTCAAGATGCTTTAGTGTGAATTTATCTTGTCCTTGATTATTGAGCGATCTTGAGTGAATCTTGTGAGGTTGGATTGTTTGCACTATTTTGACTTGGACGAAGGGTGTATACATGAAGTTGTTGGAATCAAGGAATGGTTTGTGATATGAAAGGTGATGATATTTTGATCTTGACTATGATTGTTATTTCTTGATCATTGGCCAATTAGTGTTTCTTTTGAATCGAGTCCCTACCTAGTTTGTTCTTTTATCTTTTGTTTTGCTTATGCTCGAGGGCGAGCATTATTCAAGTGTGGGGGGATTTGATTAGGCGTATTTTATACGCATATTTTGGATGATTTTGATGAGTTTAAATGCTTAATATTTACTTAATCATATTTTATGAAGCCAATTGCATATTTAGTGGATTTTGTAGGTGTTGATATTATTTTGGAAGAAAAAGCAAGATTTTGGAAGGATTTTGAAGACAAGAGATTGAATGAATATTATTGTGGGAGCTTATTATTATTATGGAAGCTTTTAATTTTAATTGGATTTTATTTTATTTATTAGCCTTTCTTTTTGGCCTTTTGTTCGGCCCATATTAGTTAGGTTAGCTTATATTTACTTATTTGCTTTAGTTGTTTAGGATAACAACTCAATTCACGCCTCCAACTTTGAATTACTATCCCACGCCTCCATTTTATTTTTGCAGAGAAGGGAGACGTGAATTGAGGATTGAGGAATCAAAACCACTTTTTCGTTCTTTATCAATCCAACCGTGACTTCTTTTTATTTATTCTTTTGTTTTTATTCTATATGAGTTCTAGCTAATCTCTTTTATTCTGGCAATGATTAAGGAAGCCCTAGCATGATTCCTATGTGAGATCTAATTAGTTATTTATCCTTTAATTCATATGCAAGTATTTGTTGTTCTCTATTTTCTCTGTGATTTAATTGTTTCAATCCGCTAGGTAGTCGCGAATATTTAGTTAGTTGGAATTAATTAATAGCCAATTAAATCGGCCATACGTAATCGTGGTTTAGATTTGATTAGTGGTAAATTGACCTTCAGGTCAAGGGAATAACAATCTTAATTCGGTAATTCTGCGTCAGAGTTTATCGGTTTTGAATCGGGTCTCTCTAGTTTTTAATGCTGTTGATTCATTAAACCTATAGAGCGTCTCTTACGGTTGTCAGTCGATTAGAGAAATAGTTAGTGAAGCGTCTTCCTAATTATCGAGAAGCTAAGGAGAGATAAGATCGCGTCAGAAGCGTCTTCGGTGGTCATAACTGGTTTATTTGCATGAGTTAAAGTTATCTTTGCATCAATGATCAAAATATCAAGCTAGGGTGGAATTAATTTGTTGCCGGAATATCTTCACGCATTTGTTACCTTTCTCAGTATTATTGTCTTTAATCATAATTCAATTCCTCTTTCTTTTTATTGTTTATTTAATTATTCCTAGTTTTTAGTAATCCCAATTTATTCGTGGTTACGTTGCAGGTCGAAAGTTTAGAGAATTCTCGCGGTCCATTGGGAGACGATTTTGCTTCTGCTGTCTGCGCAGTTTGGGCATACCGACTGGCTGTCAGTCGATTATTTTGCCCTCGCCTTTGCGGGCGGTTTGGCATACCGACCGTCTGTCATCGATTATTTTGGTGAAAAGCGACGCATCAAATTTTGGCGCCGTTGCCGGGGATCGATTTAAGCAGTGATCCTTTCTAATTTTCGGTTTGCCATTTTTATTTATGTTATTTTCTTTTAGTTTATGCCTCGTTCTTCTCGTACAGGTGAATTAATTTTTAATCCAAAGATCGAGAAGATCGCACGGAGATTGAAAAAACGAACCAAGGAGTTAAAACAGGGTGCTAGATCAAATTCACTAGACTCTGAAGTTGAACATATAGTTGAAGTTCCAATGGGTGACGAGAGACGCATTGTGAATCCTAATTCGCCAAGAGCTCAACTGATAAAGGAATTAGGCCGCCATACGAGCAATCGCCCGTTGTGCATCGTTCTGCCAACTATCAATGGAAATGCTGAAATACGACATGGTTTCATTCAAGTGCTACCTAAGTTTGGGGATTTACTTGGAGAAAGTGCACACAAGCACCTTGCGAGTTTGATTTAGTTTTGCGACTTTACGTCCTAATGGTTTTTTTGAAGATAATTTGAAATTGCTAACTTTTTCTCACACATTGCAGGGCAAAGCTCGAGATTGGCTTTTTGATCTTCCTCCTAGTTCGATTCGAACTTGGGATGATTTGGAAGAGCAATTTTTGAGGAAATTCTTCCCTGAATCAAGAGCTGCAAATTTGAGAATGGCTATCAGTAGCATTAAGCAAAAGAAAACAGAGAGCTTATCTGACTATTGGGAGCGGTTTCAGCAATTGTGTCGTAAATGCCCTGATCATGGATTTTCTGAATATCAATTGCTTACTAACTACTTTTACCGTGGTATGTCTGCTCTTGATAGGAAAATTGTTAATGCTGCTTGCGGGGGAAGTTTAACTAACAAAACATTGGAGGAAGCCACACAACTCATTGCTGACATGGTTTCAATGGACAACAATATGAAGATGAGGATGATGATCACATGCACCAGTTCACATGATAGAAAACCGTGAGTGAACTAGAAAATTGATGCTCTAACTTCCTTAGTTAGAGGTTTTGCCGTAGCTCAAACTCAGAAGATAAAATGTGAGATTTGTCTTGAAAATACTCATTATACTGATTCTTATCCTACTTTGCAGAAAAATCACGCTGAGCAAGCATGCATGGGATCTGAAGATGAGCAACATATGAATGCACAAAGGTATAGGAGAAACGATCCTTTCTCCAACACATATAATCCGGGCTGGAGAAACCACCCCAATTTCAAGTGGAATCAGCAAGAGCTTGGAATTTATGCGCAGAAACCTGCGCAAGCTGGTCAGTATGCCCATGCCGCCTGTGCAGAACCGAATATGAGTGATATCATGAAGAGTCTCGCCCAGAGTAGTGAGATTGTCAAGAACTTGGTGCAAAGCCAGCAAGCATTCCAGCAAGAGACGCAAGCAGCGTTGGGAAGTATGGATACATAGATTACTCAACTGGCCACTCAAATGAATCGAATACAAAATAACCAAGGCAAACTTCCATCTCAAACGAGTTGAATCCCGAGGAGAACGTGTCTGCTGTTATTCTAAGGGTGGAAAGATGTTAGTTGAACGAGCCTAAAAGAAAGATGAGGAAGTAAAACATGAAGAAGTCGACAAAACCCAAGGCCATGAGGAGTTCTGATTTCCACGAGATCAATTCTCAAAGGTAAGTGGAGAACCTAAAGTTTCAAATTCTCAATCATTGATTACACCTCCATTTCCTTCGTGTTGCACGAAACAAGAAAGATGAGGATGACAACGACATTTTGGAAGTTTTCAAGAAGGTAGAAATAAACTTGCCTCGATTGATGCAATTAAACAAGTTCCAGTGCACGCTAAAATTCTTGAAGCTTCGCTCTAAAAATGAAGTTTGGGAATGATGCAAAAATTAGAGTAAGTGAGAATGTGTTCATTGTTATTCAAAGAAAATTGCCGCAAAAGTGTAAGATCCGGTATGTTTACTATTCCATGCATAATTGGCAATCGGATGATCGAGAAAGTCATGTTAGATCTAGGCGCATCAATAAATGTCATGCCGTACTACGTGTATAAAGACTTAAATTTAGGGCCTTTGAAACAAACTGGTGTTGTCATTCAATTAGCAGATAGGTCTAATGCATATCCTGAAGGTGTTGTTGAGAATATTCTTGTGAAAGTAAATGATATGTATTTTCCTACAGATTTTTATGTTGTTGATATGGATGATTCTGCTTCTCTAAGAAGATCTTTGATTTTATTAGGAAGACCATTCATGAAAACTGCTAGAGCAAAAATTGATGTAGATAAGGGTCTTTTGAGCCTCGAATTTGATGGAGATATAGTCACTTTTAATGTATTTGAAGCCATGAAGCATGTTGAAGATCTTGAATCTGTTTTCATGATTGATATTATTGACCATTTGGTTGATAACTTTGTTGAGAATTTTAGGGATGATGAACTAGAGCACGTTATTGTTAGTGCATTAAGTGAAAAAGATGAAAAAACAGAGGAGAATGACGCCATTAAAAAGATTATCAGGATGATGTACTCTGCGGAAGAAGTTACAATTCGGCACCTATCGAGCAGGATGCCCATCCCGACCAGTACAGAACGGATTTTTCCATCTGTTGAGAAACCACCCAAGCTGGAATTGAAAATGTTACCTCAACATTTGAAGTATGTGTTCTTGGGGGAGCACGACACACTTGTCGGTCATAATAAGCAAAGACCTTCGTGGATTTTATTTTATTTATTAGCCTTTCTTTTGGCCTTTTGTTATTTCATATTAGTTAGGTTAGCTTATATTTACTTATTTGCTTTAGTTGTTTAGGATAACAACTCAATTCACGCCTCAACTTTGAATTACTATCCCACGCCCATTTTATTTTTGCAGAGAAGGGAGACGTGAATTGAGGATTGAGGAATCAAAACCACTTTTTCGTTCTTTATCAATCCAACCGTGACTTCTTTTTATTTATTCTTTTGCTTTTATATTATATGAGTTCTAGTTAATCTCTTTTATTCTGGCAACGATTAAGGAAGCCCTAGCATGATTCCTATGTGAGATCTAATTTGTTATTTATCCTTTAATTCATATGCAAGTATTTGTTGTTCTATTTTCTCGTGATTTAATTGTTTCAATCCGCTAGGTAGTCGCGAATATTTAGTTAGTTGGAATTAATTAATAGCGATTAAATCGGCCATACGTAATCGTGGTTTAGATTTGATTAGTGGTAAATTGACCTTGGTCGAGGAATAACAATCTTAATTCGGTAATCCTGCGTCGAGTTTATCGGTTTTGAATCGGGTCTCTAGTTCTTAATGCTGTTGATTCATTAAACCTATAGGCGTCTCTACGGTTGTCGATCGATTAGAGAAATAGTTTGTGAAGCGTCTTCCTAATTATCGAGAAGCTAAGGAGAGATAAGATCGCGTCAGAAGCGTCTTCGGTGGTCATAACTGGTTTATTTGCATGAGTTAAAGTTATCTTTGCATCAATGATCAAAATATCAAGCTAGGTGGAATTAATTTGTTCTTAGGAATATCTTCACGCATTTGTTACCTTTCTCGAGATTATTGTCTTTAATCATAATTCAATTCCTCTTTCTTTTATTGTTTATTTAATTATTCCTAGTTTTAGTAATCCCAATTTATTCGTGGTTACGTTGCAGGTCGAAAGTTTAGAGAATTCTCGCGGTCCCTTGGGAGACGATTTTGCTTACTGCTGTCTGCGCAGTTTGGGCATACCGACTGGCTGTCAGTCGATTATTTTGCCTACTGCTGTCTGGGCGGTTTGGGCATACCGATTGTCTGTCAGTCGATTATTTTGTGAAAAGCGACGCGCAAATTTTGGCGCCGTTGCGGGATCGGTTTAAGCAGTGATTCTTTCTAATTTTCGGTTTGCCATTTTATTTATATTATTTTCTTTTAGTTTATGCATCGTTCTTTCGCATGTGTGAATTAATTTTTAATCCGAGATCGAGAAGATCGCGCGAGAGATGAAAAACGAACCAAGGAGTTAAAACAGGTGCTAGATCAAATTCACTAGACTACGAAGTTGAACATATAGTTGAAGTTCCAATGGGTGACGAGAGACGCATTATGAATCCTAATCCGCCAAGAGCTCAACTTATAAAGGAATTAGGCCGCCATAGGAGCAATCGCCCGTTGTGCATCGTTCTGCCAACTATCAATGGAAATGTTGAAATACGACCTGGTTTCATTCAAGTGCTACCTAAGTTTGGGGATTTACCTGGAGAGAGTGCACACAAGCACCTTGCTGAGTTTGATTTAGTTTGCGCGACTTTACGTCCTAATGGTTTTTCCAAGATAATTTGAAATTGCTAACTTTTCTCACACATTGCGGGCAAAGCTCGAGATTGGCTTTTGATCTTCCTCTAGTTCGATTCGAACTTGGGATGATTGGAAGAGCAATTTTGAGGAAATTCTTCCCGAATCAAGAGTGCAAATTTGAGAATGGCTATCGGTAGCATTAAGCAAAAGAAAAGAGAGCTTATCGACTATTGGGAGCGGTTTCAGCAATTGTGTCGTAAATGCCCCGATCATGGATTTTACGAATATCAATTGCTTACTAACTACTTTTACCGTGGTATGTCCGCTCTTGATAGGAAAATTGTTAATTTCGCTATGGGGAAGTTTAACTAACAAAACATTGGAGGAAGCCACACAACTCATTCTTGACATGGTTTCGAATGGACAACAATATGAAGATGAGGATGATGATCATTCTGCACCGAGTTCACATGACGTAAAAACTCAGGAGTGAACTAGAAAATTGATGCTCTAACTTCCTTAGTTAGAGGCTTTGCCGTAGCTCAAACTCAGAAGATGAAATGTGAGATTTGTCTTGAAAATACTCATTATACTGATTCTTGTCCTACTTTGCAGAAAAATCACTGAGCAAGCATGCATGGGATCTGAAGATGAGCAACATATGAATGCACAAAGGTATAGGAGAAATGATCCTTTCTCCAACACATATAATCCGGCTGGAGAAACCACCCCAATTTCAAGTGGAATCAAGAAGAGCACGGAATTTATCTTGAAACCTCGCAAGCTGGTCGATATGCCCATGCCGCCGTGCAGAACCGAATATGAGTGATATCATGAAGAGTCTCGCCCGAGTAGTGAGATTGTCAAGAACTTGGTGCAAAGCCAGCAAGCATTCCAGCAAGAGACGCAAGTCCCGTTGGGAAGTATGGGTACACAGATTACTCAACTGGCCACTCAAATGAATCGGATACAAAATAACCAAGGCAAACTTCCATCTCAAACGGAGTTGAATCCCAAGGAGAACGTGTCTGCTGTTATTCTAAGGAGTGGAAAGATGTTAGTTGAACCAGAGCCTAAAAAGAAAGATGAGGAAGTAAAACATGAAGAAGGCGACAAAACCCAAGGCCATGAGGAGCTCTGATTTCCACGAGATCAATTCTCAAAGGTAAGTGGAGAACCTAAAGTTTCAAATTCTCAATCATTGATTAAACCTCCATTTCCTTCCGGTTGGCACGAAACAAGAAAGATGAGGATGACAACGACATTTTGGAAGTTTTCAAGAAGGTAGAAATAAACTTGCCTCGATTGATGCAATTAAACAAGTTCCAGTGCACGAAAATTCTTGAAGGAGCTTCGCTCTAAAAAATGAAGTTTGGGAATGATGCAAAATTAGAGTAAGTGAGAATGTGTCTCTTGTTATTCAAAGAAAATTGCCGCAAAGTGTAAGGATCCCGTATGTTTACTATTCCATGCATAATTGGCAATCGGATGATCGAGAAAGTCATGTTAGATCTAGGCGCATCAATAAATGTCATGCCATACTCTGTGTATAAAGACTTAAATTTAGGGCCTTCAAACAAACCGGTGTTGTCATTCAATTAGCGAGATAGGTCTAATGCATATCATGAAGGTCTTGTTGAGAATATTCTTGTGAAAGTAAATGATATGTATTTTCCTACAGATTTTTATGTTGTTGACATGGATGATTCTGCTTCTCTAAGAAGATCTTTGATTTTATTAGGAAGACCATTCATGAAAACTGCTAGAGCAAAATTGATGTAGATAAGGGTCTTTTGAGCCTCGAATTTGATGGAGATATAGTCACTTTTAATGTATTTGAAGCCGTGAAGCATGTTGAAGATCCCGAACTGCTTTTCATGATTGATATTATTGACCATTTGGTTGATAACTTTGTTGAGAATTTCAGGGATGATGAACTAGAGCACGTTATTGTTAGTGCATTAAGTGAAGAAGATGGAAAAACAGAGGAGAATGACGCCATTAAAGAGATTATCAGGATGATGTACTCTGCGGAAGAAGTTACAATTCGGCACATATCGAGCAGGATGCCCATCCCGACCAGTACAGAACGGATTTTTCCATCTGTTGAGAAACCACCCAAGCTGGAATTGAAAATGTTACCTCAACATTTGAAGTATGTGTTCTTGGGGGAGCACGACACACTGCCGGTCATAATAAGCAAAGACCTTCGTGAAGAACTAGAGGAATTTGACTTGGAAATCAAGGATAAGAAGGGAGCCGAGAATTTAGTTGCTGAACATCTAAACAGACTGCAGAATGAGCCAGATGGTATGCCCATACCGCACGATCCTCCAGATAGACAACAGTTTGCAATTGAAGAGATGAAGATAGTCGAGTTTCAAGAGATGAACTTGGCTACTTCCATAGTCAACTTCTGGGTGAAAGCCAGATATCCTAACCATCCCCACCCACCACCTTCGACTGAGCATTGAGCACTTCAGGGAAGTCTTTTTTTTTTTTTGCTTCTTTTTCTTATCTTATTGAGGTTTTCACATTGAGGACAATGTGTAGTTTAAGTGTGGGGGGATTTTTGGAGTCATATGTCTATCGGGGATATCTTTTGTTGGGTATGAGTTATTGTTCGTATTTTGGCCATTGTGAGAAAAATAACATGAATGGAATAGATTGGAATATTGTGATGGGATTGCTTGGTTGATTTCCTTGATGAAAATAATTTTGTGAAAGCCCTTATGTGTCTAAGGATGAGAAAATGTGCTTAATTGATCAAATTTTTGAAAACCTACTCAAATATGTGAGGATTGAGCTTATGAGCAAAATTATGAAATGCTCTTTATTTCTTAGTTGAGAGGTTATGTATTCTTGATATCTTGATGTCGATTTGCCTTGTTGTCATAGTCAAACTTATGAAGTTCAATTCTTGCATGAACATGATTTAGGCATTTGTTTTGGATTGATAATTGTTAACCATCTCATATTTCCCTAGAGCCCACTTGAGCTTTAACCTTTTCTTGATGAATGAAAGCCACAAAATAATGAACCATAACCTTTTAGCCTTCTTTTGTCCCACCAACAATTTGCAAGTAGTTGAGGAAGATGAAGTGATAAGTGATAGTGATTTGTTTAATTCTAGCTATTTGGGAAAGTTGGTGTAGTTTGTTACATTGAAAGGTGGTTGGGTTTGTGAAATGATGAGAATTAAGACAACGATGTGGGTGTGGTTACATATTGATAAATGTGTTATTGCCAAATTTTGGTTACTTGTTGGTGCTGCTTCTAAGTATAAAAAAAGAGTTGAAAATTAAAAAAAAAAAAAAAAAAAAAAAATGATGAGAAAGAAAGAAGAAGAAGTGATGAGGAGAAAGAATTATGGGGAGTTAGTAGAATATTTGGGGTTTGTTTTGGGAGTACACATGTGATAAATTGCTTGCATTTTGTTGGATTTAATAGCCATTTTCAATACTTTTGTTTCTCCTACCTATGCACTTGGCCCCATTACAACCTATGAAAGTCCTAATATTTGTGTGAATTTCATTTCATTTTGGTATAGATAGTGATATATTGGCAAACTTGTGATGGATGAGTCAAGATGCTTTAGTGTGAATTTATCTTGTCCTTGATTATTGAGCGATCTTGAGTGAATCTTGTGAGGTTGGATTGTTTGCACTATTTTGACTTGGACGAAGGGTGTATACATGAAGTTGTTGGAATCGAGGAATGGTTTGTGATATGAAAGGTGGTGATATTTTGATCTTGACTATGATTGTTATTTCTTGATCATTGGCAATTAGTGTTTCTTTTGAATCGAGTCCCTACCTAGTTTGTTCTTTTATCTTTTGTTTTGCTTATGCTCGAGGGCGAGCATTATTGATGTGGGGATTTGATTAGGCGTATTTTATACGCATATTTTGGATGATTTTGATGAGTTTAAATGCTTAATATTTACTTAATCATATTTTATGAAGCCAATTGCATATTTAGTGGATTTTGTAGGTGTTGATATTATTTTGGAAGAAAAAGCAAGATTTTGGAAGGATTTTGAAGACAAGAGATTGAATGAATATTATTGTGGGAGCTTATTATTATTATGGAAGCTTTTAATTTTAATTGGATTTTATTTTATTTATTCTGCGCAGAATTTTAATTCTCGTCAATCTAAAACATGAAAGTTTAGAGAGAATTCTCGCCGGTCCCTTGGGAGACGATTTTGCTTACTGCTGTCTGCGCAGTTTGGGCATACCGACTGGCTGTCAGTCGATTATTTTGCCTCTTCTTTATCTGGCGGTTTGGCATACCGACATTGTCTGTCGATCGATTATTTTTTTTGAAAAGCGACGCATCAAATTTTGGCGCCGTTGCGGGATCGATTTAGCAAGTGATCCTTTCTAATTTTCGGTTTGCCATTTTATTTATGTTATTTTCTTTTAGTTTATGCCTCGTTCTTCTCAAATGTGTGAATTAATTTTAATCCAAAGATCGAGAAGATCGCACGGAGATTGAAAAACGAACCAAGGAGTTAAAACAGGTGCTAGATCAAATTCACTAGACTCGAAGTTGAACATATAGTTGAAGTTCGATGGGTGACGAGAGACGTTGTGAATCTAATTCGCCAAGAGCTCAACCGATAAAGGAATTAGGCCGCCATACGAGCAATCGCCCGTTGTGCATCGATTCGCCAACTATCAATGGAAATGTGAAATACGACATGGTTTCATTCAGTGCTACCTAAGTTTGGGGATTTACAATGAAGTAAAACATGAAGAAGTAAAACATGAAGAAGTCGACAAAACCAAGGCCATGAGGAGTTCTGATTTCCACGAGATCAATTCCTCAAAGGTAAGTGGAGAACCTAAAGTTTCAAATTCTCAATCATTGATTACACCTCCATTTCCTTCGGGTTGTACGAAACAAGAAAGATGAGGATGACAACGACATTTTGGAAGTTTTCAAGAAGGTGAAATAAACTTGCCTCGATTGATGCAATTAAACAAGTTCCAGTGCATAAAATTCTTGAAGGAGCTTAGCTCTAAAAATGAAGTTTGGGAATGATGCAAAATTAGAGTAAGTGAGAATGTGTCTCTCGTTATTCAAAGAAAATTGCCGCAAAAGTGTAAGGATCCCGGTATGTTTACTATTCCATGCATAATTGGCAATCAGATGATCGAGAAAGTCATGTTAGATCTAGGCGCATCAATAAATGTCATGCCATACTCTGTGTATAAAGACTTAAATTTAGGGCCTTTGAAACAAAGTGGTGTTGTCATTCAATTAGCAGATAGGTCTAATGCATATCCTGAAGGTGTTGTTGAGAATATTCTTGTGAAAGTAAATGATATGTATTTTCCTACAGATTTTTATGTTGTTGACATGGATGATTCTGCTTCTCTAAGAAGATCTTTGATTTTATTAGGAAGACCATTCATGAAAACTGCTAGAGCAAAAATTGATGTAGATAAGGGTCTTTTGAGCCTCGAATTTGATGGAGATATAGTCACTTTTAATGTATTTGAAGCCATGAAGCATGTTGAAGATCTTGAATCTGTTTTCATGATTGATATTATTGACCATTTGGTTGATAACTTTGTTGAGAATTTTAGGGATGATGAACTAGAGCACGTTATTGTTAGTGCATTAAGTGAAGAAGATGAAAAAACAGAGGAGAATGACGCCATTAAAAAGATTATCAGGATGATGTACTCTGCGGAAGAAGTTATAATTCGGCACCTATCGAGCAGGATGCCCATCCCGACCAGTACAGAACGGATTTTTCCATCTGTTGAGAAACCACCCAAGCTGGAATTGAAAATGTTACCTCAACATTTGAAGTATGTGTTCTTGGGGGAGCACGACACACTGTCGGTCATAATAAGCAAAGACCTTCGTGGATTTTATTTTATTTATTAGCCTTTCTTTTTGGCCTTTTGTTCGGCTCATATTAGTTAGGTTAGCTTATATTTACTTATTTGCTTTAGTTGTTTAGGATAACAACTCAATTCACGCCTCCAACTTTGAATTACTATCCCACGCCTCCATTTTATTTTTGCAGAGAAGGGAGACGTGAATTGAGGATTGAGGAATCAAAACCACTTTTTCGTTCTTTATCAATCCAACCGTGACTTCTTTTTATTTATTCTTTTGCTTTTATATTATATGAGTTCTAGCTAATCTCTTTTATTCTGGCAACGATTAAGGAAGCCCTAGCATGATTCCTATGTGAGATCTAATTTGTTATTTGTCCTTTAATTCATATGCAAGTATTTGTTGTTCTCTATTTTCTCCGTGATTTAATTGTTTCAACCGCTAGGTAGTCGCGAATATTTAGTTAGTTGAAATTAATTAATAGCCAATTAAATCGACCATACGTAATCGTGGTTTAGATTTGATTAGTGGTAAATTGACCTTGGTCGAGGAATAACAATCTTAATTCGGTAATCCCTGCGTCGAGTTTATCGGTTTTGAATCGGGTCTCTAGTTCTTAATGTTGTTGATTCATTAAACCTATAGAGCGTCTCTTACGGTTGTCGATCGATTAGAGAAATAGTTTGTAAGCGTCTTCCTAATTATCGAAGCTAAGGAGAGATAAGATCGCGTAAGCGTCTTCGTGGTCATAACTGGTTTATTTGCATGAGTTAAAGTTATCTTTGCATCAATGATCAAAATATCAAGCTAGGGTGGAATTAATTTGTTGCCGGAATATCTTCACGCATTTGTTACCTTTCTCAATATTATTGTCTTTAATCATAATTCAATTCCTCTTTCTTTTTATTGTTTATTTAATTATTCCTAGTTTTTAGTAATCCCAATTTATTCGTGGTTACGTTGCAGGTCGAAAGTTTAGAGAGAATTCTCGCCGGTCCCTTGGGAGACGATTTTGCTTACTGCTGTCTGCGCAGTTTGGGCATACCGACTGGCTGTCAGTCGATTATTTTGCCTACTGCTGTCTGGGCGGTTTGGGCATACCGACTGTCTGTCAGTCGATTATTTTTGGTGAAAAGCGACGCACCAGGCGTGTTACAACTTAACAGTAATGTAGAAGTAGGAGATCAAACAACAATGAACTTAAAACAGAATTGAAATACAATTGAAACTAAAAACCGTATTCTTGATGCCGAGTCGAGGAGGCCTCTTTCCATGAAGACGAGATACGCCAGTAGGTTTCCGGTTACGGTGTATC
Source organism: Salvia rosmarinus (assembly GCA_036937905.1). Classification (NCBI taxonomy): domain Eukaryota; kingdom Viridiplantae; phylum Streptophyta; class Magnoliopsida; order Lamiales; family Lamiaceae; genus Salvia; species Salvia rosmarinus. Next base: position 64,330,763 of record CM072814.1, read on the forward strand.
GTCCCCAAAGATAAACGGCAGCGTCTCGTGGGTGGCAGCACCGCAAACCAACGAGTTCCGACGAACTGGATGGAAGCGAGGACAGAGCTTGGACACAAAATGTGAATGCGAGAGAGTGCTCTTGGGTATGCTAGAATGCTTGCAAGTGGGTGGCTAATCTTTGGAGACATGTCCTATTTATAGGCGTCGTCCCCTCATGGGGAGCATCTTGAGTCAACACCGCATTGATGTCGGGTGTTACGGAGTTATGTCCCCCTATTAAGTCCGCGGCGGTTTCGGAGATAACGTGGGCATGTTTCCGCAGAGCCTTCATGTCGAACGTTAGCGGTTCGCGAAACTGGACAACGCGCGCGCCAGGTTCATTGGACGATCCGGACGTCTCTTCAAGTGCAGCAGCAGCCCAACGGATTGGGCTTACACGAGTTGGGCCTCGGACCAACTCCATCTCAAGCTCGATCAAACATCGATCCAAAATATAGCGGCAATGGGGCACGGAACCGGGCCCACGAACAGCCCAAAGACCAAGATCCAAGATCCAAGGACCACGGAACCGGGCGGGCGGGCGGGCGGGCCGGCGCGGGCGTGGCGACGGCCGGGCCGGACGGCGGGCGGGCGGGCGGCGGCGGCGCGGGCTTTCAAATAATCACTTGTGCACATAATTATACTAAGTGTTCAATGAACCACTTATATAGGCAATTAATGAAGGTACATTAATCAATGTGGGATAAGGATTAATTAATCCATGCTTATCCCATTAATCACATAACTCCATGTTTAAGTGACCAACTTTGATCCATTATTTTCACTCACCGAAATCGGATTTGAGAATGTGAATACACCACGATCATCTACTCGGAACGTAGATCGATCCTATGCCGTTTAATTTCATAAAATTAAACGTTACGTCACTCAAAATCTTGGTCAAAGTAGCATCCTGACAACTTGATCACATATATAATATTATATATATATGTTCGCGATTTCCAACATTTTCTTCTATGGGATAGTGATAGTGATTTTCCGAGTATTTTCTTTTTCGCTCGCTTGCATAGTTGGGGGTTGTGGATGGCTTTAATTCATGTATCTCTGTGCACACTAGTTGGTGGAGCACCGGATAGAAGGATGAAGTTGAGATTATATGAAGCAATGGTGGGTTTTTAGAATTATATGTCTGGTTAATCCGTTTTCATAAATCTGGACATATTTTGATACCATAGTTGACAGTTTCATAGTTCTTATGTACTACTCAGACAGTCAATGTGTTCTCGTTGTCAAGTCTAGGAAATTATAGCAAAATATGTCCAAACGTTTGTGGAGCCGGCATTGCTGAATCACAAATTACAATGTTCAATGATGCTGCTTTCTGGGTCTATTCATTTTTGTTACCTTACTACTACTTTAGTGAAAATTCAGTATTGGTTTTTCTCTTTTGATTTTACATATTTGTTGCATGACATGGAATAAGGAGGGGCATAAGTATACTTGAACTTGGAGACCTGAATTTAAGCATTTCTTTGTTTTTCTAATTATTAATAAAGAAAAAGAATTGTAGTGGAGTGCAATTATTTGGCTCCCATGTTTTCGCTGTTCTGTTGGGAAGCTTCTTTATGTTGATTTTAGAGTTTTGCTAATCAGTTTTTGCAATTGACTTGATAATTCTAGAGCAGTAACACTTTTAGTTTGTGTTTGATGGCTAAAGGTCCAACTGCCCGCTGTTTGTGTTTCTATGATGGTAGCTTAAAGGAATTGTGATTAAGGTGCTTTATGCTGCTTCCTTGAGTCTAATCAGCATTGGTGGAGTAGTACTCTTTCCCTGGAGATATATTCAGGTGTATGGGTTATATATGTTAGCCTAAGACTTCAATTGCAACTTGGAAAATAATAGATAATACGTTGCAACTCTACAACATTCAATATTTGGTCATGGTCCCTAAGACTCCCTTCAAATAACGATGAACCACTTGTACTTCGGTTTCAGCTAGCTGCAATAAGTTTTAATTTTGTATATATAATTGTGTATTGCTAAACAGTGCATGATTCTTGTTGAAGTAATTTATATTGTTGAAAAAAGTAAACATTCATGTTCAAATAAAATAAAATTGGGCACGAAGCAGCCCCCTCATCTTTTGTCAGCTTTTACCTTGTTCCTTCAATTGTGGTTGCTGCCTCCAATAAGAAGCGTAGCCTTCGACAGTAATCAGCATCACCTTCTTATTTTCTGGAAAATCAAGATACTAAAAATCCTCTATACTTTATTTAACCATTTAACACCTATTTTAGTTGGTCGTTCCTCTTAATTAAGCATGGGGAAATCTGCCTTGATGTGTGATTCTTTCTTGGTGACATGTACAGTTAAATCTGGTTTGGTGGAATGGTCACAACCCCTTTTGTCTTCATCAGAAATTTCTTTGCATGTTGTTGAATTTGCTCATTGGGCATATGAATTCTCACATCCTGGTTGAGGATTGTGTACAGGCTCATCTCTTTGCCTTCATCAAGAGGACATTATTGGTTTATTTGTTGTTGGGATCCTCAACTTCTTCTCTAGTGACACCTTTGTTGTAGTGGTACTTTCGCCTTCTTCAGTCATTATTGCACAAGACTTATTGGCTCTGATACCACTTGATGCATACTGAGATTAAAAGGGATGAAAAAGATTGGGTAGTCTTATGATAGAATAGTTTAAGTAAATGTTTCTTACAGGGAAATCAATGAAAACCAAAATGAACTTTGATTTAGAGCTTATGCTAATTCAATGTGCATCTATCGAGATGGCATAACATAAACTTCCAAAACCTAAGCTTTGATTCCGGGTCTGGTTTCCAAAACCTAAGTTTTGATTTGTGGTTTGGTTTCCCGTCACGATCAGACTTTGCTAAGGATAGCTAACTCGAAAAATCGTAACCAGGGATGGGAAATTAGGAGAGGGGATAGAAAGGGGTTGAACTTGCTTAACTAACAATTAACCGATAATCAGAATTGAAATATAATCAAGTATTAAGCAGCGGAAAAGCGTAGTTGAGATACACGTATGGAGACATGTATCTCGAGGCATTCTTTAACTAAACTCGACGAACGCTCAGCTCGCACTTCACCATTCACATCACAGCTCAACCTGCATATTTAAAAATATATGCAAGTTAAGTACAAAAGCACTCAGTGGTTACATGCCGAAAGATACAAACATACTTGTGTAAACTGTAAATTGTCATGTCATCTCAACAGTAATGCAAGAGGTTTTATCTTAAAAGGCCAAAGCGTACTAAATTCTTTTGTGAAGCTAAAGTTCGTCTGCGCAGACTAAGTTCTCTTGTAATCACCATATCAGAATTGTTGTTGTGTCCGGGAAGGAGGCCTCCTTCCACGGTCACCGGACCGTCAACCCTTTAGGATGACTTATGCCACTTGTGTACACAAATCCTTTCTGGGGTCCCTAGACAGGGACTCGAATTCGATTCTAGGATTTTGGCATAGTCAAACACGAGATAGGTATCATACACACATCTCAAAACATTTACGACAAGACAATCTTGAAAGATTTTCGATTCAAAGATTTTGAAAAGAAAATAACCGCTTGAATGAATCATTTGATTTTGTTTATATATAAGAAAATCCACCTGATTGCAAAGCTTACTCATGATTCCATGGACTCCTCATCGTTATTCTATCATCACTTCCTTGCTTGACCTTTATCGTAGAAATAATAAATAAAACATCTAAAATGAAGGATAATTCTTACTGAAAGGAGTTCGTGATTTCATTATGTTAAATATTTTATTAGGGATTTTGCATTTGTTGCTAAGACGCATGCTATTGCATCGAATTCTCATTGGAAATTTCATCTATTTCTTGTAATGATTTTAGAAGACTTAAAACGATTCGAACTGATCATCGACTAAACTTAATTCAATCGTCTACTAACTTTAAACTTGAACTCAAATTTTAACTCTATTACACTTCCAATTATATACTTTACATAAATTAATTAAATCTCTAGATTTAATTAATTAAGTCCATAAATAAATAAATAGGTAAAACTTAATCAATAGATCAAGTTATGAATCCGATTTAATTCATCTAATCGGCTTCGTCCTTTTTTATTAGGAATTGAAGATCCAATCAAATTCAATTAAACTTCACAAAATAGGCTCAATTTATTCATCTAATTAAGGTGATTGTGACAAATTAGGAGTAATTTAGAAATCGGGTCGTTTTAATATATTATTATTATTATTAAATTAGATAATTTTAACATGAATGTTACGAAAATTTGATAGTTTTGTTTTTCACTTCCAATTGTAGAAAGGTTTTCTTTTCTATTTTGCCCTCGTAGAGAAAGCTTTCATATACCCGGACTGACAGCGATTTCCTCTCTGCACCGCCGCCACCACCTCTCTCCGGCAACGCCTCACCACGTAAGCTCTCGCCGCTCTAATCTTCTTCTTCTTCTTCTTCTTCTTCTTCTTCTTCTTCTTCTTCTTCTTCTTCTTCTCTCTCTCTTTTTATTTTAAATAGTTGAGGTGAGCTTTGAACTGAACTTTGGGACTAAGAATTAAATGGAAACAATAAAAGTTTGGAGTTGGCTAGAGCTCAAGGAATGGATGTGTCATGCCGCCTATAAAATAATAGTCACCTCAAACATGTTTTATTCTGTTAACTGGAATCGTATCAGATCAGTATTAAAACGCCGGTTGATTATCTCAGAGCTCAATTTGACCTTGTTATTTTTTATTCTGCTTTGCTTTTTCAAACGATTACGCTTTTTTATTTTGTTATCATCGTACAATCAGTTAATTAAGCCCCTTATTTCACTTCATATTTGTAGCTTAAACTGATAAAAGCAGAAGACGAAGTTAGCAATGGCTGATGAGGTTGGGATAGAACAGCATAAATCCCTACAGTCGATATGCTACAAACGGGGATGGCTCAAGTTGCTTGATCAGGTACCTTTTTTTAAATAAATAAATGAAAAAAGCTTATTGCTTTTGTTCAAGGAAATAGTTTATATATACCATCTATTTTGGTGGTTGAAGAATTCTTGCTTGATTACTATTATCTTTAATTTTCTTGTTTTATTTTTATTTGTAGTAAGGTATTATTTTACTAACGCTTTTTCGCCCTTTCTGCAGAGAAAGCTTCCACTTGAGACCATATATCTGGATGTCAGAGATTCAAAAGATGGATGGTGATGAGTTCTTCCACATTAACTATTTACTTTCTTTGAGGCTCATGATCTTATATTTTGATGCTTATTGAGGGTGTGGATGAGTTATGGAGTAAGACTGGAGCAGCATATTATTGTTAGTTAGAAGCAGAGATTGATGCATTTGGCACCCTTCCTAATTGTCCGGTTATGGTCTGGTCATATAAATCTCTGTGCTTGAAATACATCTATATAGAATATGATTCTGTCCATAATATAGCAATTCTGAATTTTGTCCCACTCTCCATCTGCTCCCTAGAAACTTGGAGAATATTATGTATATATGAGCATGATAGGAATGACTTTGCAATGCTTAAATCAGCTGGCAGTTTAAGAGAGGACAATTCAATTCTCCGGGACTGGATGCCTCTTCTGTCATTGCTAGTTTCAGATGTATCGACCATGACAATTAATAATTTTGATAATATGACAGAAGTGCATCACTCTGGTTGAAGGGCAGTCTTTAATTTCATCTTTCATTTTTCATCTACCTTGACGTAGAGTTACACAGTTAATTTTAAGCATCCTGTCTGTCTTTGATTCACATGATAATTAAAATCCTTACTCTCATCATCATCATCATCTCTTTCCCTGTTAAATTTGTGTTTGCAGGGTTGCCATAAAGGACATGGTTGTGCGTGGTGCACCAGCCATTGCCATAGCTGCTGCTCTCTCCTTGGCTGTAGAAGTTTCCAATTTAGGGGCATTTAGTGGGACTCCTAAAGATGCAGCATTGTTTCTCAGTAACAAATTAGACTATCTTGTATCGAGGTGGTTTATTCTCCTAGAAATATATCTGTATATTATCTTGATCATGAATTTACTCCAGTTGGTTTTGGTTTGTAGCCGTCCCACAGCTGTCAATCTTTCAGATGCTGCAACAAAACTTAAGGAAGTCGTACACAAGTCTACATTTACTGCTTCTGATGCACAGACAATCTATCAGGTGTGTACTGGTATACATGTACTGGGTACGGGTACAGGCAATTTCTCTATCCCAATGCGCCCTTGGCTTTGTGGGCTATATGAAAAACTAGCCAGTTTAAAGGGTAGTTAGACCATTCCAAACCTTATTTTGTGTGGCAAAGGAGAAAGTAATAGTTGATTTAATGTTATACAGACTTACATTGAAGCTGCTGAAAATATGCTTGTTGATGATGTTGCTTCCAATAAGGCAATCGGACACCATGGAGCTAGTGTAATTCAAAAGCAACAGGCAGCTTCTAATACTCTTTCTGTGTTGACTCACTGCAACACAGGCAGGTACTTACTGATTTGTACCCAATACTTTCTAACAAATGTCATCATTGTGAATTAAACAAACATAAAAGAATTCTTAATTGTTGATTCGTCAGCTTTTTCATGTTGTATAGAATGCAATTTGATCATGTGAAGTTGACCTGGCTAGAGTTTTATTATTAATTGAACAGTCTAGCAACAGCTGGATATGGAACTGCTCTAGGCGTGATCCGTGCACTTCATGAGAATGGAGTTTTAGGAAGGGCCTACTGCACAGAAACACGGCCTTTTAACCAAGTGAGCAAACTAAGTTTTATTCCTTCCTTGGACATGATCAAGACATATTATGGTTTATGAAGAAGATGGAACTAGTAGAATTCATAGAATTATGGCTTATTTTTTCCATTAATCACCTCAGGGGTCAAGACTGACAGCATTTGAGTTGGTACATGACAATATCCCCGCTACTCTAGTAGCTGATTCAGCAGCAGCAGCATTGATGAAAGCTGGGCAGGTGAATGCTGTGGTAGTCGGGGCTGATCGTGTAGCAGCTAATGGTATCTCAAAACTGCATTTATTATACTGATATAGAAGTGTTAAAGTAGATAAGTGTTAAAATGACTACTACTAGGTGATACTGCGAATAAGATTGGAACATACAGCCTTGCCCTGTCAGCAAAGCATCACGGTATTCCCTTTTATGTGGCTGCTCCTCTGACTTCCATGGATTTGTCCATTTCTTCTGGGGAAGAAATCGTTATAGAAGAAAGGTCAGCAAAAGAACTACTTCATGCCCGTGGAGGACTGGGAGAGCAAGTGGCTGCTTCTGGAATTTCTGTGTGGAATCCTGCCTTTGATGTTACACCGGCTACTCTCATCACCGACATTATTACAGAGAAGGTGCTTAACTACGTAATATCTCCTGATATGTTTTGTTCAAGCTCTCGCTTTGTCTCTCTCTCACTGCTCATTGTTCCTTTCCTGCAGGGAGTGATCACAAAAGATGGGAGTGATTCTTTCGACATCAAAAGTTTCACAGAAGAATTGGGAAGCAAGCAATGTTGAATTAGATGAGGTATGAGTGATGCTCAAGGAGCCATGTCCTCCTTACTTGAAAACAATTGGGTTAGCATTTGATCATCTTTGTCCTAATTATAATAACTGTTCATCCTCCTAACTTGTGCTTTGGTTTCTCAAATTATCAACTGCAGATGCTCAATCAAGAATTAACTACATATAGTCATAAATCATTTCTACACTGTTCATCACTCAAATTTATTTCTCAACCTATTGACTTAGAAAATAAATGCCCCCTCCATCATCAATATTTGTTCATATTTTTCTTTTTTGGTACGTCCCCAATATTTGTTCTTATGCCATTTATGAACATTACCCCACAACTTATTATCTTCAACAACACCATTTATTTATACATTTTATCACACATGATCCACCACTATCTACAACTAACTAATTTAATGCTACATTAACGTGAGACTCCTCATCTACTCACAATACATTCAATTATTTTTATTAAAACTCGTGTCAAGATTCTCAGAAACATAAATAGGGACAAAGGGAGTATAAATTATTTTGTGAATCTCTATATAATATATGAAAGCGAGGTTTATGGTATCAACAACTCAAATAAGCATATGCAATCCAAGATATGTCCAAATTGAGTGAAGTAGTTTGGTCTATATGTCAGAGGAACTTGTACTATGTCTCTAAGTAAGGTTGGATGTTGTATTCTTCAAAATATCTATATATGAGAGCCACAGCTTTAACATTCTTTGCAAACCATGCATAATCTCATTTTGATATCTCAGTTCAATTTTATTTCTTGAAACTAAATTAATTTGTGCGTATTATTGTTATTTTTAAAAAAAATCCTTATTTGACTCGGGAATGATATACATTGTGTAGGCTTTCGAATTCACATTTTTTAATTAGATTCTTGAATTTTCTTTTGGTTCTACTCAGTTTTTGAACATTGAGTTATGTTATAATTGGATCTCCATTATCTTATGAAAGTAGCACCATTGAATTTCAAATCTATTTTGTTGAAAAGTCCAAATCTCGTATGATTTTCTTAAGAAAAATAAAATAAAAGAATCCACGTCTTACGTAGCTTATGGCTAGAGCAATCACGATGCTATCAGTATTTTTTTAGTTTGGATTTAGGTATCAGATTGAACCTCTTATAAAAAGGAAAGGTTTGATAGTGATGGAAATAGTAAGTTTTCTCACTAATAACCATCCATGTACTATATATCTAGTCTATATACTCTTGAGCCAACTAAATGTATCTTGGAGTAGTTTTATATGTATATATATATATATAACTAATGTGTAACCCGTCGAACTTCGACATAGAGTCAATATTTTGGAGTAGTGCAATTTATAAATATAATCTAAAAAAAGTTTAATTTTTTATTTGAAAGTGATAATTTTTGATAATTCAAAAGAAATATTAGAAAATTATTTAAATTATAATTGAAAAATATTAAGAGGGTGTATGTTTGACTTTCCTCCACCATTTTCTTTATCTTCAAGAAAACGAAAAAAAGAAGCTAAATGTATGTTTAAAAAGTTAATAATAAAATATTTAATTAAATATAGGAAATGGAGTGATTTAATTATAATACTTATCCAAAATATGAAAAATTAGCTTTGCAATTACCTCATAATAAGTCAAAATTTTCATCGTACACCACTTTGGTTGTTATATCATACGGATTATCCTTTTCATATATTAAATTGAGTCATGCTTTGCTATTAACTCATGAGATTGCAACGTACAATTGATCTATGATTGAACACAAATTTTAGTAGTTATAGTTTTACCTCCAAAAAGAGTAGCTATGTCTCTTATTATGGTCATAGAAAAGCCGATAATATTTTTGCATATGGATTTGATATATAAGTTTTATTACCATGTAGCAAGACACACTAATTATCCAAGTTAAAGATGTCATTTACAATCATTTGGACCCATCTAAAATGTATATATATATATATATATATATATATATATATATATATATATATATATATACATCTCTCTCAAACCTTATTAAAAAGTGAATTTACTATCCATTTTCATACAAACTCGTATAGTGGTACTCATAATTAACCAAATTCGTTAAAGTTTTTAAACATTAGTCATTACAATAACTGATAGTACTTGTTTTCGTGCCAATCTCATATAGCAGTATCCAACAATTACTCGAATTAAAGAGGTCATCTATTTAGATATAAAAATATTTCCAACTACCTGGACCCGTCTATAATGTATATACATGTCCCGTTCAAAACTCGATTAAAAAGTTATTTACTTCTCGTTCTCGTCCAAAATAGTATATTGATACTTATAATTACCTGCGCTTATTGAAACTAACAAATATAAGTTGAACTGTAATTGGTACTACTCGTTCTCGTACCAATCTCATATAGTGGTATCCGCTTATTACCTGAATTAAAAAGATCATCTATTTAAATATAAAATTATTTTCAGTCGTCTGGACCCGTCTAGAGTGTATATACGTGAACTCGACCCTAACTTGACCAATTAAAAAGTTGACTATAAAAAAATAAAAAATTATTGAAAGTATTTTTAAATCATACATGTATAAAATCCGTTTTGAAGTTAAACAGCTCCGGGTCAAATAGGTTGGAGTGTGTTTTTTTAACACGATGTAAAGTGTAGCTTTTAGCTTATTTTTGTAAAACCAACCCCATGATTTAACTAGGCTATGACTAATCCTTGTTTTATTTTAAACCTAGATGTTCAATAAAATTTTAATTTTTCAAATTAGGTTTTGGCATCATCAAAAAATGAGAAATTGTCTAGAATTTGGGATCCAAGTAAATTTTTAATTAGATCTCGATAACCAACCTAAAGGATATTCTAAATCTTATCCACCGCTGATAGTCACTGATGTTTTATCTGTAGTCAGCTTGGATATTAGAGAGCTGAACTTTTGCTTATAAAAGTCTAGTCTGATAAAGAACCAAAATTGAAGACTTTCGTGAAGGAACCAACTCAGATGAAACATATTTAACTCATCAGAGGACTCGCCTCAAACTATGAAGAAGTAAGATCGAGTCAACGAAATTAGAAGCAACAAACAACGAGCTTAACGAAAAATCTAGATAACATCAGAAGATAAGTGAAAGATATCTTAGTCTGAATGAAGTTAGAAGAACTAAATATGGCAAATGGTTCAACAGATCAGAGGATCTGATGATCTCTATAACTAAGTGAGTCTGAATAAAATGGGCAAAAGAGTCCATCACATTCATATCTTAGGTCAAAATACTGAATATCGAAGTAAGAAGAAGTCAATAAGAGTCAACATAAGATAAGTGTGAGTTCAGTTGAAGACCGAAGATGGACGCTTGAGGAAGAAAAATCAATATGTCGATAGTTGCTCTCACGATCTATCGACTCACAAAAGCGACAAAGCATGATATGACAATTGATAAGCCCAACATTCGTATTTGTCAAATAGAGTTTGAATTTCAAACTACCATTTTCTAACAGCTAGTTTGGAATCCATACCTCTATAAATACGAGGGCATACCCAGTTGGAAAAAAATTGAAGAGAGACGCGCAAGCACCTCACCGATGTTCGGATGCTTCATGCTCCAAATCCAGAGAGACTTGGACATAACTCTATTTTCTAAGTTAATGATTTCACCACTTGTCTGCGGTGAAACTACTTAGGTACGATCTCTCTTTCTATCTAAGTTCTTCTTATCTTATAAAAGCGTAATAGAGATTAAAGAATGTTGCATATTTTACCTTTGTTCTTCAATGTAAAGACACACTCAACTTTAGTTGAAAAAATCATTCTAACCCAACCTCGTAGTGGTAAAGTTAGAACGAAAGTCTATTGGTAAGCAGCAATGTGTAGTTGACTAAAGGCGCGATAACCCATTGACGGATGATCTCAAGTTCGTGGGATCTGAAGCCACATCCTTTGGAAGTATAAAGCAAGGTATTCCTAAGGTTAATTGGAATTCACATGTTTATCAAGTTCGTGGATATAGGAGGGATTTCTCCAAACCACCTTAAATCCTTGTGTAATTTATTGTTCTATTGTGTATGTTTTGCTTGCGTTTATGATCACAACGCTCAATTGAACTCATACTCAATCTGATGCTTCACGCACATAATAACAACCATACTTATATTTGTTTTGTATTATCTAAGTTTCTCTCATAATCATCGAACAAGCTTGCCTTTATGTTCCACCATATTTTGCACATACGCTAAGTTTCAAGAATCGATCTTGTTGACTTATAGTCCTTATCTTCAGCATTGAATCGACTACCTAACTCATCACTCTTTGTTAATATAACGAAGATTGAAAATTTTCGATCGGATGTATTCCCTCATACACCGACATCTCATTTATAAAACCTCACAATAAAACACCTCATACGCAAACGAGATCTATCATCTCAATGTTTGCAAATAAAGCACTTGAATTTTTTTTTAAAAAAAGAGTTATATATAGAATCATAACTTATATAAATGTGGCTATCACAACTTTTGTTACATGTGATCACTAATTATGAGTTTATCCTCATATACAATACAATAATAATTATTATTAAGAGCTGTTTATTATTAACAATTAATCTAAGTAGATTAAAAAGTAAATATCAATTAATAGCTTAAACTATATGTCTAGTCCCGAAAATATCCCGGATTATTGATAATATCAATTAAAGTATCGAACTATTGGGCTGTTACAAAATATCGTGAATAGTTGATAATATCAATCAAATACCAAACTATAAAGGTTGTAACAAAAGTATTATGGATAAAGATTTTTGTTGACGAAATACTAATGTGTATGTTAAACAAATGAAAATTTAATGACACAATTCCAAAAAATAAGAAAAAGCTAATAAGTAACGGTTGTAATCTAGGAATTGGTGGAGAACCTTAATTAAGAACGAACGAGTCTCAAATCAAATGCGACGTAATCCCCTTAAAACTACAACAATTTTTAGTCGTTCACTATCCTACATGAATCAACAACTTCTTGAACGAAATCGGCAAATTTTTTGTAAAATTCACATCAACAACCATCAATGAAAATTATTGCTCATGATATTTTTACGTTTTTGTTACAATGTCAATAGTTTGAGCATTTAATTGACATTATCAATAATTCAAGATATTTTTTAGACTAACATATAGATTGCACTTTTGATTGATATTTATCCTAAGATTAAAGTAATATATGTTAATCTATTATTTACACTACACTAATAAACAATGAAATTAATACAATGGTACAATGGATGGATAGTTAGTGGGATACATACATACTTAATTAGATGAGATGGTACAAAAGTGATATGTTTCATTATGATGTCTTTTGCTATATAAGATATCAAAATCATATTTAATAGAAAATATTAAAAGATCTAAAATATATAAGTCATTATTTGTAGGATATATTAAAATTATTTGTAAAATTATAATTCCTAAACTAAATATAATTGGATTTAGCCGGTAACAAAAACTTAGTACTATTCTATTCTATGCGATTTACATGCCATTATATAGAAATATGAATTTATCCGACCTACACATAAGATATATGTTATGGATTCCCATGTACTCAAAAAATATTCAATAATAAAGAGAAAAATACTTATTTCAATTAATATATATCACTATATTATTATATTGTTTCAATTATCATTCAATACTTTATTCCCCCAAAATTAACATTTAATACATTATTATTTTGTCTATATTTTTATTTGTTAATGTTTTTTGTTTTTTTAACTGTAGCATCTTATCATAACGCCTCATTTAAATATCACAATACAACTTTTATTTACTTTGTACTATTATAGTTTACACATTATATTTTACAAACTTCACAGTTAAATTGCCATTTATGTTATCTTGAATTAAATACCTGGGAATTTTTAAAAATTAAAAATAAATACCAGCTGCCATGTAAGTACAATTGACATTGGTAAAAATTGTCATTTATTTATCATGGTTGGTTTAAGATTTTTCTAGTGGATTAGGAAATACAGAAAATGTTTATATAATCTGTAAACACTTCATTTTTGACATCATAGCTTTGCCCGAACGATCCCGACGTATCGGCGGCGCGGCGACGACTCTGTACGGCTCCACCTCCATTTGCCCTTATCCTCTTCTGATTCTTTTCTATTTTCTTCTATTAGTTGATTCCGAGTATACGTATCTATTTCAATTTCTTCTGCACAATATCCGTCGGAACACCGTTGCCCTAATTCTAATTGAATGTTTTCTTCTAGCGGAAACCGAAAAGTTGATGTTCGGTTAGCTGATGAGACTCTTTATGTGGAGATTTTCCATATCTAACTTTTCCCCATTTTTTTTGGGCCAATTAATACGAAATTTTAAAGTTGCATCACTAGATTTCAAACCCGCACTTTTACCGAACATTAACCACTCTACCACTGACCAACACACACACTTTTCCCCTCTTTGTTATACTTGAGAGTGGCGTTACTGATTTGTGCTGATTTAAACGGAATAATGGGAAAATATTGCTAATTTAAGGAATTCACGGGATTTGCCAATTGATCGCTGAAATGATTGTGCTCAGTGCTGTGTGAACTTTTTTATTTCCATAATTATTAGTATATATACTTAAGTGTTGGAGTTTCAATCTGTACTTTACACGATGATTTTGCCTATTTTTTTAATAGAGTTGGTGAGAATCATTCATTCATATTCTGTTATAATACCGCTCTTATGATGTCATTGGCTACTGTTAAATTTCAGTTCGATCTCCTAGTGTCAGATATGACCACTTTGCTGCGTTGATCACTTCACTTCATGCTGAGGTTACATTCAGTTCGTTCGGACATGTCCTATTTCGAGTCACAAAGCAGGAAGTTTTTAGGTTACCTGCCTATTCATCTCTTGCATTGCATTCGACATTGCTGGACTTTCTCAACTTGTGCAGCTATTGAGAATTGGTCGTCATATAATTTTGTGATGAAAATTTGATCCATGAATACGTAAGAGTAACCTAACGTGACAATATGAGTACTTTTTCCACATAGTTAGTTAACTTTAGAGACATGTACTTCACATGAGGGCATATGGTTATAGCTAAACAAAATTGTATAATTTGCTCGAATTCTTTTTTTTTTTTTATATATTACTCCAGCCTCGTAGTTTAGTGATATATTTTTTTTAGTTAACTAAATACATAAATTTAAAGGTCCAAATTAAATTGTATAATATACTCGAATTCAACTTTTTTTTTCTTTCTATATTACCCGAGCCTCGTAGTTTAGTGATATTTTTATAGTTAATTAAATACACAAATTTAAAAGTCGTGTCACGGTAAACTCAAATCCGAGATCTTTGATTTCGATTATTAACCACTCTATTATTAGGTCAACATATATATATATATAAGATTTTTATAAATTCATATAACAACATACGTATACAATATTTTCATATATTCATATAGTTTGTTACCATCTCTCGATTCTCGCTACCGAATGAAAAGTTTCTTCATTTCCATATTCACGAGTCTTCGCCTTTTGGTTTTTATTTTGAAATTGCTTTCTAGATAGAAAATGCTCGTTTTACTACGTGTTTTATATTTATAGGATTGGAGCATGCGAATGAGGAATGATAAAAAGAAAATTTCTAAAAATGTGTGCTTTGTCTTTTGTAAAATATGCTGTACTATTATTAATTTAATTATAACACTAGATATTTAAAAGCATACTTTAAATTGCCGGTAGAAAAACTGTACTATAAATAGCATAGCCATAAATAATTTAGTTTAAAGGAGTAGTTAAGATTCGCGCGCAGTACTTGGCTTTGCAAAGCTTTATTACTTTATTTAGTTCTTTACTTGATTACTTGGTATTAGAGGATGAATGGTTTAGCACATTTTCATAGGATATTGTTTTTTCTGTTATACTCGTAACAATCGTTATATACGTGAACACATAATTTAAGAAATATTATGAAGATTCGAAATATCAAATTTCACATTAATGATTAATTCCACAACTTTTAAATTATAAAATCGATAGTCAACAACTAGACCACTTTTAAGAACATATTTACTATTTTTAGCTGCGTAATTTTACTCAATGAAAGCTGCGTAATTTTACTTAAAAAAGTAGTAGCAAAAACTGCATGACAATTATAACAATATATTTAGAAAAGCCCTATGTCCCATTCTCACCTTCTCTTACTTTCCCCATTTCCAGTCAATTGCTCTCTCCACCGTCGCCGTTGGCACACCACTGTCGTGCCGCCGTGATTCTACCTTCTCCTACTTCGGTCTCCGTCTCCAGCTTGGTGTCAATTTCACCATGAATCGGATAATTCCGCAATTGAGCTGATTTAAATGGCAGTCGTCTGAGACTCTTTGCTAGCTTGGTGGAATCTCAGGTACTTTCTCTTTCTAACTGCTATAGTTCGTATTTTCTTAATGCGTGCGATTGTGGTTGTATTTTGTGAATTTTACGACAATTTTCTTCTATGGGATAGCGATAGTGATTTTCCGAGTATTTTCTTTTTCGCTCGCTTGCATAGTTGGGGGTTGTGGATGGCGTTAATTCATGTATCTCTGTGCACACTAGCTGGTGGAGCACCTGATAGAAGGATGAAGTTGAGATTATATGAAGCAATGGTGGGTTTTTAGAATTATATGTCTGG
This sequence comes from Salvia rosmarinus, assembly GCA_036937905.1. Lineage (NCBI taxonomy): Eukaryota > Viridiplantae > Streptophyta > Magnoliopsida > Lamiales > Lamiaceae > Salvia > Salvia rosmarinus. The sequence goes on from CM072814.1 coordinate 64,346,929, forward strand.
TTAATCCGTTTTCATAAATCTGGACATAGTTTTGATACCATAGTTGACAGTTTCATAGTTCTTATGTACTACTCAGACAGTCAATGTGTTCTCGTTGTCAAGTCTAGGAAATTATAGCAAAATATGTCCAAACGTTTGTGGAGACCCCATTGCTGAAACACAAATTACAATGTTCAATGATGCTTCTTTCTGGGTCTATTATAAAAACTGACTTATAAGATAAACGATATTGTTCTAGTTTTGTTCATTTTTCTTACCGTACTACTACTTTAGTGAAAATTCAGTATTGGTTTTTCTCTTTTGATATTACATATTTGTTGCATGACATGGAATAAGGAGGGGCATAAGTATACTTGAACTTGGAGACCTGAATTTAAGCATTTCTTTGTTTTTCTAATTATTAATAAAGAAAAAGAAATGTAGTGGAGTGCAATTATTTGGCTCCCATGTTTTCGCTGTTCTGTTGGAAGCTTCTTTATGTTGATTTTAGAGTTTTACTAATCAGTTTTTGCAATTGACTTGATAATTATAGAGCAGTAACACTTTTAGTTTGTGTTTGATGACTAAAGGTCCATGATAGAGTTAAGACGAATAAACGAAAGAAGAATGTAGATTGAACAGAAAAACCTCAAAGAGGCCCCAGAGCGATGATGCTCGCCAAAGCGATAATACGCTAACAATAATAATATCTCAATAATGTAACCCTAATCAAAGCAACTATAAATACCCTACTAAGGCCCATGTATGCATAAGGCTTACAGGGCCCGTAACATAATAAATAATAAAATAACACTGCATAAGAAATAATTAAACTCCTGTTATTTTCTTCCTACGAGAATAAACCCGCCACTTCTGTCCTGTCGTTGGTCCCGCTCTATCAATTGCCCCTCCCGCCGAAACAGCCTTGACCTCAAGTCTGAAGTCGGGAAACTGCCCTAACATGTCCGCCACATTCATCCACGTACAATCTTCTTCGCCCAAGCCTTGCCACTGCACCAATACCTGATCCACAAAGGTCCCATCACACTCCATTTGTCGCCGTTGCAGAACCTTGGCAGGAAGAAAAGGGGGATCCACTGCTAATAATTCTTCCGGAAGGTTGGGTGCTGCAACCGCCGCACCAATAGCGGCCTTCAAAAGAGAGACATGAAACACAGGATGAATTCGAGACTCCGCCGGCAACCGCAACCGGTAGGCCGACTGCCCCACACGCCTTTCTACTTCAAAGGGTCCGAAGTAACGGGGCGCTAGCTTAGGATTAGTGGCAGCAAAGAGAGTGCGCTGCCTATGCGGCCTAAATTTTAGGTACACTTTGTCGCCCAACCCAAACTCCAAATGCCGACGATGCTTGTTAGCTTCACGCAACATGCGTTGCTGGGCCCTGTCCAAGTGAATGCGGAGCTGCTCCAAAATACCATCCCTCTCTTTCAAACATTCTGCCAATGCTTGCACTCGTACCTCCCCCGGCAGGAACGGCACAAGTGGTGGAGGAGCTCGACCGTATACAGCCTCAAACGGGTCATTCCGCACTTGATTGAAATCAATATTGAAATGAACTCCACCCATGACAGCCAATTACCCCAACTCTTTGGGCGCCTGATGCGAAACAACGCAGATAGGTCTCCGTGCATCGGTTCATGACCTCGGATTGACCATCCGTCTCCGGATGATACGCAGAGCTCATCCGTAATTTGGTGCCAGCTATGCGAAATAATTCCTGCCGAAAGAACTTAAAATAAGGGATCTCGGTCTGAAACGATCGATCTCGACATCCCATGCAAACGAACCACTTTAGTAAAAATTTCGCCACCCCTTTGCGGTAAAACTATGCTTCAAACCCATGAAGTGACAATATTTGGAAAGTCTATCTACCACCACTAAGATGCAGTCCAAGCCCCGGATCGCGGCAATCCGGTGATGAAGTCCATACTTATGTCTTCCCAAACTCGGTTGGAATCGGCAATGGGTTGAGTAGACCACTGGACATTTAGTCTCGATCTTATTCCTCCGCAAATGTCACATGCCGCCACAAACTTTGTCACCGCCATCATCCCTGTCCAATACAAGTTTCGCCGCCGTCGGTGAGGTGCGACACGCACAGAATGTCCCTCCGGGTTGCGTTAAACTCTTGATAAGCTTCTAATCCATGCGAAGCCTTAGGAAGAACAATACGCCCTTATAAAATAAGGTACCATGTGAGAGAGTGTAGTGCTTAGGCCCTTGTCGACCTCGCCCAATGTCAGAATGATTTCGCTAACGTTGAATCCACTTGAGCATTGTCTTCAACCGGTTCTAATCGAGCCACATGGGAATCGATATTCGCCAACTCAAGATCCTCATCACGTCGTGAAAGGGCATCACCGCTCGATTTTTGAACCTTCCTCAGATCAGTATTTCAAAGTCAAATCCTAGCAACTTTATGCCCAATTTTTTGCCGGGGTGGGTCGAGGCCCCGCAAGTAGGTGTTTTAAGCTGCGTTGGTCAAGACGGACCACAAAATGCCGTCCCATTAGATAAGGACGCCAAGGTCTTTGAATCGGCGGCGACGCAGCGCCATGAGTTCCTTCATCTGGCCGATTTGAGAGCAATCGTCCCGATAGATTCTTCTTTCAAGACGCTATCGGTTGTCGATCTTGCATAAGGACCGCGCCAATACCACGCCCGGATGCATCACACTCGATCACGTAAGGTCGAGTGAAGTCGCATGCGCAAAACCTGAGCCGAGGTGAGTGCCCGCTTTAGAACCGGAATGCCTCTTCGCCTCAATAGCCAATTCCATCTCGTCCTTCCCTCTTTTTTAGTAAGGTCATAACTGGGCTGCCGGTTTACCATAGTTGCGAATAAAGCGACGGTAGTAACTGTCAAACCCGAAACCCGTAACCCTTAATCGCAGTAGAGTCGGCCACTTCAAAACGGCTCCGACCTGGCTCGGGTCCATTTGTACGCCTTGCTCGAGACGATATGGCCCAAATACTCAACTGCGAGGTGCCTAACACACACTTCTTCGGGTTAATAATCAACGAGTGAGCATTGAGTATACTAAGTATCTAGCGCAAATGGAGTACGTGTTCGTTCCAACTGGTGTTGTATATCAATATGTCGTCAAAAAATACCAACACGAATTTCCTCAAGTAAGGTCGAAAAACATCATTCATAAGGCACTGGAAGGTAGCCGGTGCATTAGTCAACCCAAACGGCATAACCAAGAACTCATAGTGGCCCGTGGGTGCGAAAGTCGTCTTTGGAATATCTTGGCACGACTCGGATCCGATGATATCCCGCCCATAAGTCAAGCTTGGTGAACCACCGCGCCATGTAATTCATCGAGGAGTTCTTGTATGACCGAATGGATACTTATTAGCCACGGTCACTTTGTTTAAAGCTCGATAATCAACACGTAATCGCCAAGAGCCATCTTTCTTGCGCACGAGTAAACCGGACCGAGTAGGGGCTATTGAGGGTCAATAATTCCACCGCTAACATCTCGGCTACCAACTTCTCCATCTCATCTTTTGCGGTGGTTGTATCGATATGGACGGACCGACACCGAGGCACCCTCCCGCAAGGTGATTCGATGATCATATTGTCGGATGGCGGAAGGCTCGTGGAAGGTCGTGTGACCGCTGGAAATTCCGAGAGCAACCGCCTATTTCAAGATGTTGTGTGGGTTGCAATGGATCGGTGGAAAGAAGCAAGTCGATGCGTCTCGCCCATAATAGCCAAGCTCCATCATCTAGCTCAAAGGACCGTAGGTCAATGCGAACACAAGCTTTTCGGGTTAGCGATGGATCACCACGATACACACCCTCCGGCCTCCATCTCGAATTCCATGGTGAGTTTAGCCCAATTTGCGTCACGCCTCCCAATTGAGCCAACCAAGAAACCCCAATATAACATCAACATCATGGAGCATAAAGATGTAGCAAGTAATATAAAAGATCCGATCAGAGATGAGGAAAGGTACAGCCTTACAAACACCACGAGTACTCACTGTTGTGCCATCCCCGAGCACGACCGAAAAATCTGTTGTATGTTCCACCGGCAACTTCAAGAACTTGGCAACATGTTCAGCGATAAAACAATGGCTAGCACCGCTATCCACCATTGTCAAGAGTCGGCGATCTCCCACTCGACTAAATAACTTCAAGGTCTGGGCTCCATCAAACCCATTCGACGATAGCTTTGAAAGTTGTAGCTGGTGCAATTCCGTTTGAACTTGCCGGTCATCGCCCTCCTTTTCGTGCTGCACGAAGTCAATCCCCGTATCGTCCACATCCACCTCCTCCTCCTCTGCTTCTAAAATTACCATGAGTGATTTGGCAGCACACTTGTGCGTAGGGCTGTAATGTTCCCCACACTTAAAACACTTCCCTTTAAGTACTCCTTCATTGTTCGGACTAAGCCGTGAGTTGCGGCCTCCCTAGTTCCCGATGAAGCTGACGAGGATAATTGGGATCAATGTTCAGGTCTCGACGCCGATGAGGAAAATTGGGGCGGTACCAGAATGTTGTGACCCATTCATATTTGCAGAATGGCTGTGGTAGGATGACATGGGCGCGTGGAAGCCCCTGCGTTGAACCCGATCTCGGTGGCGTGCTGAGGTCTTATGTGACCGAAGCTATCCGGTGTGCTGACCTGATGGCAGCAAACACATATCATCTCCGAGTCCGGAATGCGATCCCTAATTGATGATTGCAACCCGCCCAAAAAATACCCAACTGTTGCTCCGGGGGTAGGGTCGGGAGTTGCGCAATTCGTTCCTCAAACAAAGACAAATAGTCTTCTAGTGAGCCAGTCTGACGGGTTACATGCATGGCTTCATAGGCATTAATGGCGGAGCTGTCACCAAATCGCTCTATTAATTCTCTCGTAAACTGATTCCATGGTATATTTGCTGAGCGGTGCAGTACCCACTGCGCCCAAAACATTGAACGTCCAGACATGGCGATGAGCGCCAACCGCACCCTCTCCCCCGTCGGGGTGCGATGGACCAAAAAGTATTGTTCCGCTTGAGCCAGCCACGCTATGGGATCTGTCCCGTCAAACAACGGTAGGTCCATCCGTGGAACTATTGCTGCTGGCGTTTCTCCACTACCCCCTGAGCCGTTGGACGTCTCCTGCTCCTTGTCCGGCAATCTAGCTAAAATAACAGCTAGGGTTTTCTCGATTCCCCCCACTGTTACCTTCAACCCGCCAATCGCAACCTGAACATCCTCTATCGTATTCTCTACCTGCTCGAGCCGCTCCTTTTGCATCGCCATGATGAATTCCACGCTCACCGCACCAAATTGATAGAGTTAAGACGAATAAACGAAAGAAGAATGTAGATTGAACAGAAAAACCTCAAAGAGGCCCCAGAGCGATGATGCTCTGCCAAAGCGATAATACGCTAACAATAATAATATCTCAATAATGTAACCCTAATCTGGCAGCAACTATAAATACCCTACTAAGGCCCATGTATGCATAAGGCTTACAGGGCCCGTAACATAATAAATAATAAAATAACACTGCATAAGAAATAATTAAACTCCTGTTATTTTCTTCCTGCGAGAATAAACCCGCCACTTCTGCCCTGTCGCTGGTCCCGCTCTATCAGTCCAACTTCCCGCTGTTTGTGTTTCTATGATGGTTAAAGGAATTGGGATTAAGACAAAGATTAACTTGATGATGCCTTTCATTTGGAAGAAGAGTCAGAATAGCATATACATGGTAGGCATGCTGGAATAGTTCTGGACATGAACTGTAAGGACATTTTCTCTGAAAGGAAGCTCCGTGTTAGTACCTAGAAAGGATATATCTTTGTCCATCATGATTCTCGGATAGTCAAGTGACTGAATGTTGACTAAAACAAGATAGGCACACACAGAACTTGTTGAATACAAGCATAATTGACTGCTGATCATTCTATGGATATGCGTGCAGACTTAGGCCTTCAACTTTTGTTGTTTGAGGGCAACATTACATATTTTTCGAGATATATTGTAGTGTGAAAGGACCCGTTTTTGGAAAAGACTACATTTGCATTAACAAATGATAAATTGTTTTTTCTGAGCTTCAGTTTAAATCTTTGCCTGTAAAGTAATTGTTGTATGTTTCATGTTTCAAGTGGAGGGTTGGTGTGCATGCCGGGGAAGCTTGTGGTCTGCACTTCTATAGCTTTAGCAATGAGGCCAAGAGCCACTGAGGCACCTCGGAGGTCAAGAAATGTTCAGGGGGAGGGGCCGAATTGGATCTTTATTGCAGGGAGTGCACTTCTTAGTACATTGTCAATTCGCCTCGGATACAAGCTCAAACAGATCCTTGATGCTAAACAACTGGACAACAGTAGTCCAAGTTTAAAAGGTGCCAAATGCATGTTCATGCAACTTATTCTAGAAAATTCTATTTATAATATCTGAGAGTTTACTGTAATTGCAGCTAATGGAAAATCTACTAATGGGAAGAAGTCGGGAAGTTGCCCTATTCATTCAAATGCCTTTTGCTTTCGTCAAGATGAAGATGTTTGCTACAATCATTATTCAGGTAATCACGCCTTAGCCCTAGTCAAAAGCCTTATTTAGATCATTTGAATCATAAATTGAACCTCCTCAGCTTTGGATTGGCCTAAGATTTACCTCGACTAAGTAAAACATCTACATGCATATGCATATCTGTGCAACCGAACTTGCTTTTCCTTAACTATCCTGTGCTGGAGAAAATGTATAGATGGTTAAAAGTGTGTTTTTGGGGCATTGGTTTTAGTACTTCAGCCTGATGGAAGTAGTGATCTAGATTACCGTTGACATCTACTTACATTATTGTTATATGGCAAAGAGAAATGGCATTATTGATAGTTTTTTTCCCCTAGATCATGTAATCAAATAACATTAATGCTTGCCCCTTTGAATATAACTATTATTTTTCCTATTTAAATCTCCCACCATAAAGTTGAACAGGCGGTCTCTTTGAGTTCTCTTCAGTATTATACTTGACTGATCTTTGTATTCGCAAAACAGGATCCAGGAATGTGATGGAAATCAAACAACACGTCAATGGACAAATAATGTCAGAACCTGAAATGGCTCTTCCACTTGTGACTGTTCCCGCTTCGGAGTTCAACAAAGAAAACGGTGTGATGTGGTCATCTTCTCCTGACTGCCTGGAGCTGCCCCAGAAACCTTTCCACCAATCGAACAGCTCTGATTCCCCCTGCGTCTCAGAATCTGGTTCCGATATTTTCAGCAAACGGGAGGTCATACAAAAGCTGAGACAGCAGTTGAAGAGAAGAGATGATATGATACTAGAAATGCAAGATCAAATTGCAGAAGTGCAAACCTCTCTTGCCGCACAGGTTTCGCATTCGTCCCATCTGCAATCTCTTCTTGATACGGCAAACAGAGATCTGATTGATTCAGAACGGGAAGTACAGAGACTACGGAAGGCAATAGCAGATCACTGTGTCGGACATGTTAACTCAGGTGAGAAACTCCCTACGGTTCCTGTTTGGCTTGCTGAGGTGAGAAATGGCCATGTAAATGGATACCCAGAAGTCGAAAACAATATGGAATCTTCAGAAAAGGCAGAGATGAGGAAAAGATTGAAATATTGAGGAAGGAAGTGAGTGAGTTGAAAGAATTGAATGAAGGAAAAGACTACTTGCTGCAAAGCTACAAGGAGCAGAAGTCGGAGCTTTCAATCAAGATCAAGGAGTTGCAGCACAGATTGGATTTGCAACTTCCAAATATTTTGTAGGTAAATTTAGCTTTCCTTGTGCATTCTGAATGTGGCTTCCTGTTAACTCTTTTCACTTATCCAATTTGAAGCTCTCAATTTTGAAAACGTTCGTTTGCATTTTCTTGTTTGCCTCCCATTCTTCTTCCTTGTGCATATGTGGTAGGGAGAGTTATATGTTCATAAATGTTAGGGTTCGACCCTGAGTATCACGATTTTGAGTGTGGTTGTTTAAATGTATTTTGGAGACAAATTGAACTTGGAAATGCTATTTGCTTCTTTCAGCACCTTCAATATAAGTGTGTTATTGTCCATTACTCTTTTTGGGTAAAAAGTTTTAGGTCTTCTATTTATCTTTATTCAATATATACATTGCAAATCTGAAATCTCAGATCTCTATAATTTGCCATAACTATGGAGTATGGAGTATGAGATGCATAAGATTGTAAAATATGGGGAATATGTAATATCAGCATTCAGCAAGGTTCTTATAGTTCTATACTTATCCAAAATTTATTACATTTCAGGTTTAAGTAGCTTCTGTATACAATCTATGATTTTTTAAACCATTTTTTCCGGCTTTTTTCAATTTGAAGTATGTCATATTAAATAATTGTATATAGTGTGAATATATCTTTCAGTTCAAAACAAGTGGAAAAACAGAGCAATTAGCCGATTACATAATAAAAGTTTTGGTTGCCAATAAATGAACCAATTGTTGGGAGCTGAATGTATGATTGGCAATCCAAAACACAATTTGGTGGTATTACAAATTTCCCTCACTGAAAGCAACAAAATTTATCATCTTTCGAGTTTAAGAACCACAAACCTTCATTCAACTCCACGATCCTCCTGAGCTTGAGAGATAGAAACTATGATCAATCTGACCGAGCTCATCTCTCAAGTGGCCCAGGATTTGCAAAGATGCGCTATCAGTTCCTCGTCAGGCCTCAAACTCCAAAAGAGAGATCTCGAGGCAGCTCTCTTTCTAGGAGTTGGACTGAACTGCCTTCGGGTGAAACAGCCTGCTTATAGATGAGAGCACTTACACGAGCTCACTGGTGGCAGAACAACGGGGAGCATATCTTTGATCATGATGCACATCACTAATGGTGACACGAGTATGGTACACAGCAATATACATCGCTTGGAGGTCGCTGAGAAGTAGGTCCAACTTCCCCTCACAAATGCTCGGTTCAGATTTCAGGCTCTTATGTCTTAATAGGCCTGCATAGAGAACAGAATGAATGGAATATCAATTCCACCACAGTTCAATTAGGGGGCGTTTATTTTTAGTAGATTAGATTGACAATATATATAATTTAGCATTTCAAGGATAACATGATCGTACAAGCTCAAGATTGTTCAATCCATCAAAAAGTATGTAGTCAATTAACCTATATATTATTTTTTATCTGTAATAGACAATCATGTAATGTGAAGAACATCCACAGAAACAAATCATGGACTCGAAGCATGATGAACAAAACAAAATGTGAGCAGAAATCGATAAAAATGTATAGAGAAACATTACTTACAGCGGTGGTGAACAAAGTTAGCAGGATAGGTAAGTCGATGCTTTCCTGCTGTTTCTCCTAGTGCTGCATACAAGTCGAATACATACAAATGACAGTGCACAGAAGATAGCAAGAAGCTTTTGCAGATATCAACTTACAACTTTCCTGTGTGTTTAACTTATGCCAGCCCATTTCCTGAACGCCTTTACATGCTCGAGCCTCCTGCTCTGAGCCTCATCCTTAGCATCGGCTAAAGTTAAGGTCCGGTAAAGATTCCTGTGAAACTTCAAGAACTCGATTTTATAGCACCACTTATCCAAGAACATACCATTCTGCATCATAAGATGAACGACCTCCATTACCCTCTCAAAATAGCCTCCCCGAATAAAATTTAGCAGCAGCAACTCATACACTTCTCTCTTGTAAACTGTATTCTGATTCGCCATGCTCCTCTTGATGTCGCCCCACAAGATTGTGATTTCACGATACATCCGCACAGAACTATATCAGCATATAAGATAGAAAATGTGGACGATTAGGCTGGATCTTCGACTTTTGCATTTTCGGTATGTCTCTCTTGCGTCTTCAATCATTTTGGCCTTTGTGAAGAAGAAGATCGAGGAATTAAACTGATGGACCATAAGTCGATCTCCATCTTCTCGCATTGCCTGACTAATTGAATTCGCCAAATTTGATTTATGTTTATCTTCAGAATCAGAAATATTTGAGGACAAACACTCGTTGGAAGTATTTATAGCAAGGCCAAGTTTTCGGATCTGTGTCACTAGTCCTTCTGCTTCCCTAAGCATATTTCTATTGTAATAAGCAGATGTATATGAACCTATTGGGACACAGTAATTTTCTGCTACCAAGTCCTCTAAAATGTCATGAGCTGTTTCGAGCCAGCCCAAATGAACACAAGCATCGATTAACTGAGAACAAGGACTGCTTTTATCTGGTGATTTCAGCATATCTTGAATGCTAATTAGAAGTCTTGAGAGCTCGTTAATTCTCCCTGATTTCGTGTATCCTGTGATGAGCTTGGCCAACCCTTTGTTGCTTAGCACAAAATTTCCACTCTTATGAAGGAGAAGCTCCTGCTTGTAGTCAACTTTATATACAAAATCCTTCTGCAACTGCTGAGGTAGAAACTGCAGCTTCAACCCCATCTTTATATTGTCCGATCCAATTGAGACAGTGCAGGATCTCTGTTGGTCATTCCAACCTCTTTGCAAAGGATACGATTCACTATATCGAGACAGATCTAATAAGAGTGCGGATGCAGCATCAATATCATCGAACTTAAAATGCAAGCTCAGCAGAGAGTCATAAAAAGGCAGGTAGTAACGAACCAAATTGACAGGAACCATATCCACACAATATTTAAACTTCTTCAACTCATCTCTCGCGATATTCATTTCATGTATGCGAGCAATAATCACAGCAGTATGGGCGTCTGCATGACTCCTACTACTGGCATCAGCTCCATAATCTGTTGGCCCTTTAAAGAAGCTCCATACCTCACACAGGCAGCGAGAACAAGATTAAAAATCATAACATCAGGCCTTGTCATTGATCTGTTTATGCTTAACTCCTTTAAACTATAACAAATTTCTTCCAAAATATTTGATGCTAGACATGTTCCAGTTTCCGTCTTCACCAAATGTAGAAAGACCATCCGCAACATATCCAAAGACGGCAAGATCTTCTTCTCCAACATCACTCTAAGAACTCTTGCCGCTGGAACAAGAATCTGAGCCTGAGCCAAAGAAAGGACTAGTTTTGTCATCAGCTCAGACCTAAGTAAAACCGGTCTCTCCTTTGAAAGCTTAACAACGAAATGACAAGCCATACGAAGACATTTGGAGTCTGATGAATACGAAGACTCAGTAATCAGATTAGCCATAAGAGAGTGGTCGACAAAACCATAAACGCGCACAAAGTTGTTATAAGTTTCCCAAGCCTCATCCACTTTACGTTGTTTCAACTCTCTCTCTCTGGCTTTCCTAACAAGCTCCACCGAGAGGGCCCTTCCGAGCACAAATTTTCTAACGTAGCACCGACGGTGGAAATTCCTTCCGAAGAATGATTACCAAATTTCCTATCATATCCATTCACTACATGAAAACTCACATTGTGAACTAAGGCAAATTTTCCAACAAAACTTGATCTCAACAAACCTAAACCTCTTTGGTTCTCTCTTATCAATGATCGCATCATGAATGCCATAATGAATTATAATTGACCACATTCAACAAGAAATCATCCCTAACAATTTTGCATACCTCATCCAATATTTTGTTCCTTTCAAAGATTAAAATTTACCGCGCTAACACAACACTACTTTGGCTGGATACTTCACACTGCAAATGCGGATTGAGGAAGGATTGAAAAAAAGAAGCCTGAAAGAAAAATTCAAACAAGCAAATTAAGCTAAATTATCAACAAATAAAATTCAAAGAAGCAAATTTCTCAACAAATTAGCATAATTTCTCAACAAATTAGCATACATATTTCTGAGAAATTTAATTCACGTATATCAGTACAAAAAGAATCTTTTTTGAAAAAAAAAATGTATACCTCATAATTAGGTTTAACAAAAACATACTGTGGCGTCTTTCGCAGAAACCACAGAACTTGAAAATTGATGTGCATTCCAACCCCCAGGCCGAGAAAATAGCAAATCAAATTGTTGCAGCGTTGCTTAGGGAATAATTAAGAGATTAATACCTCACTTAATCAAATGAAAAGTATGTTTACGAGAAAATTGGGGTAACTTAAAGATGTTTAAACCTAGCAAAAATAGAGTAACAGATTTTAAAAAGATTTCGGTTGCTTTCTCTTAGGTAATGACTAATAAGTAACTAGAAGAGTTGAAACCGATCTTAAAACATAGAGGAAATAGGAGTTTATAACTGAGAAATAAAAAGCGGTAAAACACAAATATATGGTGCAGGAAAAGATCCTCTGCAATTGGGTGCACGGTAGCAAAACAAAAAGGAAACAAAAAACGTGTGTTCTCTAATTAGTCATCTAAAGTGCCACTTGCTCGGCTAGTTACATAAACCAAATAAAAAAATTGGGCTACCTAAGTGAGCCTAATTTTTTCCTTTTTGGGGTATATATGATTTGGGCTTTTTTTTTTAAAAAAATTATGAGAACTCACAATTGCTACTTTCCGTGACTGAGTTGTCCTAAATAAATAATTTGAACGTCTTTTATTTTTATATCATGTTGATGATGTTTAGATAATTAAATATTTTATATTTATTATTTATGTGACTCGCAATAAGAGCTTCACATTTTTCTTCGTTTCAAGATAAAAAGGTACTTATTCTTGTCTCTCGACATTTAACCAAGTAGATTTCAAGATAATGAGGTATTTGGTTTTCTCTCTCAACTTACAATCAAGTAGCGATTATGCTGCATAACCAACTATTCCAAGATAGGAGTGAAGTCCACAAGCAAATTTTTGAAAAATTTAGGCTTCCATAGTTCCATGTGAAAAAAATTGTTTTGCAAAATTCACATAGATTCTCGTACATAGATTTCTTATCTCTTGCAGGTGACGACGACGTCGAGTTGACGGCAGAGAAAGACTCGGCATTCAGGCGATCTGCCCATTTTTTCTACTTGCTTGAAATTAGCAGATCGAAGCTAGCAGCAAGAGTCTAACTGCCCCTACATTCATGGACTGAAGCAGGAATGAGAATAGTCAAGTCTCCTTATGAAGTGAAGCAATTTTATTCCACCAGCAAGCATAAAAACGAAAAGAAAGTCACTTAGCTTTTCGAAGCTAACAACATCCTTTCGTATTAATAAACTGAAGCTAGGACATTGGGGTCATATTCGACTGAAAAATAGACCAGCTGAATGGTTTGTAAGTCTAAAGCAAAATAAATAGGAGCAGAAGACCTTTGGATGAAATCATGTTCCCGAACGGAGTATCTTACTCGATAGAGGAAATATCGAACTGATGGTTCACTAGGCAGATAGATAGAATCCTTTCCCCCGCTAAGGCGAGCAAGAAAGAAAATCCAATGATTTGATATTTTTTAACCAGCGCATTTGACCCGATCCGTCACGCTTTGGACATTGCCATCGGAAAACAAACTCTCATATGCATGCAAATAGTAGATGAGTAAGAGTAGTCCATTTCGCGGTTTAATCCCGAGATCTCCTCGCAACTAGTGGTCCTCTCAATCCCATTTTTCATCGATGATAGGGTGAATTCTAAGGTTCGCTCTACTCCCATACCGCTTTCGGAGGAAGACAAAACAAATAGGGTGAAAATAAATATCAATCAAGATTGTTCGTGACACTAATGCTTGATTTTATGCAATCCCGGGGTCAGGCTCCGATGTACTATGCTTCGGCACTAGATCTGGAAAGAGTCGGTTACTTTTTGGAAACCCAAGTCAGACAGTTTTTTCCGAGAAATACGCAGAAGCTAGTAGTGGACCGAGAGGCACCTAGTCTAAAAGTATGAAAGACCGATGCCTATTTCACCGATGCAGCCACCCTCTTGCCAATCCTAAAGAAAGAAAAGTCCATTCTCCATTACTACCACTCGTTCGACGACCCCGTCTCTCTTCGTTTTCCTATAGCTAAAGTAGCTCCCGTGGATAAAGCACCACGTATTGTTCGTCCTCGGCTTCTAAAGGACTCTTCCCCTGTTTCAAAGCAAAGCAACTAAACACTAACAACTTAACTCTGCTTTTACCGGGCTAATTCCCAGAACAAAGATCAGTGAAATCTTGAACCGTTGACCCATCTTCTTCCTTCCCACTACTCTTCTTCTTCACGTCACCCACTAGTGAGTAGTGACAAGATGACTTACGGAATCGATGCACTAGTGTGAAGCCATTCCATCTATATAACATCGAAGTGCTTCAACCCTCTTCTTCGGGAGCAGCTCCGTCGTCTCTTCCCTACGTTAATCCATTCTCTTTTCGCTCATGTCTTAACTTGCTCGTTCCTCCTCCTCTGGAGCTGATAATGTTAAAGAGATGGTCCCCTTCGCGCTTTTTTATGGAAAGTTCGGTGTGTAATCAATGGAAGGAAGGACTGCTCGACGAGTCCTCGACAAGAACTTATGGAGATGGTCCCTGCCTAAGAATTCCAAAGAAAACCTCGTTCGCCATCCCGCTCTCCCCATTATAAAGAGAAGACACTTAGCGCAACGGAGGACGAGTGCTTCTATGGACAAGGTCTCAAAGAATGCGGGTTCAAGTCCCCCTGCTTCAAGTAAACCTCCTAGCTTGCATAAACATAGTTTTCTCGCATAGGCATATCCCAAATTACGTACCATTACTCAAAATGTACAATGGCATCACACCATATAATACAACAATTAGCTCCAATTTCTAACTACTACTTTAAGTACTAGCTAGCACACACACAATTAAAATTTCATCAAAAGTGAGAAGAAAAAAAATTGCAAATTACAGATTAACTTTCAACATTGCATTTTGGGGCCATTTTCTTCTCACTTCTAACTCTCTCTCTCTCTCTAGTTGCTCGGTATCATCGACAAGATCGACCAAGTCGTTGTCACTCGAGCCATTAGCTTCTTCGAGTCACACGGTAGCTCGAATGTACTTCTCAAGCACCAAGGAACGGTGCCACGCCGCACTCATTTCCCGTCTTCTTCCGTTGTTGGCCATCAAGGGGGCGGCAGCGCTGGAGTATCTGCACCACCTCCTTCATGGAGGGCCTGCTCGTAGGCAGAGGGCTGGTGCACATTAGCCCGAGCTTGTACACGCCGATCATCTCCTCCAAATAGCCCCCTTGATCTCACTTGCCGAGCACGCCCGCCAACCTGCCTCCTCCGTAGCTCCTCCACGCCCACTCCGCCAGGCTCGTGTGCTCATCCCCGCAATTGGGCTCCCGGCCAGCCACTAGCTCCAGTAGCACCACCCCAAAGCTGTACACGTCGATCTTCTCGTTCACTTTTCTTGTGTAAGCATACTCTGTAACAAGGGAGAGTTACAATTAGCACTAAAGCAGCACAGAGTATGAGATTTTTGGTTACATTTTCTTATTCATTATTATTAGACATGTCAAGTTGTTGGGCCCAGGCCGGAGAACTCGAGCCGAACTGACTCAAAAATCATTTATGCCTAAAAAAGGCATAACGCGACCCACCCCAAATTGGAGGAGGGCAAGGGCCAAAGGCATAAATTTTTAGGTTGAAACCGTGGGCCAAATCGGGAATTCAGTTCACATTAAACCAAAATTGTGTAGGTCGGACCTATTTTGATAGTTATAATAAATATACATATACGTGTATTAACAAACCAGATCCTGATTTAGGCTACCATCCATATTACAATATGAGAATTGCACACTAATGCAATAGAAGATCCAACTTACTCATATTAATTATTAACGGGACAAAACACAAAATATAACATAAAAATGTAACATAGAAAATCGGCATTACCCGGGGCAATGTAGCCGAAGGAGCCGGCGATGGCAGACATTGTGTTGGGCTCCCCTCTCTTGACCAAATTCTTCGCCAATCCGAAATCCGCGACCTTCGCGTTGAAGTCGGAATCCAACAAAATGTTGCTCGACTTCACATCACGATGTATGATCGGAGGGCTACAATCATGATGCATGTAGCACAGCCCCTGAGCCGTGCCCAGCGCTATCCTGAGCCGCGCCGGCCAGTCCAACACGGTGGCATTGGCCGGCAACTCCCTCCTCTTGCTCCCGTGCAGCCACCTATCCAAGCTATGATTCTCCATATACTCATACACCAACAGCTTCGAATCCTCGCTAGAGATATAACACAAGAGCTTCACGATGTTCGAGTGTCGAACCGAACCCAGTATCTGGATCTCCGACAGGAACTCCTTCTCGAGCAGGTGGTCCACCTTCCGGTCGCTTCCGATCTTCTTCACCGCGACGCAGTGGGCCCCGCGGTCGACCGGGATCTTGTACACCTTCCCGGAGCCGCCGGAGCCGATCATCTGGCTCTCCTGGAGGCGGGAGAGGATGTTGGCCTCGGTGAAATCGAGCCGTTGGAACGAGGTCAGTTTCCACGTGGCGAGATCGCGGCTCAGCTTCTTTCTCCGGTATTCTCTCACTAGAAAACGGGCAGTCGCAATGGTGATCAGAAGAAGCACTATTGTTAAGAGTAGAATCACTGCGAGAATTTTGTGTGATAGTTTCTTGGATTTTTGGAAATGTGTGTAGCAGCTGTGGAGATTGGAGATTGGATTTATTGCGCAAAGCTTCGGATTGTTTAAGAAACTATTTGCGTAAGCCAAGTTGTCGAATTCATCGGGGATTTTTCCGGCGAACTGGTTTGATGAGAGATTGAGGGAGGTCAGTTTCAGTCGCCCCAGCTCCGGCGGTATTTCGCCAGAGAGTTGATTCTCCGATAAGTCCAAATCTAGAAGATCCGGCAGGGAGCCGAATGATGCCGGTATCTGGCTGGAGAGTTGGTTTCTTGATAGATTCAAGGCGTTGAGCGACGCCCACGAGACGATCTCCGGTGGGAGCTCACCCGAGAGAGAATTTCCGTCTAGAGAGAGAGTGGTCAGCTGATGGAGGGCGGTTAAACCCTTCGGAATCGAGCCAGTGATCAAGTTGTTGCTGGCCTTGAACACGACTAGCTTCGCCCACGACGACGCCTCTGCCGGAATCCGGCCGGAGAACTGATTATTGCTGAGCTCCAAGCGCGTCATGTTCCACGCGATCTGGCCGGGAAGATCGCCGGAGAATCTGTTGCCGCTCAGCATTATGCTGGTCATGTTGAGCCCGGTCCACAGGCCCGCCGGAATCTCGCCGTAAAATTGGTTGCCATAGAGCTGCAGCGTGCGCAGATGCGGACAATTTCCGAGCGATTTGGGAATCTCTCCGGTCAAATTGTTGTTGAACGCCACCACGCCGAACAGGGTCTGCCCGGCGCACAAGTTTTCCGGCAAGTTTCCGGTGAAATGATTGTCGGAAACTTCGAAGGCTTCGAGCCTTGAGTAGTTTCCCATCGCCGGCGGCAGATTTCCACTCAAATTGTTGCGAAAAACTCGGAAATTCTTCAAGCTCGGCATGGTCCCAATACTCTGCGGCATTTCGCCCAACAGATTGTTTGCATACAGATTCAGAAGCTCCAATTTCTTCAATTTTCCAATATCTTCCGGAATTTCTCCGACCAAATTGTTCATAGAGATATCAATCTCTACCAAATTCAACGACTCGATCGTCTGAGGAATCACACCGGATAATTTATTCTTGAACAAATAAACCTCACTCAAATTCTTTAGCAAGAACAATTCGCGAGGGATTTCTCCACTCATTTCATTCACAGACAAATCCAAATGCTGAAGGCTCGACAAATTCGCGAAGGTCTGCGGCAGCGCGCCAACGACATTCGCCTCCGTCATCCATAGATACTCCAGTTTCGTCAAATTCCCGAATTCCGGCGGTATTTCCGCCGGCGAGAAGGGGTTGAAGGCTAGCCGGAGATTCACGAGATTCGCTAATTTGGAAATCTCCTTTGGGTAACTTCCGTTGAACAAATTCATGTAAAGATTGAGAGTGATCAACTCGTTCAATTCGCCGATTGCCGGAGGGATATCTCCAGCGAAGTTGTTGCCGCTGAGGTCGAGGTGTCGTAGCGATTTCAGCCCGTCGATTTCCGCGGGGATATTCCCTTCGAACAGATTCTGCGACAGGTCTAGATATTTAAGATTTGAGCAGTTCAAAATTGGTATCGGAAAATCTTCGAATAAATTGTTGTAGGAGAGATCGAGAAATGTTAGATTCCGGATGGAGGAGATGGATTCCGGAACGGTTCCGTTGAGATTGCGGAGGCTGAGGAACATTCCGGCGACGGCGCCACCGGAGCATTCGATTTCCGGCCAGTCGCAATGAGATGAGGTGGAGTTCCAGTGTTGGAGGATTGGTGGGTCGCCCCATTGTTGTTTGATGCTGAGAAGGGTGGCTCTATCCGTGGTGGAGAATTGTTGTGAATTTACGAAAATGGATAGGGAGGCGAGTAAGAGGAGGAGGTGGAGGAAGGGTAGTTTGGTCATTTGGCGGTGGTCGTGATGGCGGCGGCGGCGGCGAGAATTGGAGGGAGATGAGAAGTTTTTGAGTTTTTAGTGATGTTGGTCAACTTTGGACAAATGGGATTTATACATGAAACTTGGTTTTCTGTTCAACAAACTTAATAATTAAATAAATTGTTATTGGTTTTGATGATGTGTGGGTACTGAGGAGTTTAATTTGTTTTAATTTTGCAACTGTAGGGAATGGCTAGTGTGACTGTTTGTTAGTGATGTACCACCAACGTTTAGATGTGGATATACATCCAAAACAATATTTGTTACAAGTTACAGAAGTTTAATTCATAATTTATAAGAAGTGTTCAATTATTCGAGATTAAATTAATTTGATATTTTACTTGAGATTAAATTAATCTAAAACTATTTAAGATTAGTTTTGTCATGGAACAAGATTCATACGCGAAGACTAATCATATGTGGTGCTAACCCAAGACTAAATTATGGATCATGTTCATCTAACCAAATACAATATCATAATATTAATCCTATATAATACATCAAAACGAACGCCCTTACAGTATTCCAACTGGGGATGTAATTAATTCGAGCATAATTGAATATTAAAAGATTCAAGTTTGATTTGTTATGATCGAACTTAATATATGAAAGTTTTTAAAATCAAAAGTCTATTCGAGCATAAACGAATCGCGTAAATATATAATCAAATCTAGTAAGTTATGATTGAACTTAATATATGAAACTTTTTAAAACTCATGAGCTTGGTCGAGCATAGATGAATTGCGTAAATATATATTCATAATTTAATATTCAACATTTATTTTGAAGAATGATTAATTTTATTTTTAAGGAGTATGATGTATCTATTAATATTTATTTAAGTATTAAATAAATATAACAAATAAAAATATAAAATATAAGTTAAATATTAAATTTACAGTTCTATTTCGAAATAGCTTGCCAGTATACTATTAAAACCGCTCACGAATGAATAAATTTGAGTACTGGTAAACTCAAATTTTATTCATTTTTACTAATGAACTCATCAAAAAATACAACCATTTTTTTAAAAAAATGGGACTCCGAATAACTTCTGTTTGCGATAATAGCTCCAACTTATTTTCGTAGATTTGAATAAATATAAGAGCCCTTTTCTTTAAAATATAATATATAAGATAGTATTTTTTTAAAATTCATATGTTATAAATCACTATAAGAAACTTATCGTTAGTGAAATTCAAATTTAATATCTTCGAAACTTATAAATAATCATTGTGCCATTATACTATTCCAATAAGACATGCATCAAAAGACAAAACTCTTGTATATATTTTTACACCAGGCGAATGAATAAAGAAAAATATCATTTATCTTTTATCTTATATTTATAAAATATTATTTATATTAAAAATATCATAAAAAGATATCGGCACATAAAACCACAAAATAAATAGTGTATTTTGTTGTTGAACTGAGTTCAACCCATCCTATGTCTAGAATCTAGATGATAGCAAATTATTTTCCACAATTAATAATGTGAAATGTGAGATAAAGTCAAACACGGTGTTTCGGTCTTACACGACGTGCTGACTTTTAGACTACAACAAACATACACGTGGCCCCCACTCACGTGCCCCCTGCAGTGCTGTGCAGTTTTATGCAACCAATCCAGATTTCCAACTTTTATATATCACATCAACTTTTTAAAACCCACTAAATTTTATTTTATTTTCCCTGATCCTACTAAAATACATACTACTTTATATATTTATATATAATTGTTCTATTAAATAAAAGATCTTGTTGCAATCTATAAAATAAAAAATTAAAAGTTGAAAGAAAAATACAATTAGAACTCATTTTGCAAAAAAAAAAAAAAAACAATAAAACAAATAAAAATAAAAATCTTTAAAAAAATTAAATACATCAGCACGTCAGCCACGCGCGTGTCATGCATACGCCAACCAATGGGCGAGTGTCGTGCATGCGCCGCAACTGACACACGTGCAGGTCCCGAAATGACCATGGAAGTTGGGTTTTGTAGTTGGAAGCTAGTTCCTACTTTTGATTTTTGAACAAAGCATTACGACTACGAAAGTTGACTTCCAACTTTTGAATGTTGTAAAAGAATGCCCATTGTGGGCACCCTAAGTGCACAATTTGGTCTATAAGTGAGAGTAAACACTCAATTTAGGCATATTAGTTTGATAATAAAATATTTTGACTATACTAATCCTTCAACGCGACTTCAAAGATAGTTTATAAGGTGCGAAGATTTAATTTGGATTACTCAACTCCAATCAAATTCACTTAACTTTTTTTTATCTTTAATATTTCGAGTTTGATTCCAGTAAATTATTAAATGAATAGATTGATTAGTTCTGGATTATTTGTACCGGTGATGCCAATAGTTTTTGTTTTTATTTTTTAAGAGTAAACTATAGTCTATAATAACAAATGTAAGATGCATAAATATATGAGCGATAACCGAGCTCATCATGTGGATTGAGATCCAGTAAACAATGTCATTGATTGGCGGTAAAGTTATTACTATTTAATTTATGTTCCAATTATTTAACATAATTTTAATAGTTAGTGGACATAATATAATAGTACTGATTTCTAAATATCGTGTGGAGTGGGAGTTAGGAAGTTGCATTTGTTATAAAATCGATGTTATTAAAATACATACATAAGCATAATTTATTAGTGTATTTGTAAATTATAAAATTACATGCTCTTTATTTTGACATTTCTTGCATTAATCTAGTTTTGAATTGTTAAAGGCGTTGGTTATATTGTACAGTATTTATAGGTTCAACTAAATCAAGTAACTTTTACGAGGCAAACCCTGTATTTATATTGACAGGGGTCGAAAATTAAACAATTTTTAATAATATACAATTAAATCTAAGATAATTTGCTGAAATAATATCAGATGAAGTATTTTATTCTGAATCGAATTATTACCTATGAATAAAAAATATTAGGTTGTATTTCTCGTGAGACTTAGAGGGTGTTTGGCTAAGCTTATTTTAAAGAGCTTACATAATGTTTCAAGAGCTTATAAGTTGTCAAAGTGTTTGGATAATTTAGTTTATAAGTTAAAAAAAAGAATCGTGAGTTAGAGAGAGAAAATCATAGTTAGAGCGAGAGAATTGACGAGAGGTGAAGTCGATAGTATATATGTAGATTATAACGAATCATAGTAAGGTTATTTTGGTAAATTCAATGTTACTTGCAAGTTTATGAAAAAATAAGTTGGGTTGAGCTACTTATTTTAAGGGAGCTTATAAGTTGTTGGAGTTTATTTTAACAAATTATATTTGCTTAGGAGCTTATTTTTAAACACTGCAGATGAAATTTTAGCTCCTAAACAATTTTATGTTCGCTTTGAAGAACATATAAGTTTAGCCAAACACCCTCTTAATCGGTGTAGTGACAATCGATAAATAAATTATTTTGAATCCAAATCGAGCGGTATTATTAATTGAACTACCTAAAACATGTTACAAGTCAAGAGAGTGTTTGATGAATTTATAAGTTCTCCAAAACAAATTATAAACCGTCCGTAAGTTAAATGAAATTAGATTATGGATCATTATTAGAAATTTGTTCTGGCCAGCTAACTGTTTGAAAATTTTGCAACAATTTGCACAATCATTCAAACTGGGTACTATGATTCTCTGTGGATTGTAGATTCTCTTCCGAACCAAACATTAATTTAAATTCATGAACCTTAATTTATTAAAATTAAAATATTCAATGCAGACAAAAACATATTCACAGACAACATAGTACTCCCAAATGAAACGAAACAGTAACTTGGTGATGTGCATGAGATCCCTAATTTTCTTGCATCGTCTTTCTCCTTCTTTTTATATTTAAGAAAATGTATCGGTTGAAGGCCGGACAAAATTAACCAATAGCGAGAAACAAAATAAATGGCTTATGTAATTTTTTATTGTATTAAATCGGAGATAAAACAACTACTAAAAATTGGAGGATTTAGTTTCACGCGAATGGACAAACATCAACTCTCCCTCCCTCTTCCTCAAAATTAATAGTCATCATTGATCTTGATTAATAGATTATCACCGAACAGTATTGGTTTTTATATGAATTAAAAAAATCATATATATTATTATTTTCTTATGATAATATTTCTTTATATACTAACATCACCTGTCCTAACTAACAATATGGAGCTGTAGGCCTAGCAGTGAATTTTAATATTGTGGGCGAACTTTGACTTTCAATGAAGTGCATGTTTTTTATTGAAGAAATAGTATCAATTCAAAAGCGCATCTATTTGGCGAGAGAGAGAGTGCTTTTAAATTACTATATTTATTTATTTTCGAATATTGATGTTTTAAAATTATAAAAATAAGCCCTGTTAATCCATATAACTGGAAAAAACATACACCTCGAATTTAGATGAATCGAGAGGCCTAGCCGAATAAAATATTCTTCAATATACATACATACATATAAACTTCACTGAAATATATAATTTATTCATGGTATAACACTCGTATATTCAATGACAACAAATATATACAACGTACATAGCCTAATATTGTAAAAGGCTGTGTAATCATTTAATTAGTATTGTGGCTCAAAAGGATATATGGACAATTATTGGACATAGAGGAGTGGACGTGTGCTAAAGTAAAACACACAAAATTATTTGAATCGTTTTTATTTTACTGTATATTTGAAGCGAATTTAATTTTATTTTGGAGTATTTTTAACCAAATATTCAGTTCAATTATACTGAAGATATAAAATAAAACTCGATATTCTTTATAACTAACGAATCGAATCAGATCAAAATTTATTTTCACATTTGATCAAACTAAAGTCGTGTAGCTCGTTTATTACTACTGCAGGTCTACAAGAGTGTTTTGAAATAGCCGTAATCACACCTATTTTGTAATTTGGTTCCAATTCACAATTGGAGATTACTAGGCTTATGCGTGATTCGAAAAATAATTAGTTCGGTTCAATTTTTTAATGTCAAATTGAATATACACACATTTACACAGAAAGAGAACGCGGTTATAAAAAATTTTGTGCATAATCGACAAAAAATTTTGGGTAGCCCTTGGCGCTGTGACAATGTCAATCTCAATATAAAAAATAAAAATAAAATCGAATCTCATCAATATTATTTTTCTGCATTCGACATTCTTTGAAGCCTGAAACCAAAGCATTTAGAAAGACAAAAAATCACATTACATGTAAAAGTCAAAGAAGCATCATAATTAGATAAAAAGTGGGTGATTAATAAAGTAACAAATCTACATTGTTAGGTGAGGACTTCGTTGTCTTGTAAGTTACCAATCCACCTTGATTCGCCTTTTTTCTAGAAGCCAGCAACATTATTTGGATAGAATAATTATATAAAATAGGTCTACTTTTTATATTTTTTTTCTCACTAGTAACATAGCATCCTCGATTTACTAAAAGGCCAACAATTGTACGAAATTGTCTTGTTATAAAGGATTTACTTGTTCCAATATAAGGGAAATTCCGGAACTCTACACCACAGTCCTATACAAATATAAGAGGATTCAAAAGTTAGGAGGACTTTAGCATTGTTAATGATTCTGATTTCTAAAGAAACTCTATATACTAAACAAAATTATGAAATATATGGTAAATGCAAAAAACGATGCCTCACATTGACTATAACACCTTCACAGACTAGTACAAAGTTATATTGTTGATAAACTTGGACCAATTATGTGGAATTTTTAGTTTTTATGATAGATGAAATAATTGAAAGAACTAGGGATGTCAGTGGATTGATTTTATCCGGATCGATCCGAAACTGTTCATAACCAATTAAATTTTAAAACAACGGTTTCGGATCTGGTTTCAGTTCCAGACTCGCTTTAGACCTAGACAGTTTAGAGCCATAGTTTGATGGTCTGGTCCGGTACGATTTTGAGTCTGGTTCTTATTGATTCTAGTCCAAGTAAAACTCGTATATTGACAAATCTAAACTTAAGTAGGTTTGTTAATGAGTAGGTTTTACTCAAATCGGTCCGAAATCATTCATAGCCCATTAAATTTTAAAGCAACGATTTATGTTTCAGTTTCGGTTCTAGTCGAAGTCGGTTCCAGACCGCTTTCGGATCCGCATCGTTCGGATCTATAGTTGATGGTTCGGTCCCAGATTCAATAGATCGGTTCCAAAACTAGAACCAATACTTATTTATTAGTTCTGGTTCGGATCAAGCCCGTCCTTTGATATCTCTAGAAAGAACTGATCGCCAAGTTTGGACCGAATATAAATGAAATTCAAAACATTAATTTCACAAGCCCAACGGAAAAGTATCCAATTGTTTATTTAGTATAGAAAGTTCATGTAAAACATGCAAATTATTAACACAAAGAAGTACTAATATAATACTCATTCCGTCCCTAAAATTTATTCCTAGTTTTTTTTGTATATTCTATAAATTTGTTCTTTTTCCATTTATGGAAACTATCCTACAAAAATATTTTATATTTATTACATTCAACATGATTTTTTATTTAAACCTTTTACCAACCATGACCATCACTATCCCTACTTATTACTCTCAATATCACTACTTATTTACATATTTTATCATCCATGATCTACCACTAATTAATTTAACACTAAACTAATGTGAGACCCATATTCCACTCACAAAACACTAAATAATTTTTATTAAAAGATACACCGAAGATTCCTATGAATATATTTTAGAAATAGAAAGAGTAATATATAAAAAATAATATCTTTGAAAAAAATTAGTGTATGCATGTACAAGCAATTGTTTATGTTCCTACTAAGTAATTTCATTTTTTCTCATCATCATCATTTACCCTCCGTCTTTATATATGTATATCCATATATTCTTTAGCATATCTAAATAAAAAAATTACGAATTTTAGTTCCATTAATATATTCTGAAGTCAATTTATTTTGAAATAGTGTATGATTATCGAATTTCGATGAGAAATAAGTTTATGTTGTATTTATAATCATAACCAATAAAATAGTCTTTATATTTGGATAACGCGTTTGGAACTGATATATGTATATATAACTTTTTATTGTATGTAAATTGTTATAATAATTGGTTATTTGTCTCGATAAAACAAAAATATTAGCCCCTCCGTCCATCATTTTTGGAACAAGTTTTTACCGACACGAGTTTTAATAAATACAGTGAGTGTAAAGTGAGTAGAGAATAGAACCCACATAATGAAATCTGCTATGTGAGTAAAAAGGTGGGGCATGGATGATTTTTTTTTATAAATAAGTGGATTAAGTATGTGTAAAAGTGTTGACTTTTGGATGGAGTCTATGTCTATAAAAGAAAAGTGAACGATTTTTATGGAAGTACCAAAATAGAATTAAATGAACAAATATCAAGGACCGATGAAGTATAGATTAAACATTAATAATAAATAGTATAAATATTCGATGATTATTCATTTTTTGTATTCAATCTTGTATTAGTAATATCTACTAAATACCTAAACTTATTTAAATTTATTATCATAACTTTTTACAATAATTGGTTAGTCCGCTACGAAAAATCAATTTACATTGTAATTTATAAGTAGAAATATGAAAAAACAGTTTAATACTTGGTTACAGTTTAGTTATCTTCAATTTTTGATCGCGACTGAGCACGAAGATGAATAAAAATGATGAGATTGTATTGCACCGAACTCGTCTATAAAGTCTATATATCAGAACTGCCTCAAACTGGTTAATTACCTGAACTCCTTTAAATTTATAAATATAAGTTGTTATAATAATTGGTTATTTATCTCAATAAAAATTGAATTATACAAACTATACATTAATTGGTAAATAGTATAAATAATAAAAATCATAAAAATATAGAATATTTCAAGTAGATATGTAGATTGATTGTTGGACCCGTCTATAAACCACATACTTGTACTTATATTAAACCCGATTGAAATATGATTTACTATTCGTTCTCATCCAAAATTCGTGTACTAATACTCATTAATTACTCAAACTCGTTAAAACTTATTAATATGAGTTGTTGAAATAATTGTTTACTTATACGGTCTTATAAAAATCGATTCAAAATTATTTTTAAAAATTTGTACAAAATAAATCCTTTTATTTAAGCTTTGAATTGGTGAAGTCTCGTGAAAAATAGATATGAGATTCAAATTGTATTCTTTTATTTGGGTTTTCAAATTCGATGTCTCATAAAAATCAATGTGAAAATAAGAGTTATAACGAAGATAGACTTATTTTTAAAAGCACGTCCCAAGACAAAATATACCTACTACAAATTACCAAAAAAAATTGAAATAATATTTTTAATAAATTCATTGCACGAAAAATTGTCTACACAAATGTTTGTGCTGTAATAGTGTGTTGTGGTATTCCCAAAGACAATTTGAAAATTAGGCTTAATAATTATCATTTTAGGTATGTTAACTTTACATCGATTCTTGTGTAGAAATATTGAAAATATATTGAAATCAAATGTGTAATTTTTTATTTTATTGAGTAAAATGAATAGTAGTACCAGATAAATATTAAATGTAAATATGTGATTATAAAATCTGCAAAACAATATGTGCTATTAAAATTCAGATTCATCCAAATGAAAATTGTAAATAATTTTTACAAAATTAAAATATTAAGATATATAATATAATATATTTAACCAAATAGTAAGAATATACAATTTTTTTGTCGATATTCACAGTATGACTAATATCTCAAATTATTAAGTGCTTTCTTATTTAATAGTTTGTTAGGTAATGTGAGTTTTATATGTGTGGTATGTGAATTTATATTGTACTATATTGAAGAAACTATTTGTTTTAAACTATATACAAAAAAAAATTGTATCTTAATATTAAATTGAAGAAACTATTTGCTTCAAAATACTTTGAAATCTGAATTTTTGGTTAGAAAATAAAAGTATATTTTATATATGCTTTTCTTTGATGAAGTCTAATGAATAATTAATGTGGGATTTAAGTTTTTATTTATTTATTTATTTTGAATTTGTAAAGTCTCACGAAAAATCAAATCAATGTAAGATTCATTTTTTTATTTATCTATTTAGGTTTTGAATTTGCAAATTCTCACAAAAATCGATATGAGATTCAAATTATATCATTTTATTTAGAATTTTAATTTTAATAGGTGAAATCTCATACAAAATCGATTAGGTTCAAATTTTGTTTAGAAAAATTATACAAAATCTCTCATTTTATGTTCAAATTAAATTCAAAAGAATCACACACACACATATTGAGTTTGACAATTATTTCTACCTAATATTTATGATATCAGGGGAGGATAGTGACACTACTTTGGACTAGAGAATAGAATAATCACAAAGAAGATAATTCTTCGAATATTTGGATTTAAAATGTGGAATTTTTTATTTTTATTTTTTAATAATTGATGGCGTGATTCAGCTGATATGATTTTTTTATCAATAATTTATCAAACCTTGAGTCACCTAGCCCCGTAAAATTTAATTCCCCGTACTATACTTTCAAATATAATTAAATTAATCATCTCAAAGCAAGGATTGAAATTGAGCTATACATATTGTGTCTCGGGGTATTCATTTTGCATCTCATTTCATATTTTCGATTTGAAGGTTTTTTCTTTTTCCTTCTAAAAGAGATTTTCCTTTTGTCTGTTCCCGTTTTAAATTACTTATTTTAATTTATTGCAGAAATACTTGAATGTCATGTTAAAATTGAACTATCATGAGTGGTTGAAATGGTATAGCAAGCAATTTCGTAATATT
The DNA here is from genome assembly GCA_036937905.1 of Salvia rosmarinus. NCBI lineage: Eukaryota > Viridiplantae > Streptophyta > Magnoliopsida > Lamiales > Lamiaceae > Salvia > Salvia rosmarinus. The sequence continues at coordinate 64,375,006 of CM072814.1, forward strand.
AAAATTCAATTATCATGGGGTGATTAAAGTAATTCAGTGAGCAATGGGACTAAAAAAGTTGTGAATCAAACTTCCAGTAATGTCGACTCAAAATATTCTACTTAGGATAATCACAGTCTGTATCTCCGATTTTCACGATATTTTAAAAAATATTTATAATTTAAGTTATTTAAATTCTTCCAATTTTGATAAAAAAATTTTAAAAAAATCCCATATATTTTGAACAGTATCTCCAACTTAATTTAACCATGTGAAACCATTGTTGTTTTCAATAGCGAGGTGGGGAAAAAATCCATCTAATTTAAGATATAACTCATGCGAGAATCAGGTGAAGTGACTCGCATTCTATCTTCGGTAACAATATATTTTCCAAAATATCGTCTAAGTTGAATATTAAAAATAAATTTAAGTAAAAGATATTGTTTTAAATTTTGTCATAGTTGGAAACATTTAAATATATTAATTTAAATTAAAGATAATTTTCAAAATATTATCAAAATTATAAATATTTTTTCAAAATCTTATCAAAATTACAAATATGTACTTATACTTACCAAATATCGAAATTGTGAAATATTTATCCTCGATAAATTGTGTAAAATGTGAAGTGTAAAGTGGGAGAAATTTCCTGGGAGTTGCCATTTCCACGTTTTTTCATTTGAAATGAGAGTGACGTCTGTCCCTTTTATTCTTATCAACCGCCAAAAGTTTGACTAACCAAAATTGAGGAAATTATATAACTCCATCTCTTCTCATATTATAATATTTTATTTAATATAATATAAATTAATTATTATGTGAGAAGTGAATGTACTTATATATATTTATAGAATTTATCAAAAAATGTACCAATAAAACTTTTAATAGCAATATCTATATATATCTAATTTTTTTCAGTGTAATATTAAGGATTATATAATTATTCTTCATTTTAATGTGACTGTATAAGGATAAATTGAGCGGTCAAATTAAGTCGATCTGTGTAAATTAATTTTTGGTTGAATTTAGTTTTCAAGTGAGACCGAGGGGTGTTTGGTCGAGCTTATAAGTTCTTTAAAGCAAATTTTATGTTCGTATAAGAGCTTATAAGTTCAATCAAAGTGTTTAAGAAATTAAGTTGTTAGAGTGCTTATAAGTTTTCAAAATAAGCTCTATTAAAAAAGCTTCAAACCCAACTTATTTTTAATAATCTTATAAAGTTACAATAAAACTACAAAATAACCCCGATATATTTTCTTATTTTCATATTTATCCTTGTTATCCAAACACTTTAGATCTTATATGCTCTTAATACATCATATCTTATAAGTTCTTAAAACAACTTATAAGTTGTTGGAACTTATGCTTTTAAAATAAGCTTAGAGGTGTTTGGTGAGCTATAAACTTCAAAATTTTTTATAATTTGCTTTTTAAGTTTAAAAGCAGTTTATAAGTCGCTTTTGAGCTTATGTTCTCACCAAACACCCTCTTAGCCAAACACCTCCGAATTGCAATAAAGTAGATCGAATTGATTGGCTCGACACGAGTCACACGATCCGAATTTCCTTCGATTTCGATCTTGTTTCCTCATTTATGTACCTCACTAATTTCATCGCACCTTCCTACTCTTGGTTTATGGCAAAGTATTAGACCGAAATTTGATATATTTGCAAAAAATTGAATATAAATATATTGAGCCAAGTAAATATCAAATGGTGTATTACAAAAATGATTACGAAAAGTAGTGCATGTTGAAGAGGGTTTGCCATGAACTAAATTTTCCAATAATATTAGCAAATTTCATTTACTTGGTCATTATTATAAAGATATATGGTAAAATAGGAAAACTTTTAAAAGCTAACAGATTTTGAATAATGATTAAGGATCAAAGATTAAGTCCTAACAGATTACGAGAGTTTCACTCTCTTTAGGGTGATTCATTGTTGGTATGAATCTTTGATCATTTCTTTTTTTTTTGGTCAAAACGGACGAAATAACATAAAACGGCAAAGACATAGTACAAACTGAACTCATGTATACCCGATGGGGATACAACCAAATTTCCAAGGAAATAAGGCGTGGGGTGGGGCGAAAAAAGACCTATAAGCCAAAACACATAGGCCAAAGAGCGACTCGCTCAATCTAAGAAAGCCGTAAAGACACCAACATGAAAACAACCCCTTAGTGACGCAGAAGGGGCGGACCTCATTAAAAACCCCATGACCAGTGGGGAAAAGAGTGCCCTTGTGCAGTGGAATCGCAGGGCACAGGGGATGGGATATGTGAACACATGCAAGCACATGAGGTGCCTTTGCTCGGTTGGGCCTAGCGGTCCCTCAACACACGCACCCAAAATTCAATAATAAACAACAAGTACATATAAATGGCATCCCAATAGTGGATCCACAACAAAACCGAGACATCCTCACCACTACAAAGCAATCTCAAAATGGGAAGTGACAAGATCAACCGAATACATAGCGTATAAAGCGATACACATCTTCGATACCTTTCACAATGGTCTTGACATTAAAAGGGATGTCCTCGAATGTGAGCTTGTTACGCGCATACCATAAGTGGTTCACGTGTTGCTAGCCGATCCGCTTGCACGGAAGATGATTGCACCCCGCCTTCTTCTCCCTCTTGATGTGCTTAATAGAACTTGCAATAGTGGTCATCCTTCGGGAGTCTGAGCCATTCCTCGATATGGTTCCAAAGCGCCTCCGTGTCCTTACACTTAAAGAACAAGTGCTCGTGAGTCTCTAAATTGTTATTGCACACAATACATACCGTGAGATATTCATATATCTCGATCGTCCACCGCCTTAAGTCTTCCCTCATGGCAAGCCACATGGTCATGGAGAACTTAGGCGGTATGTAATCCTTCCAAATCGCCTAGTGCCGGCTCGCTTCGCCTTATCTCAAGATAATGATACACCGCCTCCGTCCCTTTGATCCAAATAGACCCTTAAGATGCTCTTCACTCTACCATGATCATCTCACAGAATCCCGCAAAAACGATCACGAAGGATGAGAATATTCTTAAGGAGAGGAGATAAACGAATGTGGTTAGAAAACTCCCATATAGTGTTGGCCGCGGTACTGCATGTATCCACCGAATCCACAAGGAGCCCTTTTTGGTATGGATGTTCCACAATGTCTTTGCAAGAAGAGCTTTGTTCCAAGTCGAGAGGTCTCGTAGCGAGACCTCCTTCATCCTTAGGTAAACAAACGACTTTCCATGCGACAGACAATGTGTTGATCCTCACAAGAACCTCCTAGCCATCGAATTGATACGATCAATTACGGTGGCCGGCAGAGGTAGGACTTGTAGCCAGAAGCACTCCACTCCTTGCAGAACCGAGCGAATCAACTCCAACCGCCCTGCAGAAGAAAGATTCATATTAGACCAACGATGAATGCAAGACGCTATCTTCTCAACTAGTCCACTATACTGAGTGACTCCTAGCTTCCTTGAAGATAGAGGGATGCCTAGATATCTTGTCGGGAGTTCTCCCATTGGGAAGCCGAACATATCTAAGATCGCCTGCTTCTCAAAAGGTCGAACTCCCGCCATGAATATCAAGGACTTGTGATTATTGATCTTGAGCCCCGACGCCCGAGAGAATTCCCCAAGCGTATCCGCTAGCACCTCCATGGATGCAATGTCACCCCTGCCAAAGAGTAACAAATCATCAGCGAAGGCTAGATGCGTAATGTTAAGACTACTACACATAGGATGAAATTGAAAATCCAACTCCTTGTGCGTTTTTCAACATCCGAGAGGTACTCCATGCAGAGGAGGAGCAGTAGGCGACATCGGTCACCCCGCCTAAGTCCTCACGCCCGGTGATGAAACCATGCATCCATCCATTGATTGCTACGATTAGTAGGTTGCGGTGACGACGCCATGATCCAATAAATGAAACAAGGATGGAAACCAAGACCATCCAAAGCCGCTCGAGGAATTCCCAAGAGATGGAATCGTAGTTCTTCTCAAGATCTATCTTCAGCATACATCTAGCCGTGATCTGCTTCCTCTCATATCCTCTAAGCAACTCCTGTGCCAAGAAGATGTTGTCTGAGATGTTCCGTCCTCTCACAAACCCGCATCGTGCGGGTTTATGATCTTGTTCATCAAAGACGCCATTCTCTCGGTCATGATCTTCGTGATGGTCTTGTAGATGACATTGGTGCAGGAAATGGGTCTCAAGTCAGCTACAGTGGGATTGTGATGCTTCTTATGGATAAGGGTGACCACCGAGTGGTTAAGCTCTCTCAACAGGAACCCCTTCTCAAAGAACTCTCGTATCGCCAAGATCACATCGTTCCCAACGATATCCCAATTCTCCTGAAGAATGTCAAGGGTAGCCATCGGTCCTTGCCTTATCACTGCAATGTCGAACAAGGCATTCTTAATCTCCAATCGTGATACCTCCGTAACCATATCCCTCCGATCATCAAGATCAAGCCGAGGTCCTCCTCAAAATCAAGCATCAAATCCGCTCGTCGAACATTTACACCGAATAACTCAAGATAGAAGGTTTCAAAGCGCTATGATTTCCTCCATGTCATAAGTTGGTTCCTCCGATTCCCTGCACAAGAAGGAAATAGTGTTACGCGTGTGATTTCTTTTCACCATTGAGTGAAAATACTTAGTGCATCTGTCGGAGAGGTTGATGTGCAAGTTCTTCGTTCTTTGCTTGAAGAAACTACGCTCAACCTCCTCAAAGAACTTAGTCTTCTTACGAAGACCAAGTTCTTTTTCCAACAAATCCCCATTTAAGGGGTCACTATCAAGAGCTAGTTGCACATAGTGCAACTCAGCTCTTGACATACTCGTCCTCTCCGTCAAGTGGCTGAATTCCTTGAAGTTGAACTCCTTGAAAACGTGTTGCATCCTCTTCAACTTTGCTGCCAAAACCCACTGAGGCCGTCCATTCACTTGTTCACTCCAATTTTCTTCAAGTAGGCGTTTGAAGTCAGGATGCTTCATCCACATGTTGAAGAACTTGAAGGAACGGTGGTACCTAGTCACATCTCCAAAGAGAGTGATGAGAGCCGGTGAGTGATCCGATACAGTGCCTCTAGGCAGAAAGTTAGTCCTGCAAAAAAGGTTAGCTTCTAACCAAGCATTATTAATCAAAACCCTATCGATCTTAGAATACTTCACCGTATCCGTCCACGTAAAGTGGCATCCCGTCGAGGGGAATCTCGAGTCCCACGAGCACAAGTATCAACGAAGTCCTGTACTCGCCTAAAGGAACTCGTCCTCCAATCCTCTCATCCGGTCAAGGATACGGTTGAAATCTCCGCGACGATAGATGGTTTCGAAGAGTCGATGTTGACGATCATGGAATCCCACAGATCACGCCTATGCGTGACTTGCCGAACCCATAGACAATCGAACATCCAAAGGTAGAATTCGTAATTAAGCAAGTAAAATTGGAATGGATCACCTGTTTCTCAAGACTGATGACCTCTACTCTTAACCTCTTTGGGTTCCAGATTATTAAAATCCTTCCCCCATGAACCTCCTCGAAGTTGTGTACACACTCCCACTGTACAAAGTGCTTGTCCATGAAATTCTTTAGCTTCAGCTTTGTAAGCTTCGTCTCAATCAGCGCAATGGCATCAAGCTTATGATGGAAAACGTGGTCTGCGATTGTAGACTGCTTTTGAGCCTTATGGAGGCCTCTGACATTCCAGGTTGTAAAAATCATCGTCTACGTATTTTGCGACCACCTGGACTCCTTATCTTCTTGACAGGGGAATTTTGACGACTGGTGTTGGATTTGCTTCTTGTGATGCGAGCGGTAGAAATTCCTACATCTTTGTTCTTTGAGTCACCTGCAAGGTTAGTTGCAGTATAATCATCAAAAGACCTTGAAGAGGTAGAGTGTACCGTAGATTCCGACACAGTGTTATTAATAGGAGTTGCTTCCAATCCAGGGATGATCTTGGGAGTAGTCCCGCTCTGTTTGTCAAACCTAGGCAAAATAGGTTCCATGTTTTGTGGAACCTCATTGATATTCTTCGCGAGGTTGCACGGGAATAGGTGGACGACTCGCAATCTCGAAAGATGCGGGATGAGTTTCCTGAGGATGACCGATCCCGCCGATTGGTCTCGGTGATGAAGCACTTGGTTTAGCGGGTGACCGAGTTTGCTCGGTCGAGGGGTATATGACGGTCGGATCGCCCGTCGAGGATGATCGAGTGTTCTCGGTGGATGAGTCATTTGGATTTCTCGGTAGGTGGTGTAGGGATGGGCGGGGTGGGAGGTGGGGTGGCCGAGCAAAATCACCGAGGTGGGTTGAGGCGTTCGAGACCCCGCCGAGGTTTCTCGGTAGGGAGTCTCGGTATTTGTGGGGTGGGGTCGGGCGAGCGAGATCCGCCGAGAGAGGTTTAGGATGGGCTGCCGAGAGCTGCCGAGATTTCTCAGCAGGGAGAGTCTCGGCAGTTGTGGATGTGAGGATAGTCTCGGCAGGCGGTGGCATGCGGGAGCGCTCGGCAGGAGGGGGCGATGGGTTAGTGCGCTCGGCAGGGGGGCGAGAGCACTCGACAGGAAGAGGCGAAGGGCATGTTCGAGAAATCTCGCCCGAGGAAGGGGAGCGGGCTAGTGGTGATGTGGGTGGTCGAGATTTCTCGACGGGGATAGAGGGGGTCTCGGCGGTATGTTCCGAGGAAAGGCAAAATTCCGAAATTTGTTGTTTTTTATTGGAAGAATTAATTTTGTTCAATTCTTTTATAGAAGTCGATGTTTCTCCCACTTCCAAATTTTGAGTACTTTCAGATAATTCGAAGTGTATGTGGGTATTTAAGGCTTCAAATTGATTCTTAATATCAATCCCACGTGTGATGGGTTGAGTCATAGTTTGCTTATTCTTTTGAGGCCTTGAAATACTTCTTCTTCGCCATTCGGCTCTCGGGGCGGGTGTCTTGGAGGTACGGCCACGCACGGGGTCGTGGTCTCGGGTCTCGCCTCTTGCTCGTTGCCATGTTTCGTTCCTGCGGTGTTAATCATACCTCGTGGGGTTCGCACCCCATGAGGTCTAGCAAAATCGCACAAGTAGACGCTAAATGACCTAATTTTCCACATGATTTGCACATCTTTGGATAAAAGTCAAATTTAATTGCTTGCATAAAAGCATTACCGTGTGCAATTTAAGATTAATATATTCCAAAGGTTCACGTAAAGCATCTACCAAAACATGAAAACGAGGCCCATCTAAGTGATTTTTGGCAATGGTCCTATAATCCACTTCTATCGGTTCTCCTAATATAGAAGCAATCTTACCTATAGCGTTAGAGTTCCATAATTCAAGCGGAAAATTAGGTAAGGAAGCCCATACGGAAAATTTAAAATCAGGTGCCGAATCAAATCGAAATTCAGTTGGCATATGAATAAGAATGAGTGGAATACCGAACACCGTGTATGGTCCCGCATTGCGGACGGTTTCCATGTCCTCTTCGGTTTCCAAGCGAAATACTATCCACCCGTTTGGATGGTATGAGATCTTACACTTCTTCGGCCATCTTGTTGTCAATCGTTGACCGACATCCTTCCTGTGGAATCGCCCCGCAAAAACCAAGCAAGGAGTACCCCCATCCTTGATAGATCGGGGTGTAATCATTAGAATCTAACGTAAGAACCTCATTTACGATGCGTACCTCAAATTTGGATAGGATGAGGTCTTTCTTGCGCACGCAGGCGTTGGTTGTGCGAAATTGTCACTGCTCCTCAGCCACGGCGACGGGTGTAGTGGCATCCCACCGAGTGGCCTTGATCCCGGGCGTGACATTCGTTGCATCGGCTGGTGGCCGAGAGCCATCGTCAGCTTGACGCGCATCGTGTGCCCGAGAATCCTCTGCATAAATGGATGGCCGAGAATCCTCGGCAGTTTGGTGCATATGTTGGCTGGGCATTGCAGTCAACGGTCGCGATTCTTCGGCATTACCTCGTGCATTCATGTCGTGTCCGTAGGTTCTCGCCAACGATGGGAAATCCTCGTCATTTGCTTGCAGCGATTGTGTTTCTCGGTAGTCGCGGGTTCGACTCTTGGCGACGGCATACTTCTGCGCCATGCTCCGTGATTCAAGGTATAGTCGCCGAGAATGCTCGGCGGGTGTAGTCGAGGATTTCTGCGGCTCAATGGAGTTCTCGGAAGGTGGGTGTGGTGTCCTCGCACGGTGCATGGGTTCGATTCTCGGTGGTCGCACAATTTTATCACCGTGCCCGCGATCCATCATTAGGCGCCAAGTGTCCTCGCAGTGTTGGGCGAGTGCGTCTCGGCGCATCCGGTACTCCTCGGCGAGATGTGGGCGTGTATGAGGGTGGCTCGATAGATGCTTGTTGTATGTTTCGGCAGATCCGGATATCCCCGGCATCCCGTCGACCACTCGGTGAAATCCGGCACTGGGAGTATGGCCGAGAACATGGGCTCGATGGATTTCAGCCGTTCTTTTTCGTCATCCATGGGCTCGGCATTTTTAGTCGGCCCAACCCTAATAAAGGGTCCATCCGTGTGTGTACCTCGTGTCAACAAAAATCCATACCCGTGGCCCAATGGCCCAAATCCAACGGCACTTATACAAATATGGTATGCACCGGTCTCAATTGGAAATAATAAACTTTCCAAACAAAATAGCATGCGATATGGGAAGAATTTTCAGCAAGGTATAGTTACTAAAAATTAGAATGGAAAGTTCATGCATGCGAGGAAAGATTCCAAAACATAAATAAGGCAACTTAGGGCTACACGCACACAAAAGTTCCTTGTGTGCGGCTAACTCGAAAGGGTGGCGCCGCGATGGACTGACGGTTTGTGACGGCGCTTCGTGGTTGATAGAAAATTGGGCAGCCTCTCGGCGTGCTCAATATTCCGGTGATGGATGCTCAGATTATCAACAAACAAATCACCACGTCTCGACTCCCCTTTCTAGAAAAATGGGCAGCCTAACGGCGTGCTCCAATTTTCCGGCGAGACACACGAAATCTAAAAAACCACAAAACCACACACCAACACACGATTAAATAATTAAATTGAAAAGGTTGTGTAGTTTGCCTGTGAATAATGGAGTCGGATGATGGGATAATGTCAAAGGCCGTGAGTTTTCCGGCGTTGAATGTAATGAGTGCTTGACAAGTCCGGTGTTAACGGTGGAACAATGGCGATGGTAAGCTTGCCGGAGATGGGTAGCCGGCTGTAACAGAGGACCGGAGCTAGAAGAGAACCTAAAAGATTTTTTCCTAGAGAGAAAACTCTAACCGCGATTTTTTTGTTAAGATTTATGGCTGTCATCAAAAGAAGTATTGTTTAAAAAGGATACATTGTTAATGTTTTTTGTATTATAATAAATTTTTTGTATAAAACATTTTTATATATTAGAATAATGTTTTTTCACTATAATCATATATTATGGAAAGATAAGTCATTAATTTATAGTTCCTACACTCAATTTAAAAATTACATCTAGAACAAAACTTCCCAATACAATAACAAGAATCATATGCTCTTCCCCTTTATATTTAATTTTGATTTATCAAAAAATTATTACCTCAAAAAAAAAGAAACAATTCCGCAATTGCTACCTGATGGGGCGCTCTAAAGAACTGCATTAAACGAGCCCAATGTGAACGCAGAGATTCTTTCGAGATGTAAAGGTTGATTATAGTAATTTAAACCTTAGTGAGTTGGTCAATATTCACTTTAAACATAGGTAAATGTCTTCAAATTATAATCAGAATATTTCGATGCCGAATGGCCTAAAAGAAGCTTCAAATTATTCAAAATTTGGAAGTAGGAGTGTATGATGACTAGCTGCACCAAGAGACAGTCAGTCATGAATCTCCTCAAGTCAAGTCTATGCACTTATTCGAGCATAATTAGACTTAATTAAAGAGAATTTTGCTGGCATGTATTTTAAATATCTAACATAACTCAAATTTATGGTTTAACATTTATTTTTGGCTCAAAAACTATTGTTACGGAAGCATAGTTTCTTTTGTGTGCGTATATATTTGTTTATATTCCGAGTGGTACGTAGAAAAAATCGAGGGTGTCTAATTTACTACAAATAAAAATGTAGGAGTACTATTGAAACATTTCAAAGATCGGATTAAGATTGTGAATTTGGTCAAAATTTGTGTATTATTTAGCGATTATCCCTAAAAAGACAACGAGATGCACGCGAATATCACTAAATTAAGACACTCGGGAAGTGTTTACTTTTCATGATTAACATTTTGAAGGATTGACTATTTGATGGATTAAATGTGTGATAAGATAATTTTTATCTATCAATCATTTGTTTACTACAAAGGATTAGTGAAGGATTAAAATTGAGATAAATAATTCTTTCTTTATTTGGATGATTATTTCAATCCTAACTATATTGGTTGGATTAAAATTAATGGAGAGCAATAAGGGGGTGTTTACTTGTCATGATTAGGTTGGATAGATAAAATTAATCCAACATAATCAAGTGTTTACTTTTAGGGATTAACATTTGAGGATATATCAAAGCCCGTGATTATTTTAATCCTTTGAATTGTTCTCTACTAATTATAATCCAACCAATATAGGTATGATTGAAATAATCCTCCAAATAAAGGGAGAATTATTTATCCCAATTTTAATCCTTAACTAATCTTTTGTAGTAAACAAAGAATTGATAGATAAAAATTATCTTATCATATATTTAATCCATCAAATAATCAATCCTTCAAAATACTAATCATGAAATGTAAACACTCCCTAAAAGGATTAAAATAATCTCGGGCTTTGGAATATCCTCAAATATTAATCCTTAAAAGTAAACACTTGATTAAGTTTGATTAATTTTATCTATCCAACTTAATCATACAAAATAAACAACCCTTTGTGGTATAAATCTCCTTACTTTCATACTTATTAGAGTAGTGTTTGGGTCTTTATAAACATATAGCCCAATTAGGATGTCAATCTACGGCTTTACCAGGACCGTAACAAATAAATTAGTATTGGTTACGGTTGCGAACCGCCCAAGAACACCGGATTCGGACGGATCCCACCATCAAGTTATGGTTCGGATCGGGTATTACCCATTGCTAACTGGTTACCCGTTGGGCCGTTACACCCAAATCCCCAAAATTTTCAATATTTTATTTTATTTTGTTTTGTAATGAAAATTGAATAATCTCACCGGAAATTTTGGTGAAGTGGTCGGAGAGATCGTCGACCACTTCACCAAAATAAATATCTTATTTATTCTATTATTTGTGTCAAAGTCAAATAATAATTTCCCTTGTTCATTAATTCAATAAACATGTGCCTCTTTTTCTTTTTCTTACCAATATCTAACGTTTAATATATTTTTAAACGTCTCAAAACAAGGCTCAATGTTTCAAGAGAATTCCTATTAGTCGGGTAAATTTATAGGAAAATTATAAAACATGTGCATAATCAGTATTTAATGTGTTTGTTTGTTTTGTCTTTGGATTCATGACTCTCATTGAAAAAAAATTAAGATTTTAAGGAAAACACTTTTGATTTTAGGATTTATTTAGTTTCCATACTTTATAATTTCTTTCTTCTTTTTTAATTTATCAGTGTTTACTCAGAGTTTTGATTATGTGAATTATGGTTTCAAAAATTATTATGTAAGACACTAGTGCATATTTGGTGACAAGCTGTAATAACACGTCTTGAATTTTGATTGTGCATAATATATTATTTAAACACTTTGATAAATATAAACTTATAAGTCTTTTTCGAGGGGATAAATTTATAAGTCCTAGCTATGAATTTCATATGTGATGTTTTCAAAATATAAAGAGAAAATGTTAAATGTTACAAGACAATTTTTTATATTATTATTTTTTGAATGCTAAATTATAAATAATTTTTAAAAAACATGATTTCTTCAATTTACTCACCACTTCTATTGGATCGTAATAATCTTCGAAATTGGAGGTTTTGGAATCCAGCAGGTTTAATGCTCAAATTAAAAAAAAAAAAACAAAAAATCGACCGGTCGGACCGAACCGGACAAAATGAGCTGGTTCAGGCTGGTCGGGTCCAAGCGGTTCTAGAACTAGAACCGAACCGAACCATATTTTAAAATTTAATGCTTTGAGCTGCCAGGATCGATCCAAAGAAAGACCACCCGTTGACATCCCTGCCCAATATTGAATCTGATGGGCTCTAGGCAGTATAGTTTGTTTGTTTGGGCTTCAAATGCATTTTAGGTCCACGAATATGACAGAAATAATGTAAGCATTGAGAAATGCGAATCATCCACTCAGTTTACCAAATTTGCCCAATAAAATATACATACAAGGGATTAAATATTACAAAGCTCACATATGCATAAGTATAAATATTGATTGTATATTTGCTTCATCGCATGCCTTTCCACTCTGATAAACAAGAATGTATATTGCGATTTTAAAAAATATTGTCATATGTTGCCTTCATAAAGGTATGACTAAATGTGTATGTGTGTATTAGTTTCTCTCTTTCGTTTTTTAGAGCATTGTATTTATTAGTTTTCAATGCTAACCTTAAATCATCCAAGACAAGGCACGACAATTAAGCCATGAGTCGCCTAATAATAAATTTAAACAGCCTTTCTAAAATATTACAGATATGAATAATAGATTAATCTTGAAACTCCTCATCAAGGATATTAAATTATGTATTAACTGGCCACATAATTGCGGGTCGTCAGAATGATAATTCTATGCTAATAATAATTTCAAACCTCTCTGTTGACAATAAATATTTAGCATATAATGGTGCGTTACATGTTATGGACTATTATGAATGACGTGAATATCGAACTTTTATGTGCATTTAGTACGTGCTTGATTTTCGAAAATGATAAGTTTGGCAAACAAAATTAGTTCCTCAAGCACACCAACTAATTATTCTAGATCGTCTATCCAACTTCAATAAAGGGGAACTTTATATATAACCAAAAGAAATAGTAGGATAAGTTTTATATCCACATTCATAAAAACATGAGTTTTATAGCCATTTTGGCTTAAAAATACATAACTATCTCTGGACCCACCATTTAAAATAATCACTATCCTCTCTCTCTCATCTCTCTCTCTCGTCTCTCTCTCTCTCTGCCCGAAAAATAACTCTGTCAAAAGAATAAGAATGAATTGAATGCTCTTTCTCTCAAAAATACTGTCAAAAAATTGAATGAAATTAAATTAAAGTTGATAAACATTAATTGTAAAAAGAGGTTGGTAAACATTTAATTTGTAAAATTGCTAGACATTGAATTCAAATCACAAACGAATTCATTTGTAACATTACAATTTCAAAGATAGGAAGAGAGGCGAAAATATTACCCGTGTTTTTTTTTTCAATCAAACAGTGGAAATCGAGCATTGCTAGCTGGATTAAGGTAAATTAACATCCCTATAGAATTTTTTTTTACGTGTTCTTGAGTACACGGTTGAAGATTTACAGCATAAATGTTTTTTTTAATAATTTTATGTTACTGGAATGATAAATTTAATGTTTTGAAGAAAAAAAATGCATTCTTGAGTACACGATTGTACACGGTAGTAATATTATGCGTCACATATGTTATTTGTATTGATTTTATGTTAATAAAGTGATAATTTAATATTTAGGATCATTTAATTAGTTAAATTAAAACATATGATTTGCTAATATGCAACCGTGTACAATACACGGCCATATCGTGTACCTATGAAACCATGCACAAAATTCATCAGTGCACGGGTTTATAAGTGCACGGCTGTGCACCGTGTGTTGGATTTGTATACTGAAAGCAGTTTGATTGAGCTTGTATACAATGTTTCCTGTTACCACTATTACAATCTCCTATCTGAATGAATACTTGATTGCATATATTCGAGTCCCTTATCTCATATATAAGTTAGATCATACGGTGTGTAGAAGATCACGAAGTCCGTATGATTGGTCGTTTTAATGAGATATAAAAGAATCACTGATTGAGACAACTTGAGGACGAGTTTTCGGTATAGGCTGCGGTATAGATAAGAAGTGACTTGACTTGGTTGCTTGTCTATGTTGGTACGTCTCTGACGTATTGATGGATCACAGTGAGATGAGTTCTTCTATCTGACCGTCGTGAAGAACCTAGATCTCGGTGACTTACGATGATCTAAACCTCGATAAGGTATTAGGTGAGTATGAGTTGCTGACCATCACTTTGACTTGTTATGGGTGAGGGTTATATGTTCTAACCCAAAATTCTTCGCATCTTGGGTGGTGGCAGTGCTTGTATGTCATGCTAGTTATCTGTATCGAGTCACCGTATCCGTTTAGGATGATGACGTCCCCTTAAGGAGCTCAAAAGGTTTATTGTACTAAACCCTGCAGGTTGAGTTAGCTCAAGTACAATAATAAGGTTGAGTGGTACTACTTAAGGAATTAAAGATATTAATTATTTTAAGCAATGTAATGCTATAAATAATTAATGGACGTCGATATCTTAAATACGGAGATTCGTAATGTCTAAGTGCAAGCCCGACTCACCTTGGTAATAAAGGGTAAGTCAAGATTTATTCTCTAGTGGCATGAATAAATGTTTATAAATTAATTTATGTTCGGGTGAACATAAGATAATTAATTTATTTGAGGCCCATCTTTATTCCTTGCATTTGATCCTGGTCGGCCCATCCAGCCCGTAATTCTTCGTGAAAATCGGCGCCCTATGCTATCTAAGGATATGATTTGATCTTCTTTATCCATAAGGATATTATTATATTTATGGGATATGCATGGATCCTTTCCTAATCAGATTATGGTAATGCATTATATGGTAATGCATTATAAATATAAGGTAAGAGATAAGATCAAGGTTAATCCTCATCTATCCTATAGCATTATTTTCGAGAATTTCCAAGAGAGTTTGGAAGAGAATTTTCGAAAATTCCTAGAGAGGCTAAGGGTGATTTTCTGTAGCATTCTCCATAGATCGTCCTCACTCGACGTTGGAGATTGGGCAACCGGGATACAGTCCAGAAGATCAAAGCACGAGTCTCGATCCGTTCATTCCTTTCATCCCCGACAGATTCAAAGATAAACACGAGAAAACCCCTACGTGTTGCAATTAATTCTATAGACGCATGCTAGGAATATAATCATTGTATGGTGAATTAAACATCCAAGATAGATCCTCGGGAGAGGGTTAAAATCAGATTTTCCTACAATTGGTATCAGAGACTGGGATCAATATCTTGGCTCTGTTGGATTAATTCACGTTTGATTATTACATACACAATTAATTAATTGTTGGATCTGTCGTTCATTGTGACTCGTTTTATTTTTGTCGGATTTTGTTTTTCACCACGAGAAAATCCGTGGTTAGATTAGATTTGTTTTTCTGTAAATCTTATCCGTAAAGAAGAACAAAGACGAAAGCACGAAGAACGAGATGACGGGAGTACGCCGGAGAAACCGGACGCACGACGCGAGAGTGTGCGGGCGGCGGCACGCGTGGCGTGCTCGACGCCGCAAAGACTCCCCGCCGAGCACGCATTTCTCGGCAGCTCGGCGGCTCGGCATCGGCAGCGAGCGGCGACGCTGGCGGCATGCCTCGGCCGGACGCGGCAAGCCTCGACGGCGGCACCAGCGCGTCTCGGCGGTTGGCGTACAGCCGGGCAACACGGGCGACGCAGCGGGGGGGCGCGGTGCGCGCGCGCGCTGAAAGCCTCGGCACCGCTCGGCGCCGAAGCGGCACGCCGCGGCGCTGCGTCGCAAGTCGCGGTCGCTAGGCGGCACGCACGTCGCGCGACGCGGGCGATGGGGCGCGTTGTCGCGCGAGATCCCCGACGCCGCGGCGGGCTCGCGATCGCGAGGTCGATCATGAGGCGCGCGCTTTCGCGAAAGCACGAAGCGTGGCCGCGCACACGTGTTTCGTCGGTCGCGGTCGCCGCGACCGTGAGGCGACCGCGCGAGCATGCGAGGTGGTGGCGGCGCAGGTCGGGCGCGCACGGGGCATGCCCGCGCTGCCCAGCCCATCTTGGGCCGACGCGCCCAAACCTCGCCTGCACCCGTTTTCAAAGATGAACCCGATTTTTCGCCCAAATCCAGTTTTGACGAATCCGGTCCGTGCCCGTGCACGCGAGGCCCGTTTTTCAAAGTTGATGAAGATCTGTACTTTACAATTCTATGTAATAGATTAGGCAAAAAGTACAGATTCCACGAGTGGGCCACGATGAACGTTTTATTTTATTTTTAATCGTTCATTGCATATCGCGGATGTTTAAATTATGCAGAAGCATGCTATATATGTTTAAATTACGTAGACAAACATATTATATGTTTTCGTGATTGGATGCGCATAGTAAGCATGCTAGATTTATCGCGTTTTCAAGTATATTTAGAATTCTGCGAGCATGTTTTACATGTTGAGTTCTATAGAAAAGCATGCTAGGATTACGTGATCTGCATGGACAAACCTTTTGAAACAAAAGACTAAGCAAGTAACCCGACATATTAATTTTCAAATTAAAATGTCAAGACCTCCACTTTTGATCTCTAAACAAAGTGAGACGACCGTGAGTAAACGCCCACACGCGTGGCTTGCTTGCATTGCTTATCATAAGTTTGTTAGATGAGATTTCTAAATAAAACTTTTAAATCTATTGAGAAGTGGGAGTTTCATGTGTAAACGCCCACACGCGTGGCTTGCATGTGCGATTTTCATAAGTTCTCTAGAGATGGATTTAAAATGAGATAACAAAGGAATTTGGATTGGAGCGGTATGGTCCTAGTGAGTATGCCAATTCTAAGAATTCATTTTCTATTTGTTAAAATTGTGGTGGGTGCTTAGACATCACCGAGTACAACTTCCTCGCGAAGTCCTTCTTGCGATAGTGATGTGGTCTAGTAGGGTCCAATCATTAATTTCATTTGTCATAAGGATAAGTTGACATGGATTGAAATTAAACGACTAAAAGGTATATTTTAGTCCAGTCGGGGGTTCATGTGTAAACGCCCACACGCGTGGCTTGCATGTGGGATTCCTTGGGCGATTGGAGGTTTCAATCAATATTGTTTTATCAAAAGGTTACAATATTGTTGTTACGAATTATGTGCGATCGTATGCTTATATGTGTTTACATTATCTTTTCGGATATGTCTCTTACATCGATTATCAATATGCTCGCACAAAATCCTTATCCGTCCGAATTTTATCGAGTGGAAACGAAACATGGAATATGTTCTTATCATTTGAAGAACACATGTTTGTTCTCACTACTCCTAAACCCGATGCCACTATCGACGATCGACTAATGAGCGAGAGTCGCGCACTTTGGCATAAGTCGAACAATATGGCCAAGTGCTATATGATGACTACAATGTCCAAGGCTTGCAACTGCGAGATCGATCGATGGTAGACGCGACTGAAATATGGTCAAGTCTCGAGAGTAAGTTTGGGCAGTCGGATCGACGATCCGCTTCCACACAATGAGAGAAATCTTGGCGTGTAAGATGGAAGAAGGAAGTTCGGTCCATGAACATGTCTCCCACGACTCATCTCATGGATAGTCTTAATCGGTTGGGAGGAGATATTGACGGTGAAGCAAGGTCGATATCATCCTCAACACACCGCCCAAGTCTTTGAGAACTGCGTGAATGCGATCATGAGCAAGACCGAGTATACACTTAGTCAGTTGCTTAATGATCTCGTGGCCGCGGAAGGAGTTATGGGAAAAGGAGCACATGCTCTTGCTAGCACATCTAAGGGCCCAAATTTTCCGTTGCAAAATGGAAAAAGAAAAAGGGGCACCAAAGGGGGTAGAGGCAAGGGAACTAGTGGGAGTAGTAGGAGCAAGAACATGACTGCAACCGGAGGCTCGAAGAAGCCAAAGGAGAGGGGCAAGTGTTTCAAGTGCGGCAAGACTGGGCATTGGAAGGCCAAGTGCCCTATGCTCAAGGCTCAAGGTACGCCATTTGCTTTAGTAACGGAAACATGTTTAGCGACTTGTTCTACCCATTCTTAGGTAGTAGACACGGGTGCGACTGATCATGTTTGTTACACCTTCGTGGGTTCCTGCGCGACAAGGAGGCGAGTGATGGCGAGATAACGATCTCCATGGGCAACGCGTGAAAGTCGAGGCCGTTGCAATGGAGATGTTACTTTATGTTTTGATAGAGCAGCTTTAGTATTAAAGATGTTTTATATGTGCCGGATTTTCGGCGGAACCTTGTTTCTGTTTCGAAACTATTTATTCATGGATATTCTGTTATTTTTGATAGTGGTGTTTCTATCATAAGAAATGACGAAGTTATCTGTGTTGCACATTTTATAATTCACTTTATACTATTTACGCTAAACATAATACATATAACTATGTTGCATCTACATCAAACCTTAAAAAGAGAAAGTTTTCTTTGCAAGATGACACCACATTTCTCGGACATCTTAGATTAGGTCACATCAATCTAAATAGGATCCAAAGACCGGCTAAGAATGGGAGTTGGGTAATCTCACGATTACTCCGCTCCCGCCCTGCGAATCGTATAGAAGGTAAGATGTCGACCCGGACACTTCAAAGCTAAAGGTTATAGAGCCAACGAAGTGTTGGAGCTAGTCCATTTCGACTGTGTGGACCGATGTCCACACAAGCTCTGGAGGGTACGAGTATTTTGTCACTTTCATCGACGACACTCAAGGTACGGATACATATACCGCTTCACCACAAGTCCGAATGCTTTTAAAAATTCAAAGAGTTTAATGCGGAAGTGGAGCGAAGCTTGGTAAGAGTATCAAGTCATCATGGTCCGATCGCGGTGGCGAATACCTCAAGAACGAGTTTATGGACTATCTAGTGAGTGTGGGATTACATCCCAACAAGACTACACCCGCACACCACAAAGAAATGGTGTGTCGAGCGAAGAAATAGGACTCTTTTGGAAATGGTTAGATCAATGATGAGTTATGCGGCATTGCCTATTTCGTTACGGGGTATGCCTTAGAAACGGCGGCATACTTGCTAAATCTAGTACCATCCAAGTCAGTCGAAAAGACCCCTTCGAGTAGTGGTTTGGGCGCAAGCCTAGTTCAAGCCACATAAGGATATGGGGCGATCAAACACATGTCTTTGAATAAGAAGGCTGACAAGTTGGAGGCTAGATCCGACGCAAGGCTGTTTATTGGCTATCCTAGAGGGACGAAAGGTGGTTTATTCTATAGTCATAAGGATCAGAAGGTCATTATTAGCACTAATGCCCGATTCTTAGATGTCACACCCCAGTTTCTGGGAGATAAAGAAATGGGTTACGTGACGACACTACTAGCATTTCGTTAATAAATGGATTATATGCCCTTAGAGTTAGGCAACACATTCTTGATAAAAAGATACGTCGTAATTGTAAATAACAAATATGACCAAAATAATATTTATATTATCTCCCTGACAAGATCAAGTTCGAAGGTCTGAGACGCAAAATAACATTTCATACTAAGCATATATTATATGTAAATAACAATCGCTATAAAAGCGATGACAAAAGATATTCGTGTTTAAACAGATTAGGAATATTAATATAGTCATAAGATAGTCTTCACCGTGTGAAGATAAGACAGCGGAGGTAAGTCAAGATATTCTTTGGAGAAACATCAACAACCCCTCCTCAGCCTCGCACGTCTCCACCAGCCGCTCAATCTGCAAAGGGTTTTGAAAAGCAATTGCAGGGCTGAGTACTAATATACTCAGTGGGTTTAGCCATTTGAAAACATTTGCAGAAACCATTTGTAAAAAAAGAATAATCCATGCTTTGAACGGTATAACATAGAGATATTTAAAAGCATTCTATGCATACGTAAAAACAAGTTATGGATCCATTTTCGCCTCTCATCTATTGGTGTCTTGTCGATGTGAACATGTGGGAGCGACCCACGAGATCCACTACCATGCATGTTTGAAACGGGAGGACCCCAAGTCCGACAACCGAGATAAGTGGGAGAGCCCACAATACCCCCTTGTGTGTACACTAATCCTGACACGGGCGATCCAATCGCTACGTTGATCAAGATCCGATCGTTAAACAACAGGAGCACTTTACACAATAGAGAGTTAAAACATTTATAACATGGTTATTCATTTGCATTTTGCATAAACATTTAGAGTTCAATAACTCATAAACATACTTTGGAAAATAAAAATCCACCTTTACTGCAGCAAATCCAAACAACTGAAAAGATTGGTCAGATCCTAAGTATCCTCTTCTGTAGGGCTTACAAGATAAGTTCTCAACTTAAATTATAGTCCTAAAATCCAACATTAACATCTATCAAATTTTTATCACGTTCCTAACTAGATTCGCTACACCCGGGTTTTCAGAATTTCAAATTAAATCTTCAGATTTAATTTTCGCTAAGGGCACCAACAATACCCTTGCTCGACTATGACTTTGAAAGCTCAATTTGATTTTGAAAATCAAATTACCAAAAATATTTTTATTACAAAAGTATTTACAACTTTAGTTTATTTCAAATAAATTATTTCATGATGCACATATAATCAAGCAA
This sequence comes from Salvia rosmarinus, assembly GCA_036937905.1. Taxonomy (NCBI): domain Eukaryota; kingdom Viridiplantae; phylum Streptophyta; class Magnoliopsida; order Lamiales; family Lamiaceae; genus Salvia; species Salvia rosmarinus. Next base: position 64,395,517 of record CM072814.1, read on the forward strand.
CATAAAATACTTAATATATATTTATCCATAAATCGTGAAAATAACACATCGAACAATAATAAACCCAACAAGTCTAAAATCACTTATGTACTGCATAAATCAAACATTCACGTAAATTTTTCTTAAGTTATTAAGATAATAAATCACATTGTAATATGATAGAAATCCACAAATTACAAACATTTACTTAGCACAATTAACTTATTATGCTAATAAATCACATGATATAATTCAAGCTCAAATAGATCACTTAAATTAGAAATCCATTATATTAGACCAACTCATTACTAAATATTAAGGATCTAGTTTAGTTTAATTAAATAAAGTCAAATACTTATTAAAGAAAAAGCCCATTTGCAAAGTAAAAAGAAAAGCCCAAAACAAGAAAAATAAAAGGAATTAGGAAAAATAAAATAAAATTAACAACATAAACCTCTCTCTCTCTCTCTTCGGCTCTCTCTCTCACTCTCCAGAACACCCTTTCTCTCCCCCTCATTCTTCTTCTTCTTCTTCTTCTTCTTCTTCTTCTTCTTCTTCTTCTTCTTCTTCTTCTATATCTCACGCCGCCGCCGCCTCCCCGACGCCCGAATCCGCAACTCGCCCGACAGCCAGCCATCCCTTGTCTACCCTTCTCCATCTTCCCCTTCTCTCTTCCTCTTCTGCTCTCTCTCTCCAGCCCTCTCTCTCTCCCTCTCTCTCGGTTCTCTCTCTAGAATCGCCCTTCCTTCTTCTTATTCACGCCTTGTTGGAGAATCCGACGACCTCGGCAGCCCACCCTCTCACTCTCACTGCTTCTCACTCTGAACCTCTCCCCTTTTCTTCTTCCCACGACCGCCGCCGACTCCCCCTCTCATGCCTTCCACAAACACCGATTCCTCCCCTTCTCTGCTCTCGCAAAATCGAAACACCACCCTCCTCTTCTCTTAGAATGTCCGAACAAACCCCTCCATCTTTCTTCACAAGACCGCCGCCGCTGCCGCCGGCGACAACGGCGGGTCGCTCATCTCACTCAAACAACAAAACCGCAGCAGACCAAAAACATCACGGTAGTAAACTTGTATTATATATATATATATATATATATATATATATATGTCTATATATATATATATATATACACATGTATTTATATATATAAATATACGCCCATTTTCTTTTCTTAATATTAATGATTTGTAAATCTCATCCTTATAAAATTGTCTGCGAGTTCGATTTTATGTATGTGTATGTCTTTGTGTTGTAGCTTGTCGGTTGTACATAAGGAAAAGGAAATTTGTGTGTTCATCGTTTTTCGCACAATATTTAAGCGTAAAAGTAGACCTTTGTCAAATTGGTTAGGCTATGGTTGTTCTCTCAGAGAAGAAGATTCGCAAGAAAGAAAAGAAAAGTCTGGCGATTAGAATTGGAGAGAAAGAATAAGTTGAGAAGGAAGGAATTCCTTTACCGGATGCAAAGGTGGAGCAATCAATAGAATTCTGAGTGTATGAGGGAATTTTGGAAGTTCGAGAGAGAGATCTTGAAATTTTATGTTGTATGTGAGGTCCGTTTTGGGCGAGCTACACTCTTGAATGTAGTTTTATAGGAAAACATGATGTCGTGGAAGCAGGGAATCCATATATTCTTAAGTATAATTAGATTAAATTAAATCGATTTGCAAAATAATTTGCAAGCTTGGGCTTCTATTATCATAAATGTTGGGCCTCCAATATAAAAGGCCCAATGCATTAAACATCCTTCGCTTAAAACTTGGGCTAACTAGGAAAATAATATGGCCAATTAATCAATTAAACATGAATTATTCAAAAATAAATCCATTAATTTTTCTAATAAAAGCAAGCTTGTCACTTTAAATCTCATATGAAATTTCATATCCATACATAGAGATAAATTCACTGAGGCACATAATCGCATTCATTTATGCAAAATCTTTTAAATCAACCTCGTCTTTCTTTTAAAAAAAACATAAATGTGAATTTAACTAAATCCACATAGTCATATAATTGCGTTTGATAGATCATCTTAAACCCGATTTTGCTCTAAAACTTTCATAAATTCGTTGTTGGAATTAAAATCCATTTTTTTTTTCCGGGAGCGAATCAACTTAAATTCTAAACTCAAATTTTTTCTAAAAATCTATTTGTAGAAACACGGGATATTACATCCCTCCATCCTTATAAAAATTTCGTCCTCGAAATTTCATACATTTGCAATGAAACTTAACTTCTAGTTCTCGTATTTTTCTTGTCGTTCGTTGTGATCTTATGTAACCTTAACTAGAACAATTTACGTTTTCCTTTCTGATATCATTGTCTGGCCTCCACTCGAAAACCAAGTCTTAACTTAAGACTACCTCATCATGCTTGCTTTTCTGATTCTAAGAATCATTACAAAGAACTAACATTTTTATTATGTTGTCCGCTGCCATATTTCACATGTGTATTTAAATATAAAGGAGTAACAAGCTCCTAAATCGACAATATGTAAAGGTACGTCAATTTAAGACGATCATACCTTCTATGTTTTCATGTGCCTGAGCTACCTGTTGTTGGTTAAGAGCATAAGCCCTAGCCGGTTGAGGCTGTCTTTGGTTTGGCCGCTGATTTCCAAATGGTACTTGATTCCTCCCATGAGGGCCAAGGTTATGTGGTTGCGGAATTTTATTGTCATCATTGTTCGGGCAGTTTCTTGCAAAATGCCCAGGTTGCTTACATCTAAAACACTCGTTAGAGCCTATCTTGCATTCACCAAAGTGATTCTTTTGACAAGTTCTACATAGAGGCTTTTCTTCAGCCAGTCCTTGTTGTTGTTGGTTTCTTCTCCATGGTTGCTCTCTTTTTGTTGGGTTACCTTCATTTCTATCTTCCCATTTACGTTTCATTTTTCCATGGTTTTGGGATGGTGCTGGTGTAGGCACATCCACCTTTGCTTGGGGTAATATCGACTCAATATTTAGAGCTCTGCTCAAAGATTGAGCATACGTCAACGCTCCTTGACTTGCTAGAGGAACTGCTATCTCAAGGCGTAGACCTTGTCTAAACTTGTCTGCACATTTTTCGTCCGTGTCAACTAGATGCGGGGCATATCGCGAAAGCTGGTTAAACATTCGGTCGTACTCAGTGACCGTCATATTTCCTTGTCGTAAATTCCAGAACTCATCCTGCTTCTTTTTCTTATAGCATCCAGGGATGTATTTCTCATATAATTTCTCCTTAAAGTCTTCCCACGTATAAGCTTCCCATTGTTCGGGGTCAAAGTTCGTCAGACCGATTCCCACCAAAATCGGCCTCATTAACGAGTTGGAAAATTGCACATGTGAGCTTCTCCTTGTCGTCACAGCCAATATGGTTAAGTATCCTTTCAGTAGCTCTCACCCATCTCTCGGCATCTAGAGGATCACCAAGGCCGTCAAAGGTAGGTGGATTGTGCTTGCGAAATCTTTCATCCGTCAGACGTCCCGTGTGATTCGTAGTTCGTGTTCACCTTGGTTAAGTTCTCTTTGTCCTTCTCCACCATTCGTAGTAATATTTTGGATGGGTAGACGTGATAATGTCATATCTATATTAACAATAATAACTAGGTGTGTCGCCTAAAAGACGACAACACACGTCAAGGTATGAATCTTATATATATATCACATGCCTCAAAAGAGGACTTTCATATTTTTCAGCAGAATAATATATATTTTCAAGAAGTTTTTTTACATACGTATACATAGTTTCTAAATTAATAGGATTTTTAAACAAAGAGGGCAAGGTTATACAATGATAATTTATCGTTAGATTTATTCATTTGTCCTACTATACTATATAGTAGGATTTTTCTCTCAGATAGCCTTTGCGTTGGCTTATGGAAAAATTGTGTTAGCGACCTTCCACATTTCTTTCGTGGATCGGTACAAGTTCCGCCACGTGCCTAAATCATCGCTATTCATGTAGTGTATTGGAACCATCCGTGCAGTCTGCTTTATGTCTATCGTTTGTCTATCATTCTAAGTTTTGTCCTTCTATGTTCTACAATTATATACTCCGTCTCTCTATATTCAGTCGTGCTATGTTCTTTCTTTCTATGTCCAGTCTTGCTATGATCTGTCTTTCTATGTTCAATCTATCTATGTTCAGTCGTTCTATGTTCTGTATTTCTATGTTTAGTCATTCGATGTTATGTCCTTCTATATCCAGTCTATCTATGTTCCAGTCTATCTATGTTTTGTCTTGCTATAGCAAATCTCTTCTATACCATAGTAGGTTCAAGACCTACCCAGAGCATATAATTTCACATAATAGTTTGCAAACAACTCTTGATAATAAATCATGCATTTATGCAAGGGTTTCTCGTTTCAAATCATAGGGCGCATGGTCCCTCATGACAAAATATTTCAATTTCAAAATTCATGCTTATATTCAATCATAAAACAAATTAAGACTACATACATGTTCCATATCGGTGTACGGACGTCTCCATACATGATCTGGTCACAGTGCATGTTGGCCTCAATACATAATCGGCCTCAATACATGTTCGGCCTCAATACATAATCGGTCTCAATACATGTTCGATGTCAATACATGTTCAACACAATGCATGTTCGATCTCAATACATGTTCATCACAATGCATGTTCGATCTCAATACACGCTCATCCCAATACATGTTCGGCCTCGATGCATATTCATTTTCAATACATGTTCGGCCTTAATGCATTTTCAATCTCAATACGTGTTCAATCTCAATACATATTCATTTTCAATACATATTGATGTTCAACACATTACTTATCACATACCATATTGTCCACACCTTTTTGTAAACAATTTTGAAAATATTTTGACATACCTTATTGAGGGCGCAGTGACATGAAATGAGGGTTGTTGAATAGCTTAGAAGTATAGAGATACTAATCTAGACTTAACACCAATCAACTTGCGGTCTCAGAGCCAAGAACTATTGCTCTGATACCATTCTGTCACACCCTAGTTTCTGGGAGATAAAGAAATGGGTTACGTGACGACACTACTAGCATTTCGTTAATAAATGGATTATATGCCCTTAGAGTTAGGCAACACATTCTTGATAAAAGATACGTCGAATTGTAAATAACAAATATGACCAAAATAATATTTATATTATCTCCCCGACAGATCAAGTTCAAGGTCCGAGACGAAAATAACATTTCATACTAAGCATATATTATATGTAAATAACAATCGCTATAAAAGCGATGACAAAAGATATTCGTGTTTAAACGGATTAAGAATATTAATATAGTCATAAGATAGTCTTCACCGTGTGAAGATAAGACAATGAAGTAAGTCAAGATATTCTTTGGAGAAACATCAACAACCCTCCTCACCCAAGACGCTCCACCAGCCGCTCAATCTGCAAAGGGTTTTGAAAAGCAATTGCAGGGCTGAGTACTAATATACTCAGTGGGTTTAGCCATTTGAAAACATTTGCAGAAACCATTTGTAAAAAGAATAATCCATGCTTTGAACGGTATAACATAGAGATATTTAAAAGCATTCTATGCATACGTAAAAACAGTTATGGATCCATTTTCAGTCTCTCATCTATTGGTGCTTCGCCTGTCAATGTGAACATGTGGGAGCAGCCCACAGAGATCCACTACCATGCATGTTTCAGAAATGGGAGGACCCCAAGTCTGACAGTCTGAGATAAGTGGGAGCAGCCCACAATACCCCCTTGTGTGTACACTAATCCTGACCAGGGCGATCCAATCGCTACGCTGATCAAGATCCGATCGTTAAACAACAGGAGCACTTTACACAATAGAAAGTTAAAACATTTATAACATGGATATTCATTTGCATTTTGCATAAACATTTAGAGTTCAATAACTCATAAACATACTTTGGAAAATAAAAACCCACCTTTATTGCAGCAAATCCAAACAACTGAAAAGGTTGGTCAGATCCTAAGTATCCTCTTCTGTAGGGCCTACAAGATAAGTTCTCAACTTAAATTATAGTCCTAAAATCCAACATTAACATCTATCATAATTGTTATCACGTTCATAACTAGATTCGCTACACCCGGGTTTTCAGAATTTAAAATTAAATCTTCAGATTTAATTTCTCGGCTAAGGGCACCAACAATACCCTTGCTCGACTTTGACTTTGAAAGCTCAATTTGATTTTTGAAAAATCAAATTACCAAAAATATTTTTATTACAAAAGTATTTACAACTTTAGTTTATTTCAAATAAATTATTTCATGATGCACATATAATCAAGCAACATAAAATACTTAATATATATTTATCCATAAATCGTGAAAATAACACATCGAACAATAATAAACCCAACAAGTCTAAAATCACTTATGTACTCTGCATAAATCAAACATTCACGTAAAATTTTTCTTAAATTATTAAGATAATAAATCACATTGTAATATGATAGAAATCCACAAATTACAAACATTTACTTAGCACAATTAACTTATTATGCTAATAAATCACATGATATAATTCAAGCTCAAATAGATCACTTAAATTAGAAATCCATTATATTAGACCAACTCATTCCTAAATATTAAGGATCTAGTTTAGTTTAATTAAATAAAGTCCAATACTTATTAAAGAAAAAGCCCATTTGCAAAGTAAAAAGAAAAGCCCAAAACAAGAAAAATAAAAGGAATTAGGAAAAATAAAATAAAATTAACAACATAAACCTCTCTCTCTCTCTCTCTCTCTCTCTCTCTCAGAACACCCTTTCTCTCCCTCATTCTTCTTCTTCTATATCTCACGCCGCCTCCCGACGCCGGAATCAGGAACTCGCCCCAGCCTAGCCATCCCTGTCTACCCTTCTCCATCTTCCCTCTTTCTCTTCTTCTTCGGCTCTCTCTCCGCACCTCTCTCTCCCCTCTCTCGGTTCTCCTCTAGAATCGCCTTCTTCTTATTCACGCCCGCCACGGAGGAATTCGACGACCTCGGCAGCCCACCCTCTCGCACTCGCACTGCTTCTCACTCTAGAACCTCTCCCCTTTCTTCTTTCTCGCGACCACCGCCGACTCCCTCCCTTCTCCCGCCCACCAACACCGCCGATTCCTCCCCTTCTCTGCCTCTCGCAAAATCGAAACACCACCTCCTCTTCTCTTAGAATGTTCGAACAAAACCCCTCCATCTTTCTTCACAGACCGCCGCCTGCCCCGCCACCGACGACGACGGCGGCGGGCCGCTCATCTCACTCAAACAACAAAACCGCAGCAGCCTAAAAACATCATGTAGTAAACTTGTATTAAATATATATATATATATATATATATATATATATATATATATATATATATATATATGTCTATATATATATCTAAAATACGCATGTATTTATATATATAAATATATCGCCCACTTTCTTTTCTTAATATTAATGATTTGTAAATCTCATCCTTATATAATTGTCTCGCAGGTTTGATTTTATGTATGTGTATGTGTTGTGTTGTAGCTTGTTGGTTGTACATAAGGAAAAGAAAATTGGTGTGTTCATCGCTTTTTCCGCACAATATTTAACTATAAAAGTAGACCTTTGTCAAATTGGTTGAGCTATGGTTGTTCTCTCAGAGAAGAAGATTACAAGAAAGAAAAGAAAAGTCTGCGATTAGAATTAGAGAAAGAATAAGTTGAGAAGGAAGGAATTCCTTTACCGATGCAAAGGTGGAGCACCGAATAGAATTCGAGTGTATGAGGGAATTTTGGAAGTTGCAGAGAGAGATACCAAATTTTTATGTTGTATGTGAGGTCCGTTTTTGGGCGAGCTACATCTGCCGAATGTAGTTTTATAGGAAAACATGATGTCGTGGAAGCAGGAATCCATATATTCTTAAGTATAATTAGATTAAATTAAACCGATTTGCAAAATAATTTGCAAGCTTGGGCTTCTATTATCATAAATGTGGGCCCTCAATTATAAAAGACCCAATGCATTAAACATCCTTCGCTTAAAACTTGGGCTAACTAGGAAAATAATATCGCCAATTAATCAATTAAACATGTATTATTCAAAATAAATCCATTAATTTTTCTAATAAAAGCAAGCTTGTCACTTTAAATCTCATATGAAATTTCATATCCATACATAGAGATAAATTCACCGAGGCACATAATCGCATTCATTTATGCAAAATCTTTTAAATCAACATCGTCTTTCTTATAAAAAAACATAAATGTGAATTTAACTAAATCCACATAGTCATATAATTGCGTTTGATAGATCATCTTAAACCCGATTTTGCTCTAAAACTTTCATAAATTCGTTGTTGGAATTAAAATCCATTTTTTTTTTCCGGGAGCGAATCAACTTAAATTCTAAACTCAAATTTTTTTCTAAAAATCTATTTGTAGAAACACGGGATATTACATTAGAAGAGGATTATATGACAAACCATAAATCCAAAGTTGAAATCATTCTTCAGAATTAGAAGATGATCGATTCCACCACCAATTAAGCCAAAGTGCATTTAGATGTCGTGGTTCAGTGGGAGGATCGACACCGGATACTTCAAGAAATTTAAGTGGGTCGAGTTCCACCGAGATACCGTCCGCATAAGTGGCTCCTATCCAGAAGTTGTGCAAGATAGAGAACCATAAGTTACCGCACCCGTTGCCATTGTGCGATGGCGCCTCGTCAGAGTGGGAGGGTTTTCGTCAACCCGAGCGATTTATGTTCGTGGGTGAATCTTGGATTTAGTCCGTGGAAACGAGCAGATAATAATCGACCCATGGACATACAATGAGGCTGATACAAGACATTGATGCAAGATCATGGCACACCGCTATGGACTTAGAAATCGAGTCCATAATGACTATGGATGTATACGAAAGACACTCTCTACTGATGGCAAGGAAGCCGTAGGTAGTAAGTGGGTATACAAGAGGAAGAGAGATTCGGATGGAGAGGTTTCACTTTTAAAGCCGAGCTTGTGACGAAAGGGTACACTCAGATTGAGGGCATCGATTTCGATGAGACCTTTTCATCAGTAGCAATGCTCAAGTCCATCGAATTCTTCCGCCATAGACCACTCAACCTTGAGGTTTGGCAAATGGATGTGAAAACCGCTTTTCTAAGCAGTTACCTTGAGGAAGGTAGAGACATCTATATGCAGAACCGAAGGTTATGTGGTGAAGGTGAAGAGCATCTAGTATGAAAGCTTAAGAAGTCATTTATGGGCTTAAGCAAGCCTCACGATCCTCGAACTTACGCTGACGAGGTGGTAAAGTCCCATGGATTTACCCGGTTGCCTAGCGAGAGTTGTGTGTATCGCTTAGATGTCAACGTGATGTGGTATTTCTTGACTTTATGTAGATGACATTCTTCTAGTTGGCAACAATGTGAAGTTGTTATCGACGTAAAGAGTTGGTTATCCGATCGTTTCAAATGAAAGACTTAGGAGATGCGGTACATTCTTTGGATCAAGGTTTACCGAGATCGCAAGAGGAAAATAATGAGCTTATCTCGGGCCTTACATTGATATCGTGATTACTTGTTTTAGTATGCGCACCACCAAGAAAGGATTGCTACCTTCGGACATGGCGTTCCTTTATCTAGAGCGATCGCCTATGACGGACAAGGAGATAGAGGAAATGAGACAGTTCCTTACGCTCACCGTAGGAAGTCTCATGTACGCAATACTATGTACGAGGCTCGATATCCGCTATGCGGTAGGCATAGTAGCTAGATATCGCCTAACCTCGACAAGCACATTGATCGATAGAAGCATATACCAAGCACCGAAAAGGACTCGAGATTATAGTCGGTTTACCATGCGAGATAGTCTAATGCCTTTGGGTTATCTGAGACTCGGATTTCCAAGTCGACCGTGATGAGAAAAAGTCTACCTCAGCTATGTGTTTACCTTGGGAGGTGGAGCCGATCCTCTGGTGAGTGCAAAGCGGCGATGCATTGCGGACTCTACCATGGAAGCCGACTATGTAGCCGCCTTGAGGTGCTAAAGAGGTTGTATGGTTCAAGAACTACCTCATGGATCTAGGTGTGATACTGGTTTGCCCAAGAGTATCATAGTTTCTTGTGATAACTTAGGTGCGAAGGGCAAACTTGAAGGAACCACGGACCACGGCAACAAAGCACATAGAGAGAAAATACCATGTCATACGAGAAATCGTAAGCGAGGGACATGTCGATTGAAAAGATTGATACGACGGATAACCCAGCGGATCCATTCACAAAGAGCTGCTATAAAAAGTCTCACGGCGCACGCTCGAGGACTGGATTTGCTGATGGCACCCACTTAGAAAGGAAACTTTTGTATAAGTGGGAGAAGCAAAGTGATGGTTTTGTTTGTAATAGCTAGTAGAGACACATTGTATACTAAAAGTTTGCTTTAGTATAAGTGGGAGATTGTTGGATTTGTATCGAAAGCGAGTTTGGTTGAGCTTGTATACAATGTTTCGTTACCACTATTACAATCTCTATCTCGAATCAATACTTGATTGCATATATCGTGTCCCCTTATCTCATATATAAGTTAGATCATACGAGTGTGTAGAAGATCACGTAAGTGCGTATGATTGGTCAAGCTTAATGAGATATAAAAGAATCACACCGAGACAACTTGAGGACGAGTTGTCGGTATAAGTCGAGTATAGATAAGAAGTGACTTGACTTGGTTGCTTGTCTATGCTTTGATGCGTCTCGACGTATTGATGGATCACGGTGAGATGAGTTCTTCTTTCGACCATCGTGAAGAACCTAGATCTCGGTGACTTACGATGATCTAAACCTCGATAAGGTATTAGGTGAGTATGAGTTCTTGACCATCACTTTGACTTGTTATGGGTGAGGTTATATGTTCTAACCCAATATTCTCCACATCTTGGGTGGTGGCGGTGCTTGTATGTCATGCTAGTTATCTCAGACGAGTCACCGTATCCGCTAGGATGATGACGCCCCTTAAGGAGCTCAAAGGTTTATTGTACTAAACCCCGCAGTTGAGTTAGCTCAAGTACAATAATAAGGTTGAGTGGTACTACTTAGGAATTAAAGATATTAATTATTTTAAGCAATGTAATGCTATAAATAATTAATGGACGCGATATCTTAAATACGGGATTCGTAATGTCTAAGTGCAAGCCCGACCACCTTCGGTAATAAAGGGTAAGTCAAGATTTATTCTCTAGTGGCATGAATAAATGTTTATAAATTAATTTATGTTCGAATGAACATAAGATAATTAATTTATTTGAGGCCCATCTTTTCCTCGCATTTGATCCGTCGGCCCATCCAGTGCCCGTGAGTTCTCGTGAAAATCGGCGCCCCTATGCTCTCTAAGGATAGGATTTGATCTTCTTTATGCATAAGGATATTATTATATTTATGGGATATGCATGGATCATTTCCTAATTGGATTATGGTAATGCATTATAAATATAAGGTAAGAGATAAGATCAAGGTTAATCCTCATCTATCCTATAACATTATTTTCGAGAATTTCCAAGAGAGTTTGGAAGAGAATTTTCGAAAATTCCTAGAGAGGCTAAGGGTGATTTTCTGTAACATTCTCCATAGATCGTCCTCACTCGACGTTGGAGATTGGGCAACCGGGATACAGTCCAGAAGATCAAAACACGAGTCTCGATCCATTCATTCCGTTCATCCCCGACAGATTCAAAGGTAAACACGAGAAAACCCCTACGTGTTGCAATTAATTATATAGACGCATGCTAGGAATATAATCAATGTATGGTGAATTAAACATCCAAGATAGATCCTCGGGAGAGGGTTAAAATCAGATTTTCCTACACCGTGCACGACCGTGCACGGTGCATGGTCGTGCACAATGCATGGCCGTGCATCCCGTGCATCCTATGTATATGACTGTTATCTTTTATATCTTATTTTGCAACAGATGTCTTGGCAACGTCTTATTATACGTCATGGTGGTAGTTGGGATAGAGCAGAGTATATAGACGGCGACGAGGTTCTCGTATACATGGCTGTAGAACAGATTTCACGTGCTAATTTGCTAAGAGAGATTCATGAGCAAGTAGACAACAATGGTGGATCAGATTATATGTTTTTCTATACGACGAGCGCTAGTGATGGAAGAAGAATAAAAGTATCGTTGAAAACTGACACTGATTTGTTCCGATTGATTGTGGAATAAAAGGATGATCCAGTTGTGTATGTGATTGAAATGTAGGGAAAACTGATTTTAACCCTCTTCCGAGGATCTATCTTGGATGTTTAATTCACCATACATTGATTATATTCCTAGCATGCGTCTATATAATTAATTGCAACACGTAAGGCTTTTCTCGTATTTACCTTTGAATCTGTCGAGGTGGATCGGGATGAACGGATCGAGACACGTGCTTTAACCTTCTGGACTGTATCCCGGTTGCCCAATCTCCAACGTCGAGTGAGGACGATCTATGGAGAATGCTACGGAAAAACACCCTCAAGCTCTCTATGATTTTCGAAACTCTCACCAATACAATAGTGATTCTCGAAAATATGGTAGATGAATATTGAGGATTAACCTTGATCTTATCTCTTACCTTATATTTATAATGCATTACCATAATCCCATAAGGAAAGGATCCATGCATATCCCATAAATATAATAATATCCTTATAGGATGAAGAGAATCAAATCCTTACCATAATAGAGAGATAGGCTCCTTTTTCCTCCTAGCTACGGGCCTGGATGGGCCAGCCCAGGGATCAAATGCAAGGAATAAAGATGAGCCTCAAATAAATTAATTATCTTATGTTCAAACCGTAACATAAATTAATTTATAAACATTCATTCATGCCACTAGAGAATAAATGTCGACTTACCCTTTATTACCGAAGTTGAGTCGGGCTTGACTTAGACATTACGAATCCCCGTATTTAAGATATCGCGACGTCCATTAATTATTTAGAGCATTCTGATCGCTAAAATAATTAATATCTTTAATTCTTAAGTAGTACCACTCAACCTTATTATTGTACTGAGCTAACTCAACCTCGGGGTTTAGTACAATAAACCTTTGAGCTCTTAAGGGGACGCCATCATCCTAAACGGATACGGTGACTGATACGATAACTAGCATGACATACAAGCAACCGCCACCACCCAAGATGCGGAGAATATTGGTTAGAACATATAACCTCACCCATAACAAGTCAAAGTGATGGTCAAGAACTCATACTCACCTAATACCTTATCGAGGTTTAGATCATCGTAAGTCACCGAGATCTTAGTTCTTCACGACGGTCGATAGAAGAACTCATCTCATCGTGATCCATCAATACGCCGTAGACGCATCAAAGATAGACAAGAAAACAAGTCAAGTCACTTCTTATCTATACTGCATACTATACCGACAACTCGTCCTCAAGTTGTCTCGTTGTGATTCTTTTATATCTCATTAAGCTCGACCAATCATACGTACTTCGTGATCTTCTACACATCGTATGATCTAACTTATATATGAGATAAGGGACATGATATATACAATCAAGTAATCAATTCAGATAGGAGATTGTAATAGTGGTAACAAGAAACATTGTATACAAGCTCAACCAAAACTGCTTTCAGTATACAAATCCAATAATCTCCCACTTATACTAAAGCAAACTTTTAGTATACAATGTGTCTCTCTACTAGCTATTACAAACAAAACCATCACTTTGCTTCTCCCACTTATACAAAAGTTTCCTTTCTAAGTGGGTGCCATCAAGCGCAATCCAAGTCCTCGAACGCACTTCGTAGACTTTTACTACAGGGGCTCTTTGTGAATGGATCCTCTAGGTTATCCGTCAGATCAATCTTTTCAATCAAGACGTCCCTCGCCTCACGATTTCTCGTATGACATGGTACTTTCTCTATGTGTTTGGTCGCCTTGTGGGTCCGTGGTTCTTCGAGTTTGCACATCGCACCGAGTTATCACAAGAACTATGATACTCTTGGGCAAACCAGTACCACACCTAGATCCACGAGGTAGTTCTTGAACCATACAGCCTCCTTAGCGCCTCCGGCGGCTAAATATTCGGCTTCTATGGTAGAGTCCGCAATGCATCGCCGCTTTGCACTCCGCCAGATACGGCCCACCTCCCAAGGTAAACACATAGCCCGAGGTGACTTTTCTCATCACGGCCACTGGAACCGAAGTCAGATAACCCAAAGGCATTAGACTATCTCGCATGGTAAACCAGCCTATAATCTCGAATCCTTTTCAAGTACTTGAGTATATGCTTTATCGCAATTCAATGAGCTTGTCCAGGTTAGATCGATATCAGCTACTATGCCCACCGTGACAGCGTATATCGGCCTCAGACATAAGATTGCGCATATGAGACTTCCTACGGCGAAGTTGTATGAACTTGTCTCATTTCCTCTATCTCCTTTGGCAACATAGGTGTGCTTCCTTAGATAAAGGAACGCCATGTCCGAAAGGTAGCAATCCTTTCTGGCGGTCTACATACTAAAACGAGTAATCACAAGATCAATGTAAAACGCCCGAGATAAGCTCAACATTTTCTCTCGCGATCTCGGTGAAACCTTGATCCCAAGAATGTATGTCGATCTCCTAAGTCTTTTATTTGAAACCGATCGGATAACCAACTCTTTACGCTCGATAACAACTTCACATTGTTGCCAACTAGAAGAATGTCATCTACATAAAGTGCAAGAAATACCACATAACCGCTGACATCTAAACGATACACACAACTCTCGCTAGGCAACCGAGTAAATCCATAATACTTTACCACCTCAAAGCGTAAGTTCCAGATCGTGAGGCTTGCTTAAGCCCATAAATGGACTTCTAAGCTTCCATACTAGATGCTCTTCACCCTTCACCGCATAACCCATGGGTCTTCGATATAGATGTCTCTACCTTCCTCAAGGTAACCGTTTAGAAAAGCGGTTTTCACATCCATTTGCCAAACCTCGCGTTCAAGTGGTCACACGCCGTAAGAATTCGATGGACTTGAGCATTGCTACAGCGAAAAGGTCTCATCGAAATCGATGCCCTCAACTGAGTGTACCCTTCGCCACAAGTTCGCCTTTAAAAGCGAAACCTCCATCCGAATCTCACTTCTCAGATACCCACTTACTACCTATCGCTTCCTTCGCCATCCGGTAGAGGTGTCTTTTCAGATACATCCATAGTCAGCATGGACTCAATTTCTAAGTCCATAGCGGTGTGCCATGATCTTGCATCAATGTCTTCAGACGCCTCACCGTACGTCCATAGGTCGATTATTGCTGCTCGCTTCCGGACTAAACCGAATATTCATCCACGAACATAAATCGTTCGGTTGACGAACAACCCTCCCACTACGACTAGGGGTGAGCAAAATACCCGAAAATCGACAACCGAACCGAACCAAACCGAAAAATAAAATCGTCTTGTTAATTTGTTATTCGGTTAATTCGGTTTTCGGCCTGTTCGAATATTTTTAACCGAATAACCAAAACCTAATTATATATATAATATTATTTATTTAATATTATAATTTTAATATATCAATATCTTTAATCCTATTCATTTCTCTCTCTCCTATTATATCAATATATAATATTTGTAAAATATAAAATTATTTATTTATTATATAATACTATCAATTAATTTTTTGCAAAATATTTTGTATATATATAATATATAAAATGTATTTTATGTATATAATATCATTATATACATTATTTATATATTCATTTGAAAAAATATTTTTTTCCTAAAAATAAACCATTTTTATATATATAATATTATTTATTTATTCTTTTGAAAAAAATATTTTTGTTTGCTAAAATTCGGTTTAACCGAAATAACCAAAATATATTTCGGTTATTTCGGTTCGGTTACCGAATAAAATTCGGTTCGGTTCGGTTATTTTTTTTAAAAATTCGGTTAATTCGGTTCGGTTATTTTTTCGTCCGAAACCGTCCGAATAACCGAATACTCACCCCTAACTACTGACGAGACGCCATCGGCACAATGGCAACGGTGGGTGCAGAATTGTGATTCTCTATCTTGCACAACTTTCGGGTAGGAACCACTTCACGGTCGGTATCTCCGGTGGAACTCGACCCACTTCAATTTCTTGAAGTATCGGTGTCGATCCTCCCACTAGACTCGACATCTCGTATCTTCGCCTACTCGGTGGTGGAATACGATCATCTTCTAATTCCTGAAGAATGATTTCAACTTTTGATTTATGGTTTGTCATATAATCCTATTCTACGAATCGACATTAGTGTTAATAATGACCTTCGATCCTTGGGACTATTGAATAAACCACCTTCGTCCTCTAGATAGCCAATAAACGACCTTGCGTCGGATCTAGCCTCCAACTTGTCGCCCTTCTTGTTCAAAGACATGTCGGATCGCCCATATCCTTATGTGGTTTAAACTAGGCATACCAAACCACAACTCGAAGGGGTCCTTTCGACCGACTTGGATGGTACTAGATTTAGCAAGTATGCCGCTTCTAAGGCATACCCCAAACGAAATAAGCAATGCCGCATAACTCATCATTGATCTAACCATTTCCAAAAGAATCTATTTCTTCGCTCGACACACCATTTTGTTGTGGTGTGCTTGGTGTAGTCTTGTTGGGAGGTAATCCCACACTTCACTAGATAGTCCATAAACTCGTTCATCGAGGTATTTGCCACCGCCATCGCATCGCGATGACTTGATACTTTTACCAAGCTTCGTCTCCACTTCCGCCTTAAACTCTTTGAATTTCTCAAAGCATTCAAACTGCGGTGAAGCGGTATATGTATCCGCACTCGAGTAATCACAATGAAAGTGACAAAATACTGCATTCTCCACGAGCTTGTGTGGACATCGGTCCACACAGTCGAATGGACTAGCTCCAACACTTCTTTGGCTCTAGAACCTTCGCTTTGAAGGTCAGTCGACCTCTTACCTTCTATACAGATTCGCAGATCGGGAACAGAGTAATGTGAGATTACCCAACGCCCATTCTTAGCAGGCTTTGGATCCTATTTAGATTGATATGACCTAATCTAAGATGCGACCTAATCTAAGATGCCAGAGAATGTGGTGTCATCTTGCGATGAAAACTTTCTCTTTTTAAGGTTTGATGTAGATGCAACATAGTTATAGGTATTATGTTTAGCAGAAATAGTATAAAGCGAATTATATAATGTGCCAACACAGATAACTTCGTCATTTCTTATGATAGAAACACCACTATCAAAAATAACAGAATATCCATGAATAAATAGTTTCGAAACTGAAACAAGGTTTCGACGAAACTCCGGCACATACAAAACGTCCTTTAAAATTAAGATCGTTCTATCAAAACATAAAGAAACATCTCCGACTGCAACGGCCTCGACTTTCGCCGCGTTGCCCATGGAGATCGTTATCTCGCCATCATGCAGCTCCCTTGTCCGCAGGAACCCCTGCAAGGTGTAACAAACATGATCGATCGACCGTGTCACTACCCAAGAATGGGTAGAACAAGTCGCCAAACATGTTTCCGTTACTAAAGCAAATGGCGTACTGAGCCTTGAGCATAGGGCACTTGGCCTTCCAATGCCCGTCTTGCAAGACTCAAGCACTTGTTTCTCTCCTTCGCTTTAAGCCTCCGTGGTGTGCATGTTCTTGTTCCCATTACTCCCACTATTTCTCTCGCCTCTACCACCTTTGGTGCCCCTTTTCTTTTCCATTTTGCAACGGAAAATTTGGGCCCCTAGATGTGCTAGCAAGAGCATGTGCTCCTTTACCCATAACTCCTTCCGCTGCTACGAGATCATTTAGCAACCGACTAAGTGTATACTCGGTCTTGCTCATGATCGCATTCACGCAAAAATTTTCAAAGACTTGGGCGGTGTGTTGAGGATGATATCGACCTTCGTGGTCAATACCTCCTCCCAACCGATCAAGACTATCCATGAGACGAGTCATGGGAGACATGTTCATGGACCGAACTTCCTTCTTCCATCTTACACGCCAAGATTTCTCTCATTGTGTGGGCGGATCGTCCGATCCGATTGCCCAAACTTACTCGAGACTTGACCATATTTCGATCGGCTCACCATCGATCGATCTGCGCACTGCAAGCCTTTGGACATTGTAGTCATCATATAGCACTTGGCCATATTGTTCGACTTATGCCAAAGTCTCGCTGACTCTCATTTTCATTAGTCGATGTGTCGATGAGGCATCGGGTTTAGAGTAGTGAGAACAAACATGTGTTCTTCAATGATAAGAACATATTCCATGTTTCGCTTCCACTCGATAAAATTTGGACCGGATAAGGGATTTTGTGCGAGCATATTGATAATCGGTGTAAGAGACATATCCAAAAGATAATGTAAACACATAAGCATACGATCGCAAATAATTGTAACAACAATATTGTAACCTTTTGATAAAACAATATTGATTGAAACCTCAATCGCCCAAGGAATCCCACATGCAAGCCACGCGTGTGGACGCTACACACGAACCCCCGACCGGACTAAAATATACCTTTTAGTCGCTTAATTTCAATCCATGTCAACTTATCCTTATGACAAATGAAATTAATGATTGGACCTTACTAGACCACATCACTATCACAAGAAGGGACTTGGGAAGTTGTACTCGAGGTGATGTCTAAGCAATGACCACAATTTTAACAACAGAAATGAATTCTTAGAATTGGCATACTCACGAGGACCATACCGCTCCAAACCAAATTCCTTTGTTATCTCATTTTAAAACTATCTCTAGAGAACTTATGAAAATCGCACATGCAAGCCGCAGCGTGTGGATCGTTTACATGAAACTCCCACTCTCAATAGATTTAAAATGTTTTATTTAGAAATCTCATCTAACAAACTTATGATAAGCAAGTGCAAGCAAGCCGCGTGTGTGGGCGCCACTCACAGTCGCCTCACTTTGTTTAGAGATCAAAAGTGGAGGTCTTGACATTTTAATTTTAAAATTAATTTGTCGGGTTGCTTGCTTAGTCTTTTGTTTCAAAAGGTTTGTCCATCTGATCACGTAATCCAAGCATGTTTTCTATAGAACTCAACATGTAAAACATGCTCATAATTCTAAAATATGCTTGAAAACGATAAACCTAGCATGCTTACTATGCGCATCCAATCACGAAAACATATAATATGTTTGTCACGTAATTCAAACATACATAGCATGCTTCAGATAATTTAAATATCCACGACATGCAATGAACGATTAAAAATAAAATAAAACGCTCATCGTGACCCACTCGTGGAACCCGCACTTTCTTGTCTAGTCTATTACATAGAAAAGCAAAGTACGATCTTCATAAACTTCAAAACAGGCCTCACGTGCGGGCACGGACGGATCGTCAAAACTAGATTCGGGCGAAAAATCGGTCCGGGCCGAAAAACGGTCTAGGCGGATCGGCCCAAATGGCCGGGTTGGGCAGCATAGGGCACAGCCCCATGCGCGCGCCCGCCCTGCGCCGCCGCCTCATGGGCTGCCTCGCGGTCGTGAAGGCAACCGCGACCCGACGAGCACGCGTGCGGCGGCCACGCTGGCGCCGCGACCGTGCGGCGGGCGCGGCCGCCTTATGGTCGACTCGCGACCGTGAGCCCGCCGCAAACGCCGGGGATCTCACGCGACAATGCGCGCCCGTCGCCTGCGCCGGAATCTCGCACGACAACGCGCGATCCTCGCGGACGCTGGCGCCCGGAACCACGACGAGCGCCTGGCGCGAGGTTTCTCCGAAAGGCCGCCGAGGCGAGCCGCCTAAGCTCGCCGTCCGACCACGCCCGATGGCTCGCATGCGCTCGGGCGCGGGCGCGCCGAGCATCGCGCGAATCACGCGCCCGCACGCCAGTGCAAGCAGATGCCGCCGAGCTCGCCCGCCCACCCGGAAACCGCCGATGCCACCGAGAACGCGCGCATGGCGCCGAGCACCGTGCTCGCCAGGCGTCCGGTTTCTCCTAACGAGTCTTCGTCGCCTCGTTCTTCGTGCTTTCGCCGTTCTTCTTTACGGATAAGATTTACGGGGAAAAATCTAATCTAACCACGGATTTTTCGTGGTGAAAAACAAAATCCGACAAAAACAAAACGAGCCACGATGAACGCGGATCCAACAATTAATATATTGCGCACGTAATAATCAAACGTGAATTAATCCAGCAGAGCCAAGATATCGATCCGTGCTCGATACCAATTGTAGGAAAAAGCGATTTTAACCATCTCCAGGATCTATCTTGGATGTTTAATTCACCATACATTGATTATATTCCTAGCATGCGTCTATATAATTAATTGCAACACGTAGGGTTTTCTCGTGTTTACCTTTGAATCTGTCGGTGGATCGGGATGAATGGATCGAGACTCGTGCTTTGATCTTACGGGTCGATCCGGTTGCCCAATCTCCAACGTCGGTGAGGACGATCTATGGAGAATGCTACGGAAAAACACCCTCAAGTTTCTATGATTTTGAAACTCTCACCAATACAATAGTGATTCTCGAAAATATGGTAGATGAATATTGAGGATTAACCTTGATCTTATCTCTTACCTTATATTTATAATGCATTACCATAATCCCATATGAAAGGATCCATGCATATCCCATAAATATAATAATATCCTTATAGGATAAAGAGAATCAAATCCTTACCATAATAGAGATAGGCGCCTTTTTCCTCCTAGCTACGGCCTGGATGGGCCGCCCATGGATCAAATGCAAGGAATAAAGATGGACCTCAAATAAATTAATTATCTTATGTTCACCTGTAACATAAATTAATTTATAAACATTCATTCATGCCACTAGAGAATAAATCTCGACTTACCCTTTATTACCAAGTTGAGTCGGGCTTGCACTTAGACATTACGAATCCCGTATTTAAGATATCGCACGTCCATTAATTATTTAGAGCATTCGACCGCTTAAAATAATTAATATCTTTAATTCCTAAGTAGTACCACTCAACCTTATTATTGTACTTGAGCTAACTCAACCGCGGGGTTTAGTACAATAAACCTTTGAGCTCCTTAAGGGACGCCATCATCCTAAACGGATACGGTGACTACTGAGATAACTAGCATGACATACAAGCAACCGCCACCACCCAAGATGGAGAATATTGGGTTAGAACATATAACCTCACCCATAACAAGTCAAAGTGATGGTCAACAACTCATTTTCATCTAATACCTTATCGAGGTTTAGATCATCGTAAGTCACCGAGATCTTGGTTCTTCACGACGGTCCGATAGAAGAACTCATCTCACCGTGATCCATCAATACGCCGAGACGTACCGGCATAGACAAGCAACCAAGTCAAGTCACTTCTTATCTATACCGACTATACCGACAACTCGTCCTCAAGTTGTCTCGGTGTGATTCTTTTATATCTCATTGTTTCGACCAATCATACGGACTTACGTGATCTTCTACACATCGTATGATCTAACTTATATATGAGATAAGGGACACGATATATGCAATCAAGTAATCAATTCAGATAGGAGATTGTAATAGTGGTAACAGAAACATTGTATACAAGCTCAACCAAACCGCTTTCAAGATACAACCAACATGAAAAGGCAAGCGATCTGCAGCCACACGGTACACAGAGACACCGGTATTATATGGTTCACAACGATCTACGCCTTGCCCGAGCCTAATGCAAGATGTCTTGGTTCACTATACGAAGATGAGCCGTTGTCTTGAATGAGGAGGAAGGCGAGTGGTGTATTCGGATGAAGAGGAAGACACGAACCGGCGAGAGATATATTTGATTCATTGGCTACCGAATTTGGTGCTTGGATTCGACAACCGTGACATTTTGATAAGGTTATTGGACAACGCAACTTCACTTCCGAACAGAACATGATGGTGAGGCTCATGCTACAACTTCACGAACCGAGAGGATGATATGCGCATGAGTTGCAAATCGGGTTATTCCACTACTTGATTGTGACGGTGCATTGCCATTAGATTGAGTCGAACCTGTGGAGCCCATACCGACCAATTATGTGTTGATTCAATATTTAAGGCGAAAGATGACTTGGCGATAGCGGTGGATTGTACCACTTGGAGAATCATGTAGAGTACGTGGTCGATCGGTCAAGTAAAACACGTTTGGGGTATGTTTGCAAGCATGGCAACGGTTGTCCTTTTAAGCTACGAGCCGTCCAGAGGGCAACGATATGGAGAGTAATTAAGTTGAACAATAGTCATACTTGTCACTTGGATTTGAATCGCACTGCTCCACGACAGGTGCCTGCTAAGATTGTTGGCAAGTATTTTGCACGAAAATTGATCGATGAAGGTGTGGTACTGAAGCCGAAAGAGATAATTAGAGAAATGCATCGACAATTTGGCATTGAGATGGATTACAGCTTTGCTCTCCGAGCAAGAAACGTCGCTATAGAGATGACATATGGCGATTTCGAACGATCCTATCAATTGCTTCCATCATATTTGCATCTGTTGAGAGAATCTAACCCCGGGACACTATATGATATTGAGACAGCTCATGATGGTTATAAATCTAGTGTATGCTAATATAAGAGATTTAAGAAAAGCAGTAAAGAACACAAGAGTTTTTACGTGGTTCGATCAGGAATGAGATCTACGTTCACGGAGGTGATGGTCCTCAATACTTTCACTATAATGGATTACAATGAGTGTATCTAAAAGTTCTACTATTCAATAAGTTGCTTACCCTTTTACCGTCGACTTAACCTCTATTTATACATGTTTGTGGATCTCTAAAGATGTACTGGATCCCTTGATTTGTGGGATCACGATTTCCATCCATAACTGATCACGATCTCCTTCCATAATCGATCACGATCTCCTTCCATAATCTGGATCCCGAATTCCGCATTTGACTTGGTCTTGAATAGGGTTTGGATCTTGGGCTTTAAAGCTTAACCGCGTAGGGCGATCCATTAGGTCGAGCCCACTCGTTTGAGCTCGCCGGTGGCCTGGGCGGTTGGGCCATATCCCATCATAGCCCCCCCCAAAGAGTCGAGTAACAACTATGCCGAGGTGGGGTGAAGAGCGTATTTTGCCGAGGCTGGTTGTTGCTCTGCTGAGGTTGTTGTCGAAGGTTTTCAATCTTTTCGATGTCAGGGTTTGATTGGTTCACCTGGGTCCGAGCTGAGTTAGGCGATCTGCCCTTCCTGGCTGGAATAGTTTGTCGAGGACTGGACTAAGTCGCCTGACGTTGGACAGAGATGTCCGTCAGGAGGGTGCCGAGGTTCGATCTGGACAGAGGTGTCCGTGAGGTCCGACCTGGACAGATATGTCTGTCAGGTTGATGCATAGGTCCGACCTGGATAGATATGTCATCGAGAGGACGCCGAGGTCCGACCGGATAAAGTTTACGCTCGAAGGATGCAAGGTCCGCACCGACGTAGTTGTCCGTGAGGTTCGACCTGGACGGCGACATCCGTCAGGTTGATGCCGAGGTTCGACCTGAGTCGTCTGACGTTGGATGGCGATGTCCGTTGGAAGGACGATGCCGAGGTCCGGAGTCAGAGTGATGATTGCGCGATTAGACCGGCGTGTCAGTGCGTCTTAGGGCACGTCATACGCGCCAGACGGTTGGTGGGCGCTCGAAAGCGCGTGCTGCGTCTGCCACATCAAATAGCGATTAGCCACGTGGGAAGTTGAAGCGGCAAGTTTGGGCGCCTCTTTGTACTATAAATAATCCCGAATGAGGAAATCGTTCACTTTCTTCTCCTCCTTCGCTCCGGAGAGATCATATCCGAGCTTTGAATTTTCTTCCAACTTCATCGAAGAAGCAAAATCCATTACTAAAAGTAAGTATGACTTGACTTCTTCATTTATGTGTCGGTTCGCCTGCTTCTTCTCTTCCCCGATAGCGAGGTAGATATTAGGGATTACATGTGTCATAACCTGCGGGTAGATCCTTGAGCATTAAGCGCTAGGTTCCGTCGATTTCTATATATTTAGATAGATAGATAGATAGATAGATAGATAGATAGATAGATAGATAGATAGATAGATAGATAGATGGTGTTTGGCTAAGCTTATAAGATTTTTAAAATAATTTATAAGTTGTTTAGGATCTTATAAGCTCATGCAAAGTGTTTGGTAAAATAAGCTCGTAAACAACTTATAAGTTGTGAAAATAAACCCAACAACTTAGAGGGTGTTTGGTCGAGCTTATAAGTCTTTAAAACATCTTATAAAATTTGTTTAGGAGCTTATAAAGCATTAAAGTGTTTGACAAAATAAACTCCTAAACGACTTATAATTCGTTGCAAAATGTTTTGCAAAATAAACTCCTAAACAAATTTTATAATTTGTGAAAATAAGCTCAAACAAATATATAGCTCCCTAAAAATAAGTTGGTCAACCCTAACTTATTTTTTCATAAACTTATAAGCAATCATGAATTTACCAAAATAATCTTATTATAATTAGTTATTTCACACATACACTATTAATTTCACATCTCGTCAATTTTATCTCTCTAACTCACGATTCTTTCTCTAGCTTATAAGATCAATTATCCAAACACTTTAACAACTTATAAGACTTGAGACATTCCTCTTATAAGCTCTTGAAACATCTTATGTTTTGGAGCTTATAAACTCTCTAAAATAAGCTTAGCCAAACATCCCCTTATAACTCTCTAAAAATAAGTAGATCAACCTCAATTTATTTTTCATTAAACTTATAAGTAATAGTGAATTTATCAAAATAACCTTACTATGGTTCGTTATTTTCTACATATATATTATCAACTTCACCTCTCGTCAATTTTCTCTATCTAACTATGATTTTCTTTTTCTAACTCACGATTATTTCTCAAGCTTATAAGCTCAATTATCCAAACACTTTGATACAAGCTCTTTAAATATTATGTCTGATAAACTCTCGAAACATCTTATAAGCTCCTGGAGGTTATAAGATCTTTAAAATAAGCTTAGCCAAACGCCCTCATAGTGAGGTTCAAATAAGAATCATTTTTAACGTAAGAATTAAGATCCACGAAAATTCTTTTATGAACAAAATGAATTCACTGTGATAGTTAATGCATCCCCTGAAATAGTTATTGAATCTAAAAATTTAGAATTTTTACATAGGGTTCGAATTTCATAAGGAACGAAAATTTTATTTATTTTTGGATTAAATAACTTTTTCAACGGATTCATCAATTTTCAAATATAATTCATGACTTTTGATTCTTATATTCTCACGATAGAAATGGTCAACAATAAGTAAATTAAGGTAAAATTAACCTATAGTAAAAGTTGAAAATAAAAAAATAAAGACAGAAGAAAATGAAGGGACTTACGATAGTAAAACTTTGGTCAAATTGTTGAACCAATCACTGACTAATCTTGAAATAAATTAAAACAAAAAAGAAGCAACCCTATATGTGAGAGCTCGCTCTCTTTTGCGGAAAATAAATGCAGCCCACTCTCTTTCACTCTCGCTTTTCCTTCACTATCTCCACATTTTATCGATCTTTGCTACGTCGTACGCATACTATCTCAACTTATCTGCACTTGTTTTGAGCTTTTTCTCCTTTTCTGCATAATTTATGTGAACGCGCAGTTTCTATGCGTGTCTGTGACTATCCTGCTTGTATCTTTTGAATTTTATTTTTGTATTTTGTTTTTGGATTTTTTTTTGTTTTTTGTTTTTTGTTGTTGTTGTGTTTCTAAATTATTGTGCAATCAGCGTTGATTTGATTACTTTATATACGCGTTGTGTTAATGCGAGCTGAATCGGTCGATGCTGCAGTTGTTGGTTGGGCGGATTGTTGTGAAGTAATTAATTCGTGCGCATTTAATTGTAGAGTTGTTGCTGTTGTCAATGGGCGTTGTGTTTGTGTGTGTGTGTTTTGTATTTTGGTTTACATTTGAAAACTTGATGTTGGGGAAATGCATGTTGATTTTTTTTTGGGTGCTGACTTAATAGCTTTTGATCAATTTTGTTTCGCGAAGTAAATAATTTCGATACCGATTCCTCTTTTATTAGGCATTTAAAGTTTAATCTGATTTCATCTGGTAACTGTAAAAGTATGTTGTTCATATTCTAGCTAAATCATCCTTTTGTGAAATGTTTATACCTATGCAGCACATATCTAGTCAATGTTCATGCTGCTTGTACGTTTTGGCCTAATTTTTTTATTGTTTTCCTTCAATGATTTCTTGTGCAGCTGATCATTGATATTAGATGGACCAGGTAAAGATAATTATCCTACTCTTTCTGTTTGTATGAGTTTGTGGTTGTAGTGGATAGTTATATTCTCCAATTCTAAGTGCAGTATGAAAAGGTCGAGAAGATTGGTGAGGGAACGTATGGCGTGGTGTACAAGGCCCGAGATCGTGTAACAAATGAGACTATCGCTTTAAAGAAAATCCGTCTAGAGCAGGAAGATGAGGGAGTGCCGAGTACAGCTATCAGAGAGATTTCTCTCTTGAAAGAGATGCAACATGGGAATATTGTAAGGTACTTAGTAGACAGTAGAAATAACAAACCTGGATACTTATTGTATGTGAGAAGCATGACGCGAAGAAGGGAGTGTGAAGACGTTCTTTATGATGTGTGCTAGTTCTTATTTTCATTTGATGTTAACTGATGAAAAGATCTGAGTGCTAATATCATCGTCTTTGAGTTTGGAAAGGCGTCACTTAGATAGTGTTGCATAATCTGCAGACCTACTACGTCCTGAATTTCCGATGTTTGGTCACAGGTTGCAGGATGTGGTGCACAGTGACAAGCGATTGTACCTGGTATTTGAATATTTGGACTTGGACTTGAAAAAACACATGGATTCTTGCCCAGAATTCTCAAAGGATCCTCGCCTGGTTAAAGTATGCAGCGTCTATGCCAAATGAGAACTCGATTCTTTGTCATAATTAAGTTTGTTCTCTGATGAGCATTATAGAGTACAGGGATTTCTTGGTTTCGGCATACATCAAATACAAATTAACAATTTTATATCTACTCTAAACCTTTTCTCTTAAACTGCATCAGTATACTTGCTGCATATAATTTCCTGCAGGGTACATAGTAGATCGAGTGGTATTATTGTATTTAGACTATGAAGAGTAAATTCATCGTAAGTTTTGTTGGATCATGCATTTGTATTTCAGCATCCCAAGGATAAGTAAAGCAATTATACTACAGAGTTGTGAAGAAAACTAAATATCTGGCTTGTATATCAATGTTGTAATTATGCCTATCTCCAATTCTGCAGATGTTTCTGTATCAAATACTCCGTGGTATTGCCTATTGTCATTCTCATCGTGTCCTTCATAGAGACCTGAAGCCTCAAAACTTGCTGATTGATCGACGTACCAATGCATTAAAGCTTGCTGATTTTGGATTGGCTAGAGCATTTGGCATTCCTGTCAGAACATTTACACATGAAGTATGTTCTATCACTCAACAATACACCAGTTTGCAGGCTATTATATTCAACTGTATGCTTTTGTTCCACACTCCTATATGGGATTGTTTCTAATCTTATTGTGCACGGAACCTAACTATTTCAAAATGATTTCACCATGTCTAGAAAATACTCTACTTCACAAGCGGTATCTTCTTCCTCTCAAACCACCACTTTAATGGAGTTCCCTACTTGATAAGTACAATGTTTCATTTCCCTCAAACCACCAATGCCTTTTGCAGGTTGTGACTTTATGGTACAGGGCTCCGGAAATACTACTCGGATCACGCCACTATTCCACACCTGTTGACATATGGTCAGTTGGTTGTATATTTGCTGAGATGGTAAACCAGCGACCATTATTTCCCGGTGACTCTGAGATAGGCGAACTCTTCAAAATATTTAGGTGATGCCTCTGACCTATTGATGATTTCCTCGTGACTGAACCTTTTTCTTGTTAGTAATTTACATAGACTGGCTAAGCCTGTATTTCTCCTTCACTGATCGATCCTCTTACCCAATAAAAGCCTAAAATCCTTTGAAAACATTCATAAAATATATTCCAAAACTTTAATGTCTACGTCCTGTTTCTTCTTTTGTATTAAAGAATCATGGGCACCCCAAACGAAGATACATGGCCTGGAGTGACGTCTTTACCTGATTTTAAATCAGCATTTCCGAAATGGCCACCGAAGGTGATTGAAATAGGGATCTATTTTAAAGCTCACGTTCCCTAATTTACTGTTCGAGCCACTTCTGATGACGACTTTGACTGGTATGTTTATTTCACAGGATCTCTCGGCTGTGGTTCCAAATCTTGATGCTGGTGGCCTTGACCTCCTTTGTGTAAGTTCATTTTTCTGCTTGATGATGTATTGGAGAAATATACAAAAACAAAAATAATTAAATCAAGAAATCATTAATTTTGGAAAATGCTATCATTTCCCTTTCTCAGTTGGGGGTAAATTGACTGATCTTTATCGTAGGATAGTCTTTTACAAATTTTTCCGTTCTTTCACTACATGAACCCATGAAAAAGATCTCTGATGTCTAGTCGACTTATCTCCTGATTTACAGAAAATGCTTTGCTTAGACCCAAGCAAAAGAATTACTGCCAGAAACGCGCTTGAGCACGAATACTTCAAGGATATTGGGTTTGTCCCCTGATCGATGTCCTTGCTTTTGGTCCTATTGTATATTAATATGCGCGGCCTCATCTGCATTTTATTCCTTTCGACAAAAGTGTGTGATACATGGGGTGACGTTATCTCCCCCGTCTCTTCCTCCACCTTTGGTGTGATTCATTTTATACCAAAGTGATTCTGCACACAAGCAACTAAAGGAAACTCGGTTGCCCCTGCTTCACTTGCTCATATCTCCCCTTTTGTGTGGTTGTGTCATTTTTTCTTTCTTTTAAATATGTTATTTATTTTTGACAGTTTTGATGTTACATCATGCTCTTCATTCTCTTTAGTAGAGTAATATGGTGTGCCATTAGCCAAATGTTACTTTTTGACATTGTTTGGGATCAAAAGATATAAATCTTATTTACTATGTTGATTGTATATCCTGTTTGAAGCTTGATTGTTCCTGATTGAAATAAGATGTAGTGCAATTGAAGCAATCCTAATCATGCTACTTCAACAAAATAGGTATATGTCCTTGTGAGAAATTAACGAGTGTAACCAAAGATTTGAATTTTAGTTTTGGGTTGCAAACCGTTTTGTTTGTCCTGCTAAAATGTTTGGATATTCGTTATGATTGACTTCATATTCCGTCGTTGAAAATGAGGGACGACAAATAGTAAATACCTAGATTTGATACCTAGATTTGAGTCTAATTTGTCACATGTAATTTTAATATGTTGGATGTTGGATCCCATATAAGATTTTCTATTTCGAAACTTATTTCATCTCATTTTAATATTTGATTGTTTTTCCATTATGAAATTTTTAAAAGTATATCGCAACCACTTAATAATCTATTATCTATTATTTATAAGTGTATATTCTTATAAATGTTGATATATATAGAATATCTTTACTTATTTTAAACTTTTGGATAGTCTAGTAATTTAATGTTCATACACATTTAGGTTTTATTTTATTTTGATATTAGATAGAAAAAAAAATTCGAATCTGAAATTCCTTAAAATAATAAATAATTTGTCCATTCTTTAGAGATACATATATTCAATTTATAATTTGTATGTCGCTTGTACATATCATTTTAGTTGGTAATAAAAAAAGTGATACATAATCTGTCCATTCTTTAGAGATACATATATTCAATTTACAATTTGTATGTCAGCTTGTACATATCATTTTAGTTGGTAATAAAAAGTGGTTTATAGGAGCGTTGTTTACCCAATATACATTTTAAGTATCGGCTGCAGATTGCCCTCATCACTAGAAAAAGAGAATGGGTTTTGGAAATCCGAAAGTCCAACTAGAACTAACACACCGTTTTATTTTGTAGTGGCCAATCAATCTACATCAGATTAGAAGTCAACTTCTCTAAGGCCCATCTCTCTCGATTAGATTACGGATTTTGACTCGTTGATAGGTGTATTATACACCGTGTATATATCGACTTAAAATGTCAAAAAGAATTCATGTGTAGGATAGTAACAACATATTAATAATCATATCTTGCTATTTAACTTTAACTTTTATATGATAAATACGACATGCTAAAATATTTTGGCTATTACTCACGTAGATCTGGTGAATGAATTGATTGAAAAAATTATAGACCCTGGTATAGAGATTAAATTATCCTCATGAATATTTGGTAAGATTTTCGATGATATATCAATTGAATCATGAAACCAAGATTATATCAAGCAATTACTAAACTATTATGTCAACGATAAAGTAATCTAAATAGCTAAATGTATGTACTCGGACAAATTATTTAAATGATTGTACGTCTAAGACTAAAATATTTAGTATTATTATTATCATAATAAAATTTATAATCTTTATACACAATTAAATCATACACTACCAAAAAGAAGAGTTTTTTGAAATTAATTTTTTAATTTTCCTAATCTATATACTGAAATAAATCACAATCCCTTCTCTTTGAAGGGTCCGAATAACAAGGATTAAAGAAGAGAAGAACTGAGATTTTTACTCACTAAGAAAGTTGGAATGAAGTGTAAAAATAGTATTCTGCATCAATTTTTAATATATTTTTATAGACTATATGACATGTCATAAATAAGATCAGTGTAATAGAAAATATGACGACTCTTGTCCAAGAACGTAGCATGTGTATACTTCCAATGGGATGGGAAAGAAACCCTACAAACATTATTTAGAACAGACAATATTGAATGAATTCTACTCCCTCCTATTCAAAATAGACAAACTTGTATAAGCTGCAATAAAAAAAGTGACAGTATTTATGAATAAATGTGAATGTTATTCTCAATTTATTAATAAAATTTAACAATTGTAAACAAAAATAACAGTTGTTATAAATAAATATGATAGTTCTTAAGAATAAAAATAACAGTGTTGTAAGAGCACATGATGAGAGAAAGCTCCCAGGTAGAGATGGCAATGGATCCGGACCCGGTCCAGATTCGTGGATTCATATCCATTTTTCAGGATCTGGATCCTCAAAATTTGGACGCAGTGGATCTGGATCATACCCCATATTTGAATCGGATCTAGGATTTAGTTTTGAGACCAGAATCCGATCTAGATCCAGGCCATGAATCCATTAGTTATATATATATATATATATATATATATATATATATATATATATATATATATATATATATATGGTGGT
Source organism: Salvia rosmarinus (assembly GCA_036937905.1). Classification (NCBI taxonomy): domain Eukaryota; kingdom Viridiplantae; phylum Streptophyta; class Magnoliopsida; order Lamiales; family Lamiaceae; genus Salvia; species Salvia rosmarinus. Next base: position 64,426,701 of record CM072814.1, read on the forward strand.
TATAGAGGAACCATCCATATGTAGAGAACTAGGAACTAATCTACACCATCAATTTTACTAAATCAAATGGTGGTGATTAAATGGCTGAAATTTTGAATTTGGTATAATTTAATTAACATAAAATTGACGTTCAATTTTCAATTTCGATTTAGGGTATATTAGTAATTTTACTTAATAACCGTATCTCTCTCTCATTTTCCGAAAATTACTGACGTCCCAACAAAAGTAACATAAGCGATACCTATGCATGTTATAGGCGTGTTATGCATATTAAAATTCAAAACTTGAAACAATATGCATAACATACTAGTGTATTATGCATAACATACTAGTGCATTATGCACGTTAACATATTATAGGCGTGTTATGCACATTAAATTAACATAAGCGAAACTTATGCATAACATATTAGTGTATTATGCACGTTAACTTTGAAAGCGTAAAATATAATCATTTTCGTAAATCTTAACACATCATTGAACAATAAAAATTGATGGCGTTAAAATCAAAACAAAACAACAAAAAACGAATGAATATCTATGGATTCCATTGTTAATATGATAAGTATGAAAAACTAGGAAGCAAACGTAATGATAACTATACATAAACAAATCAGCAATATAATAAATAAGAGATATGAATTCCATGATTTAAGGATAACTTACGTTAACTAAGATTACACAATTACTAAATTAACCTTCAGAAAATTCGATAATTAATAATGAATATAGACAGATATGTATTGTCCACCACAAGATCACATCAAATCAAAGGTGGGGATTAGTTCTTAGTTCCTAAAATATATATGGTTCTCATTTGATCCATCCTATATATATATATATATATATATAGTTTTTTATTATAATTAAATATCTAATCCCAACTTAAAATTCTCCCAAAATAAATCTGTTCCCAATTTCATTTCAAATTCTCTCAATTATGTATCAATCGGTATTTACGACGGGTCACACCACTTACACCACCGACGATCGAGTTGTTTCCTACTTTATAGTAAATTTGTAACTAACGTCTTCCAATATAGTGATAATTATAGAAATTCTAAATAATTATTATAGTATTATTGTATATTTAGATTATTATGGTGTCACTGTGAATTATAGTTGATTTAGAATTTATTTTAGAAGCGAAAACATATGGATCCGTATCTAGACCCTGGACCCTACGGATCTTATGGATCTGGATCTAATTTTTTTGGACCCAATTGATCTGGATCGGATTCGAACCCAAGCAAAAAATATCGGATCTGGATCTGGACCTACTCAGATCCGACCCATTGCCATTCCTACTCCCAGGAGTGTGCCTTTTCAAAATATATGTCATTCTAGTTTTGTGCATACATTAAGAAATTTTCTTTTTGCCAAAGATTATCACTGATAAATTGTGAATTTGTAATTAATGAAGAGTGAAGAATGTGAGTTTTACGATGAGCTATATGGGTAATAAACGAATCAGGAGAAGAAAAAGGTAAAATGAAATTTATTTTTAAAAGTTAAAATATCCAAAAGACGTATGTTGAATAGGAGGGAGTATGAAATAACGTTTTGCCTAATAGGAAAATTGATAGTATATATCGAACCGTCGACAATTATTCAGTTGCAAAATGCAAGTAAAATACAAATATATGTGACCCAATCAATATCACCCCTGAAAACTCAAGACAAACTTTAAAACCTAGATATGTTAGATTAGAAAGACATTTATTCTAATCACTCAAAAAATCAAACATGATTTTTGACCAAAAAATTCAGCTGCAAAACAGCTGCTAGAAAAATGCCCACTTGGAAGAGTAAGTGATAATAAGCAAAAAGTATATAGAGCAAAATCTACTCGACTTTATTCAGTTGTTCGAAGTAGCTACCTGATGACATTTTAAGGCGCATCCTTCCAGATAGTCAATTTTGATCATCTCCGAAAAAATCCCATAGCCTGGTAAACGTTATTGACGGTAGCATCTGCTATGGATGCAGCTTACTAGCACCATCGGCCAAAACTCCATCCAAGTAAGAGGTATCCGACATTCCTGTATAGGAGCTAGATTGTAAGAAGAGACTAATGTTTTCTCAATGAGCAGCAAGAGCATAGAGGTAGCTGAAAAATGTCCAATCCCTCAAAATGGATATTAAAATAGTTGAAAAATGGGAAAATTAAGTCTAAAAATATACTCTCTTCCACTTCGTCCTTGAACAAGTGTTCTATTTCGAAATAAAATTTAGTGTCATATTTTGAAAAGCAATGCCTTGTGAAGTAAACCCAATACATTTCATGATACAACTTCTAATATACTAAAATATTCTTTGAATTTAGTTTCTCATCTGCATTTATTTACTTGATTCTCAAATAGGTTTTTATATTTATTAGTTAATAACAATTTTTTAAAAGCAAAAAGCACCCATGTGTTAATTTAAACGCCCTCGTGGTGTGGTAACTGCAGAACAAAAACACCTAATAAGTTCTTGAAAATCCATGATATGAAGTTTCTATAAGAAACTTATCAGTTATCACTAACAACTTAGCTCCCAGAACCTTAATTTTTGCATGCATAGTATGCATCAGGTAACTGTTTGCTCTTGCCGGTAATGAGCTGATATACTGAAAGAAGGTTGGTACATTCAGGCCTCTCAGGATTATCGAACTCCAACCTGAAAAAATTTCTAACAGACAGATATTAGAAGATTAGAGCTTAGTAACTATGTCGTACATGCACTCACACATACACAAAGAAGAAAAGGAGAGAAGAGTACAAAAGTAAATTTCATGCAAAACAAGCGTCAACACAGAAGTATCCAGATTGAGCAAAACAGGATTTAACCTAGGAAATGAGTCGGTCTTGCAACGTTTTACTTTGTTTGCAATTGCCTGAAAAACCATCGAAGAAGTGATTTTAGGATATGGGAAGATAACAAGGCTGTAGCAACTTGCTAGATACCAACATATTTCAAGCAGAAAGAAATGGGCATAGCCAGACATATCTCATTGACAACCATGGCACAATCTATAGGAGTATGAAGCGGATGATCTTAACAGCAAGTGTTGATGACTGACCACCCTTACGTATGCTCTCCCTCTTGGTTTGAAACAAAGGGGGGAAAAAGGAGACAGGGATGTTTTCAGTTTGCCACCGTGTCCAATGGTAAGAAAACCAATTACATACCAGTAACATTTCCTTCCCTATTTCAGTCTTTTAGCCAATTGAAGTGTGCATGTTCATGTTACAAATGAGTCCAAGCAAAAGTGTTGCCTCATGCCTTTTGTCATTACTGACTTCACTTGCTTCACCTAAAAAAGATGCCATAAACTAAAGATATATACGGAAAATCATTAAATAGAAATGTTCATGCTCACATCTTTTGAATCAAGCAAATTGATTCGTGATTGATCAGAAGGAGCGGATTTTGACATCTACATAAAAGAAGGGTATAAGTAAGTAACGAAAAAAAGGGTGAATAACTAATTCCTATAAAACATTCAGAAGTCTTAACTCTTAAGAATTCAACTACATTTTTGTTATGTTAATTTTTTTTGTATAAGCTGCAGTTATCGTAAAACTTGTAATAAGTTTATATCAAAAATGATCCCAGAGTTATGTGAAATCATAACCTTGGAAAGACCATCAGTGAGGGACATCACACGAGCTCCAGTAGGTGGAATAAGGGGTTCAGGAACCTATATCAATTACATAATTAAAGCACAAGTTAATCCAGTCTCCAAATTAATATGTTTTCCAGAAGTTTATTGCATAACAATGAACTAAACGAACCTTAAAAATAGCATCACCTCGCCTGTGACCAGAGAAAATTTGGTCAGACAAATCATTCAGATTTCCTAATGCCCCAAGTAGGAAAGACATAGAATAACAAGAAAAATCTTGGACAGAAGCTTACAACATAAAATGAAACTAAAAGTTTACTGCTCAATTATATATGAACTATAATGAGCCTTATCCTCCTAGCTTTTTCCACTTTCTCCCTCCATATAGATAATTAACACGTTCATCTAATTCTCGAGTCAGCTCTATGTGTTGTTTCTGATCCTCGCCAACTGGAACAAAATCAGACTGCATGGGAATACAATACTTGTAAAATTGGCCCATTCAGCCAACAAAATACAGCCACAACCACATCAACGTGCAGGTATCTTATGGCAACTGTCATTTTTACCATATAATGTGAAAGACTTGCTACTCTCCCTAGTTCACTACTAGTATAGTGCACAAAGCACTAGGCCCCCAAATCAAGAATAAATATTTAAAAATAAAGAAATGATAAGGACAGAATGAAAGAAAAGAAAGGATTACCTGATACAAGAGTATATCAGAAGCCATCAGCACTGGATAGGTTAGAAGGGCGACCCCAACATTTTCATTCCCCTGCAAGCGAACATTAACAAGTATAACAGTGATAAAACTCTACTACTTCAGAATATAATTTCAAGTATTGTGATTAAAAGGATTACTAGTAGTGCAGATTTTTTCTTCATTGAGAAGAATCACGACAAGAGAGATTTCACTACGATGATTGAGAACTGTATTTTACCATTTCCACTTGCGGCTATAAATACACCAAGGGAATTATATCTTGTATGAGCAAGAGGGAACTAATCGCACCAAATTTAAAGTACTAAATCAGCATGGATATGATGGTCAAATTAGCAGCTAAAACCTAGCAATCCAGGTCTATAAACAGCTAAGACAATCAGCATCATATCTAATAAATTCTCCTTCTAGTAGATTTATAACTAAAAATATGAAAGAAGAATCTCAATTTATTGAAGTAGACATTTATCCTGACAGGACTGTATTTAACCTATGGAATATTTCAAGGAGGAACAAACCTAGAATGGCACATCAAGGATGTTGCTAGAGTATCGCTTGCCATCTTACCACTGTTTAATAGCCACAATTCACTCCCTCGCCCCCCCTCAAACGCACAGTTCCCTCAAAATAACTTCGAGTGCAATTTGGTGTTGTAAATAATATATAAAAGGATCGCTAGTAAGCATCTTAATCAATTAATTAACCATGTGAATGATACCCACACGAGGGAGATGCATCTAAGACGGCATTCCCTGAGCATTCATGAAGAGGAAGAAAATGAAACTGCAACCCCCAACCCCACCCATGACCCACCACACAACACATAAACTATCAAATTAACAAACAAAATAACCAAAATCAATTAAAAATTATGGCAGCTCAAGGCACTTATGTAACATCACTAATGTGCATGTGTTGACAGGATATGTTAACAAGGTAAACATGAAACGAATAATCAGCTAAGCAACAAAACTCACCTCCTTCCGTGATTTTTCTCTAAACTGAATCATTCTATTCAGCCAACTAAACTCAGCAACCACATCAATTCTACATGAGCACGTACATGAGACTGCACAAAGACTGAGGCCTGAATTGGAAATAAGCAACAGAGTCATGCAAAGAATCTTCAAGTGATGAGCAGCTATAATGACTAATCATGATGGGGCATAAGTAACTGGTAGACCTTGGAAGGATCCACACCACATGCTAAATAAAGAGCAGCAGTATCTTTGGTAGTTTTAGATAATTGTTGTGCATCATATTGCAAAGTTATCTGCAAGAAAAAGGTAAGACTGGTTTAATTAAGAACTACAAGAAATAATATAATCAAGATGAGGTTTATTTGGTAGGTGGAAACTCAGGGATATACCTATCAGTTTAAAGCAAATCCACCACGTGTTAACCTATTTTAAATATCTAAATATCATAAGTTTCAAAGCACTGTGTTTTAACAAAATTATTCATACAGGGAGCTATGATTCAGATGCCATGATACAAAATGTATGATACTCAATTCATGTAGGAAACTGAGCATACCGCATGGAGGTCCACAATGAAAAGAGTGTCTCATATGTATTCTGCAAAAAGCAAATTGAAGGTGAAACAACAGGGCAACAGCAGCTCTGACAAAAAACTGCTAGAAATTGAATACAATACTATAATAAGAACAGGTCCGTAGCAGGCATGTAGATAATGGATACTCAAAACAGTGTTTCAAACAAAGCATGAGATTCTAATCGAGCTAGGAAGTTGGTGACTGAATCATGTATGTGTACCCCAACCATATTAATGCTCCTACGTGAACCCAAACATACTAATCTGATCGAGCTATGGAAGTTTGTTCCTGTGATGGGATTGTTTACTACAGTATTTTAGTAGATTATAACATGCCCAACCATATACATTTTATACTATACCAAGTAGCCAATCATTCATGTCCTTTTACTGCTTGAAAAAACTATGGAAGCCTGCACATAGGCTAACAAGAAAATGGGCAATTATTGGATTAAATCCTAAACTATTTGGTTTGTCAAAATGTAAACATTCAATAATATATATAAAAGACCCGAACTATCGATATTGTACCAAAAATGTAATCCCTAATGTTTTTGATTGACTGAAAATATTAATTGAGATTTTCATGTGGCAAAAACGACGTCGTTTCCAAAGAATAATATTATAAAGTTTATGATGACTCTGTTTAGTCATCATTTTTTGTAAACACAAACATATTTGATGTTTATTTTGTTTTGGTTATTACTTGATGTACATCAGATGACGAATTTGATAGGAAGACAATAAATATGAATACATTTGATAATTTTTTTGGTAATTGTTGGTGAACATTCGATTGCATATGATATCTCTTTTTGCATAGTTAAGGTCATAAGGTGGTTTCTGAATATTATATTTATATTTTCTAGTTGTATCTATTTTGTTGATGTAGAATTTGAATGATTTTTGCCTATTTATTCAAAGCTTTTTGGAGAGCCATTATGAAGTATCATAAGTCTACAGTTAATAATATCTCTTGAAATTTTTACTAAAAATGATATTAGTATTTTGGACTTATTAGTTTATTTGATAGCACTTGCATTCTAGAAAGGTTCCGTGCCCTTCCTACCTACTGAAATTGATGTGAATGATTGTGACAGCTCTTCAAATCCTATTCGGTCTGATTAGATGTCACTGAAAGGAATTTGTGGTTGATTCCATGGTGAGTGGGGGTGCAATGCACACCCCCCTCACTATTCATTAAAATATTAATATTATAGTGATGAATAGTGAGGGGATGCATTGCACCCCCCTCACCATGGAATCAACCGGAATTTGTTCTCTCTTTGTTTTCTTTTCGGATTCCGAGGATGAGCGGTCAATCTTGAATTGCGATTGGGTAGATGTTGGTACTCAGCATCTTCACGGAGAATTCAATTTCACCGGGTCCATGTCGGAGATAGCGGGCGATCGTTACCATTCGTCCCTTATCCAAGTAAAAATATCTTAGGTAGAGTAGCAAGCGGAGAAGCAATGACCACCCTTTCTTTCATGGACTTCAAGAGGAGTCCGTTGAGGATGAAATATGGACTTTACTTGAAAAGAAAGCACTGGACTTAATATGAACTTCATATCTTGTCTTGAGCTCTAAGCGGGGGTAAATAAAGTATTTCATGTCCCATTTTATCGGATAAAATATTGACTTTGATGGAACTAGAATTAGAATCATAATATTGTTCTACAACAAAAAATCCAAATGAATTACTGAACAATGTTAAAACCCATTAGTTGTATTATGTTGTGTTTACAAATTTCTTGTCTCAAACTCCCAGTCTTTAAAAATCTTTACTTAGAAATTCTACATCTTTTTTGTCAATAATCCTTCATCAAGTTTAGTAAAATAACATTATGGTATGCTCAACGTAAAACTTACTTTTAATAATACTCATTAACCTCCTGAAAGCATGAGCTCATTTTTGCCACATGGAAATCACAGTCGGCATTTCATTACTCAAAAACATTAGGGAAAATAATTTTGATACAATATCGATAGTTTGAATCTTTTATTGATATTATTAGAAATTTAGGATATATTTGGGACAAGTTAAATAGTTTAAGATTTAATCCGATAGTTGCCCCAAAAAAATCGTGATAAATGTCTTTTCATGTTTCCCCTCCCATGCCATCTTCCCATTTATAAGTACCATTAAATCTAAACTATGCCTATTTTATTTCCATCACGATGTAGGGACAGGAGATATCTAATTCAACTCAAAACCTTTTCTAAATGGTCGACAAAATATTGGAAAGTGAACCTGCAAGTCGATCCAATTTTTTATAGCGCCGAGATAATTGCCAAGATGTATGGATCCTGTGGGCTGAACGCCAGAGACTATTCTCTTCTTATTAAATGAGAAATTAATAAATGGTCATGGCATATGAAATTTTTCACATCAAGTAAAATGGTAATGCCATACAATTATTAAGTATCAAGAGATACGAACAATTTCTCACATATCAGAGTCCTAATACACTTCATGAAGAAATGAACATTAAAACGAGTCTAAACATAAGTCATGTAAACAATAAGCAGTCTCAGCAGAGTTCCTTACAATTTGACAAACATCAATATCACCAAAGCATTCATCAAGGTGTATTACCAACCACATTACTTCTCAAACATCACAAATGTTACAATTATATACGCCTCAATCAATAAGAGAGAAATGCAACAATGCACTAACTCAAATGTACTGGAAATGTAATATCAAATTTCAAACACGAAAACTACATCTCTCAATTATAAGGCATGCATTGCTTAACAAACACAGTCAGAGCAAATCATTTCTCAAACAAATACTCAAAGCTAGAAACATACTCAATTAACACCCAAAAAATGTCGCAAAAGTTCATACTTCACGGAGCTAGACGAAGTCTGCGAAGTGGAAGGCTCCGACATTACGAGGCTGCAGAGGCAGCGCAGACTCTCGCTGATCCTCAGCCGCCGCGGCGCGTGGACTCCACCAGCTCTGCTCAAACATTTGCCGAGACGAGCACCGAGCGGCCTGCTCAAAATTCCAAAAAAACAAAATTCGAACTACAATTACAATTGAGAAATTGAAGCAACGAAATGAAAGATGGAAATGTAGAGTTTAGAGAAGTCGAAGAGGGAATATTGGAGGAAAGCTTTTATTATCTCTTTTATTCTCATCAAGCCAACAACGTGTGTTTACAGCTTTTATTTATAGTGCTAGAAAAAAGATAAAAGCTAACAATCTAATAACAGAATCTAATAACAGAAAAATAACAACTTTGTAACAACTAATTCCACGTGGCAGCGGTTATCATCTCCATGCAACATGCAAGCGTGCATGTCTTCATTCAGCTTCAACACTTGCATTAATATCCGCATAGCTCTCAACCTGCTTGCATCCTTGCATGGCCCTATGTCTTCGCATCTTCATCAACTCTATACCCCGACAAGTCGGGCATGGTGGATATCCACCATCCCAAGCTTGAGTAACAGTGAATGAAAACGAGGTCCAGCTAGAGCTTTGGTAAAAAGATCAGCAAGCTGGAGAGTGGTGGACAAATATGTAGGTAAAATGAAGCCAGCTTTGAATTGATCACGAGCAAAATGGCAGTCAATGTCGAGGTGTTTAGTTCTCTCATGGAAGACCTGATTTTTGGTGATATGTATCGCAGCCTGATTATCGCAGTAAATAGGAATAGGCGTAGGAAGAACAATGGAGAAGTCATTGCACAGATAGGATAGCCAAAGCGCTTCGCGAACCATAGTACTAAGAGACCTATATTCTGCCTCTGCGGAAGAAACGGATACCGTGGTTTGCTTCTTGCAACGCCAAGCAATCCCCAAGAAACATACAATAGCCAGTTAAAGAACGCCGAGAGGCAAGACAAGACACCCAATCGGCATCACAAAAACCTTTGAGAGTAAATGAGCTAGATGAAGGGAAAAATAGACCGAGTGAAGGACAACCCTTTAGATACCTCAGAACGTGAATGGCAGCTTCCCAATGATATTGACAAGGAGAGGAGACGGATTGACTTAGTTGTTGGGTAGCATAACTGATATCTGGTAGGGTAAGATTCAAATAAAGAAGCTTACCCACCGGGAAAACCGAACTGGATAACGAATGTCCACCGGGAAGGGTTGTATGGACAGAGCGACATCCGAGAAGGCCAGCTGAGTCAATGAGATCCAAAATGTATTTGCGTTGATTCAAAGAAGTACTCGCAGCTCCACGAGCTATCTCCATTCCCAAAAAATACTTAGCTAGGCCGAGATCCTTGATAGAGAATGCTTTGTCTAGATATCATTTTACTTCATTGATGAATGTCTCACTAGCACCCGTAATCAATATGTCATCAACATATACAAGCAAACATAGAAACGACTCACCTGAACCCTTGGTGAAAAGGCAGTGATCATGTGGTGATTGGACAAAGCCAAAGTCGAACAACTTCAGACAAAACTCTGCATTCCACTCCCTCGAGGCCTGCTTCAATCTATATAGACTTTTGGTTTATTTACAGACATGTCCCGGCTTTGCCTTAGTGTAACCCGGAGGTGGTGTCATGTATATCTCTTCATGAAGAAAACCGTGGAGAAATGCATTGTTCACATCCACTTGATGGATCGGCCAATGATTAATCGTAGCCACTGCAATCAGAAATCTCACAGTGACGAGCTTGGCAACAGGTGAGAAAACTTCCGTATAGTCAATACCAAATTCTTGATTGTAACCCTTTACAACTAGGCGGGCCTTATACCTCTCAATGGTGCCATCAGCACAAAGCTTAACTTTGTATACCCACTTACATCCAATGGGTTTCTTCCCATGTGGCAAATCCACAATAACCCATGTCTCATTGCTTTCCAAAGCACCAAGTTCTCTTTCCATGGCAGCAACCCAGTCTGCACTCAAGCTTGCTGCCTTATATGAGTTTGGCTCTTGAATATTATCAATCTTGATAAGGAATGCCGTATACTCCGGTGTAAGGCAAGGATTCATGCAATAGGGAAAAGTAGGAGGATCCTTCGTAGAGCTTGAAGTAGTAACGTAGGAAGCCAAGAAATTGCTGTCCCGAACGTAATCATTTAGCCAAGCAGAAGGCTTTGTGATTCTGGATCGTGTTTTGTGTGTTGGCTGAACAACTTCTACAACATCAGATACCTCGCGACTAAGAGGCAATGCAGAACTTATATCAGTGGGTTCATGAATCTCATCCAGACATACAGAAGGATACTCAGCAATTTTATCCACACCTATTTCTGAATAAAAACTGGAATCACCTGCATTAAAAGTGGAAGAACTCCGGAATGGATAATCATGAGATATGAATTTGACATCCCTTCAAATGAATACCTGAGAGTTATCCATATCAAATAATAAAAATTCATTGTGAAATGCAGCATAACCCAAGAATATACACTTCAAGCACCTACTATCGAATTTCGATTTATTCGGAGATGTATCAACAGCATAAACAAGACATCCAAATGGATATATGTTGTCACGAGAAGGTTCCTTCTCATATAGCAAAGCAAACGGGCATTTCCACTCTAATACTTGACTAGGCATTTGGTTTAATAACCATGTAGCCATAAGAAGAGCATAAGACCAGAATTTACGAGGGAGATGACTCTCAAACATCAACGCACGTGCAATTTGTAGCAAGCTTCTATGTCTACGTTCTACAATCCCATTTTGCTGCGGCGAATACACACATGTTCTTTGATGAATAATTCCATGACTCAACAACAAATCACTCATGGTTTTATTTACGAATTCTGATCCATTATCTGTGCGTATAAATTTAATGGTTCTTTCAAAATGAGTCTTCACCATTATAATAAATTATTTCATCACAGAATGCACTTGATCTTTTGTTTTAATCAAGTATGTCCAAGTAACCCTACTATAGTCTTCCACCAATGTTACTATAAATCTAACATTGTCAACACATTCTTCATTATATGGTCCCCAAACATCAGCATGCACGATTTCAAATAAGAATATAGTTCTTCTCTGGATAATGGGAAAATATAATCTAGCTTGCTTGGATCGAGCACATACCTCACACGCCTTTAACAATTCAATGTCATCAGCTGAAATTTTACCTTTGAACGTTGCCATATGCTCCATTGTTTTTAGAGATGGATGTCCAAGCATCGCATGCCATTTCTTCACTTCTGATGTAGTGCTCATTGGCAAGGCATTACATATATTCTGCTTTCAAATAATGTACAGATTCCTCATGCCTTCTCCTATCCCCGTTATGCAGTTGGAATCCATCCTTTGAATAACACAATGTGAACCTAAAAACACACACCTAGCTGCATTCTCCTTTATCAACTGTGCAACTGATATTAGATTGTGTGTGAATGTAGGTACGAGAAGAACATTATGAAGCATAATACTCTGTTGATCTCAACATTTCTTGTGAATAACACCTCCTTAGTACTTCCATCTGGAAGATGTATTTTCTACGGCACTTCAAGTCTCTTTCTTGTTTTCATCAAGCTTTCATTACAGCAAATATGCGTACTTGCTCCTGAATCAACTATCCAGCAATCATTTTCCATTCCATCCAAAATAACAAACGCATAGTGTCAATCAAATTCTTTGCACTGGTCTGCATTATTCTGCACCATATTGGCATTATAATCACCTTTGATTGATTCATCTTTTCTGTCATTCACTATCTTTCCCATGTACTTTGTCAACTCCTCATTTATTATCTTACCAATGATCATGTTGGATCCACCCTTATCTGCAAAATTTTCTGACTCATCTTCTTTGTTGTTCAATGAATAACCATCTGCAAAGTTCACCTTCGGTCTCCCTCGCGCATCCTTCAATTTCTTGAACCAATCTGAAAAACCGTGCAGCTTGAAGCATTCTTTTTCTTCATGTCCCACTCTATTGCAATGACTACAATATAAACTCATTTTTTTCTCTCTGTTTCGTCTCCCTTTGAATGAATAAACTTTTCTAATGTTTGATCCTTTATTATTGAATTGATATGTTGCATTCATAGCCATTGAGCTACTGGAATTAAAAGAATTATCGATTGATAATTTCTGTTCCTCTATTTGTAGAATCATCGAATATGTCTTATCTACATTTGGAAGAGGATCCAAAAACAAAATCTGGTTCCTTGTATTGTCATATCCATCATTCAACCCATTGAGAAATTGCATCAATTTATGGTTCTCTTCTCTTTCATTCGCTTTGTGACGTGCATCGCATTTCCAAACCAATGGCGGCAACACCATTTCAAGTTCACTCCACATCGTGACAAGCTTGTTAAAATAAACCATCACGCATTGATTCTCTTGATTAAACACACTGATCTCTCTCTGCATCCGTGCTATTTTGGGACCGTTGCTTTTCCCAAATCTATGATTTAAAGCATCCCACAAATCCTTAGTATTATCAATATGCACGAATGAATCTGTAAGCTCCTTAGATATAGAGTTGATAATCCATGAAGATATCATGTAGTCCACCTTGATCCATGCTTTGTAGTGTGGTGAATTAAATGCATGTTTTAGTAAACTTCCATCCAAAAATTCAAGTTTACTCTTAGCCTTATAGATCTACTCCAATTCAAGAAGTTATTTCCATTTAATTGAAATGTGACCAGTTGCATACCCGGATTATCTCCATTATGCAACTGCAAGATTTCTCTAATCTGATGATCTTCCATTTGGTCAGTTTCTGTTCCTCTGTTCCTTCGAGTTATCACAGAGCTTGAGCTTCCTTCAGCTCTTTCTTCTTCCTCCCCCTCTTCTGCGTAAGCACCTTCTTCTTCAGCCAATAAATCCCATGCTAGCCTTCTGTTCTTTACCATTCGTGTATTATGTGTAATGATTCATCTAGCATGGCTCTGACACCATGTAGAGTTTAGAGAAGTCGAAGAGGGAATATTGGAGGAAAGCTTTTATTATCTCTTTTATTCTCATCAAGCCAACAACGTGTGTTTACAGCTTTTATTTATAGTGCTAGAAAAAAGATAAAAGCTAACAATCTAATAACAGAATCTAATAACAGAAAGATAACAACTTTGTAACAACTAATTCCACGTGGCAGCGTCAGTTATCATCTCCATGCAACATGCAACGTGCATGTCTTCATTCAGCTTCAACACTGCATTAATATCCCGCATAGCTCGCAACCTGCTCGCATCCCTTGTATGGAACTATGTCTTCGCATCTTCATCAACTCTATAGGAAAAAGGAAACAATTACAATGAGACGATGGAACGCGGAGGAGTGTTGGAGAGGATTAGGAAGTGAGAGAAAATGGAGCGCCCCATTTTTGCTCCTGTTGCACTTTTGCTGTTTCTGTTTTCAATAAATAATATTTTATTTATAGTATTAGCAGTCGGATCCGGATTCTGGTACTCGGAACCATTTTGGGTGAGTATTCGTGCGATTCTGTTCGAAAAACTCAAAAACTGATTTTTTGATAAGTGCAAATCGAATCGTATTGAAATGGTCTTCCAAATTGAGCTACAAGTTTTGGTTTGATTCGGTTTAGTTTAAACAAAATCGATTTTTCAAAAATATTATAAAATATTTCTTAGGGATAAAATAAAAAAAACAGTTATCGTGTTATAAGAAAAAATGAAAAATAAAAATTAGTTATGGTGTTATTACCTTTTATATTTATAATTAAAAAATATTAGAAAATATAGTTTATATAATATAAATAGATATTATATTTCGGACGATTCGGGTTGAAAATCGAAATATAGTTTTTAACCCGACACCGAACCAAATAAATTTTGGTTTCAAAATTTAAAATCGAACCGCGGGTTTTACTGTAAAAATCGAATCAAACCACTAATTTCGATTCAATTCAGTTTGATTTTTCTGATTTGTTTTGGTTTTGCTCACCCGGTCACCCCTAGTTGAGAGTAGCAAACGGTCAGTTTCAAGTAATCAAACCGAATTTATCAATTAACCAATGAGTGAAATCGAAATCAAATCGATTTAAATTTCTGATTAGTTAAAAAATAATCAATTGTTACGGTACAATAAACGATTAACTAAAAAATCAAAATAAAATTAATTGATAATTAAAATAATTAAATAATAATTTTAAAAATTGAAATTTATTAAAAATAATTACAAACACTAAAATTTATTAAAATAATAATTAAAGATTAAGGTTCTATAATTATATTTTATTAAATAATAATTAAAATAATATTAAAAAATGAAAATGATTTTTTTGATTCCAAATCTATCGGGAACAGACACCAAACTAATAACCTATTTTTTAATTTTTGGTCAATTAAAACCGATCAGTTTCCATTCGATCCAATTCTAATTTAGAATCGGATACCGTTTAGACAGCTGAACGTCTGGGCCTTCACGCCATTATATAGGCTTAGATATATTTGAATGGTTAGTCTGTTCAACATGTTTCGAGCTAAACGGGCTTACGAGCTAATTGGTTCTGTTTATTTTTCATAACTTTTTTTCTTTAAATGTCCAAATTTGTTATTTGTAAATCAATATATAATTAATATATAAATCTTTTTTTGACCCAAAGGCAAGTAAGATTATATTCATAGTCCGCAAAAAACCAATTACCTCGATCATTGGGAGAACCCAGACGACTTCACAACCCTATTTCTTCAAGATTTAGCAATAATTGCTAATTTGCGCTAGCCATTTGCTGAAAATACATATAGAAAATATCCACGACAAAATCAACAGTCATCACATTCACCATCTCGATCATGTATCTCGAGGTCTACGTCCGATAACGTCTTTGTTGTTGGAATAGAATTAGAATAAATAAATATATAAATCTTGATTTATAAAAATGCTAGTGCAATTCGAATTCATTCTTTAATGGTTTGTTATCCAGTTCTAGTCAAATAAGTCCACTCGTACAAATCTAATAAACTTGAGTTTGGTCATAATTAAAATAAGTTATAGATTTGATGAACACAAAATAAATTTGCTATATTTCTACTTAAATATCTCGTTCTATGAATTTAGATAAATGGATATGATATGAATCGGTGAGCAAAATGTCCGATAACCGAATAACCGAACCGAACCAAACCGAAATATCTAATTTGGTTCGGGTAAATTGGTTATTTCGGACAATTCGGTTATAACCGAAATATATTTTGGTAGTATGGTTTTCGGTCGGGTATGAGTTTTTTTACCCGAATATCCGATACCCGAAATTTATATTTATATAATATAATAATATTATAATTAAAATAAATAGTTACCCTAAATTTGAACTTTAAATTTGGTATTTTGAGAAGATTGTAGTATTTTTATGAATTGTTCGTATTTGGTAATGTTTTTTGAACTTTGAACTTATGAAGATTGTTGGTAATGAGTTGTTTAGTATTTGACAATGTTATTTATGAATATTGTAAACTAGTTATTTGTTGAGTATTAGAATATTTTTTGTATGTTTTTCTTTAAAATTCAAAATTAAGGAAAAAATTCGGTTTTATCCGAATTATCCGAAATAATTTTCGGTTTTTTTGGTTTGGTAACCGAAATTATTTCGGTTTGGTTCGGATATCATTTCTAAAATTTCGGTTATTTTAATTCGGATATTTTTTTGACCATACCCGACCAAATACCCGAATACTCACCCCTAGATATGATAATGAAAAGGAAATAAGTCAGTCTTAATCGGTTTACTTGCAAAACAGAATCTCAGTTATTTGATATCAATTCAAACTTGTTCGGTAATATAATATTTATTATACACGCAATGAATTAAATTCGTGCCTTATTTGTGTCAAAGTTAATTAAGAACAGCTAACGATGTTGTTCTTTCTATTATAGTTTTTTTATGTAACATTAGTTAATTCAGATAAACGAAACTCAATAATTTGATATTTGAAACACGCTATATCTATATATCGAATAATAATTTGGTTCGATTATCGATTTTTTTACTGAAACTAAATTGAATTGAAACAAAATTCAGTTTGTAATTTTCAACCCAAATCGATATCTTTTAACCTAAAAGGTCGAACATAACATGAGCATTAAAACTTTATATTAAAATTATATAATCAACCAAATTTTAAAATATAAAATAAATTTATTGAATTAGCGGCAATATATCATATAACTATATCCATTTTATCAAAAATATCTTGAATTTTAAGAAATATCACTTTAATACTTAAATTATATTCCATCTTTCTCATCCAAGACGGTTATTTCTTTTGAGCACGGTTATTTAGGAGAATGATATAAAGTGATTGAAGTGATAAAAAGTAAGTAGGTCCCACAACTTTTGAAGAGATAATTATTTTCTAAAAAAGAAACAGGTCATCTTGGGTGGGACAACCCAAAAAGGAATACATGTCATCTTGGGTGGGACGGAAGGAGTACCAATTTTTAAGAAATACTCACTTTAAACCACAAGCAATTAATTTTGTATCAAAAATATTCCGCATCCATTTTTCAGCTCTCGAAATTAGACAATGGATATCTTCTTTTCATCCGATGAACCACATTAAAATTTTGAAAGCAGGAAAATCGATGCGAAATATTTTGATACAAAATTAATAGTTTGATATTTACAACGATATTCCTGAAAGTTCATGATATTTTTTAAAAAATATGTATAGTTTGGATTGATAGTTATATTTCTTAAAATTCAAAACATTTTTTTATAAAAATGAATATAATTTGGGATTTAAAATGATATTTACTTATATTTTACCACTAATACTATTTCTGATATGATGTGTCCAATGTTGAACACACCCGAACATTGTTGCTAGCACCTAGGGTCATGGAAGCAGCTTTTCGGTTATCGGTTAAAACCAAGCGAATCGAAGCGCACCTATTCGATTAATCGAACATTGCATATCGGTTTGCGGGCGGTGAAATATTTGAACTCTTTTTTATTTTCAATTCACTGATAATCGAAAGGTTAATAATCGAAAAACAATAAAACAATAAATATCTTAGGATTGTTCTGATGCGGAAAGCTTTGCAACTACAAGAAGACAAACTTATACCAAACATAGTTTACTGAAAGACCCAAGAACAACCTAACATTTTCTTCATATTTATTTTTCTTAGTTCCAAGCATATTACAAATGTCGAGCACACAATTCAAGAAGAAAATGAAGAAATTTCATGTGAAAACTTAAAAAGTAGAGGAAGAAAAAGGTTATCAAATCTACACCTTTTTAATTGATTTCAGAATGCTCGCAAGTGGCTCTAGAAAGAGGTTGCTCACAACAAAAGAGCCATATTAATCAATAACAATATTCTGTAATAGAAAATTTTGATGAGAAAGGAAAAGACAAAAGCCCAACAAAGCAACTAACTGACAACACGAAGACATTCGGAGAATAAATTTTACCATGTATGCAACTCCTTCTCAAACACCTAAGATATAGTCTTCCTTTCTTCACAAAATACTTCACTGGTGAAGTGTAAATCTCCCATTGCTAAATACCCTAACAAATAAACGTAAGAGAATCAAAATAATCTAGCACATATGAGAATTATATGTATAATTATGTACATATATCAACTTATTATGAATTTGGTATGCATACTGTTATATCAGCGTATGACTTCAAAACCGAAAGAACTATATTTGCGAAGGTCGAGGTTAAAGGACTTGATCGCAATTATCTTTAAGCTGAAGTTAGTTATAGCGCATCTTTGCATAGTTAGTTTTCGGATAATAAATAGCTTGATCTTTCACTAAAAGATACACACATACTTCATCATTTTGTAAAAGTGTAAAGGCGTGGAAAAGTAACTCGATGAATAATATAGGGATCGAGAGGATAGGAGGAAAGAAGCAGCGTGTAGTTGCAGGTTCTTGGATATTCTCCATTCGTATCTTGTATATTGCTTTGCATTCTATACATCAAGAAATCGATTGACCCTCCCGTGGGCGTGGCGAAAGCCGAACCACGTATATCTGTGTTCATCTACAATCTTTAATTGTTCGAGAAGAAGCGATCGTATCAACATTCATCTTCACGACGGATCACGGTGTTGAAGAGTTTTTACAATTGGCGCCGTCGTGGGAAGCGAAACACACGATCGCAAGATGTCCATGAGCGAAGTTGAGCGGAGAAATTCTCGGGAAAAATGATTTCGACTTATGGAGAATTAAGATGAAAGCATCATTAGTTCAACAAGGCTTAGCGAGATGCTCTAAAAGGAGAAAAGGATTATTAGAAACCCCAACCAAGGAGCGAAGGCGGGATTGATGGAGAAGGCTCACAGTGCGATCATCTTGTGTCTAAGTGACAAAGTGCTTGGCAAGTAGCGAAGGAACCGAATCAAAGAAGAAGTATGGTCAAAACTTCGAAGGTGCATACATGACCAAGTCTCTCGCTAACCGATTGCACATGAAACAAAGGCTTTATTCTTACAAACATTAGAAGAAAAGGGATCGAAGATCAACTGGATGAGTTCAATAAATCTTTGGACGACCTTGAGAATATTGATGTAAAATTGGAAGATGAGGATAAAGCAATAATCCTCTTGAATGCTCTTCCAAAATCCTTGGAACACTTGAAGGACGCTATGCTATATGGAAGAGAGCGGCGATAAGCGTAGAAGAAGTTCGATGCATGCGCGAGCGAAAGAACTACAAAAAGCAGAATGAGGGAAGGCAAGATTCTATGGCGGAAGGATTGGCTATCAAACCAAGATTCAACAAAGGAAATAAGTTCAAGAAATTCAATCAAGATTCAAAGAAAAGCGATTCATTCAAAGCGAAATGACACGAGGAAAGGAAACGAGAAAATGCCATCATTGCAAGAAAGTTGGCCATCTAAAGAAGGACTATTTCATATGGAAGAAGAGGCGGTCAATAAAGAATCGAAACCCGATATGGCGAAATTGCTGAGCACTATGAAAGTGCGAGATATTGAATGTGGTAAATAACCACATTAAGGAGGAATGGATTCTTGATTCGGGTTGCACATTCCATATGTGTCCTCATAGGAGCTGGTTTTCGAATTGAAATCTTGATCACGCAGTTACGTGTTGTTGGGAAATGACCAAGTTTGTGTAGTAAAAGGTATTGGAAGCATCAAACTCAAAGTGCATGATGGATCGGTAAAATACTTCATCGATGTAAGGTGCATTCCTCGACTTAAGAGAAACTTAATTTCCTCGGACGTTAGAATCAAAAGTGCGGTTCAAGTCGGAAGATGGACATTTGCATGTTATTAAGAACTCTAAAAGCGTCATGAAAGGAGTTAGAAACCAATCTTTGTATTATCTTGTGGTGAGGCGTTGATAGGTGAATCGATTCTAATATTCAAGATGAATCTATCTTGTGGCATATGAGACTTGGACATGTGGGAGAAAAGGGGTTGAATGAATTGTTAAAGCGAGGGAATATTGAAAACCTCGGCATGTTTAAGATTGATCCTTGTGAGCAATGTATACTTGGGAAAAGTGAAGCTACCCTATGACATTGGCAAACACACTTCAACAGCTCCTCTAGAATACGTACATTCGATTTATGGGGACCATCTAGGGAGAAACCATGGGAGGAGGAAGATATTTTCTTAGTTTAATTGATGATTATTCACGGAAGCTATGGGTATACATCACGAAAACCAAATCAAGCATTTATTAAGTTCAAAGATTGGTGCAAAGAAGTAGAAAGCAGAAAGGGTGTTCCTACGAAATGTTTAAGAACGAGATAATGGTTTGGAGTTTCTTTCAACGAGTTTCAAGAGTTCTGCGAAGCAAAGGCATTAAGAGGCACAAAGCGTGCCGCAACCCTCACAAAATGGCTTGGTGGAGAGAATGAATAGAACTATTCTTGAGAGGTTAGATGTATGTTGTCGACCTCGGTTTGCAAGAAAGTTACGGGGAAGGCTGTGTCTGACCGACAATCGATAAATAAATGCCCAAGTTCGCAAATAACTTCAAGACACCGGAAGAATTATGGAGCGGAAGAATTTGATTATTCTTACTTGAGGACTTTCGGTGTCAAGCATATGCTCATATAAAGCAAGATAAGTTAGGCGAGAGCTCTCAAATGTGTGATGTTGGGATATCCGAAGGTGTGAAAGGATATAAATTGTGGTGTTATGAATCGAAATGAGAAGGTAATTATCGCAGAGATGTTGTTTTCAATGAAAGTCGATGCCCTTTCTAAATAAAGATGGTGATCCTCAGAAAAGAAATGCAAGCACGCAGATACATCGATTTTGAGGTGGAGTTTGAAGGTTCAAATGCACACTGGCGGAGATAAGGATACGGAAGATGGTCCAAATCAACTTGAGGTGATCGACCTAATCAAGGCGACTTGAAGGATTACAAATTAGCAAGAGATAGGCGAGAAGAACTATCCACCCACCGCGAGATTTGGAGATCTTGATATGATATGTTATGCACTTAATGTTCTTTGAAGATATAGTCTATCAAGAGCAAGAAATTATTTGGAGTCATTATGATGAGAAAAGGATCGATGGATTTTGGCCATGAAGGAGGAGCTGGATTCTTTGGAAAGAAATGCTACATGGATCTAGTTAAGAGGCCAAAATCTCAAAACCCGTAACTTGCAAATGGATTTTCAAGAAGAAAATAGAAGTTGTAGAAGGAGAGAGTATGTGAGATTCAAAGCAAGATTGGTAGCTAGAGGTTTCACACAAAAGGAAGGTATAGATTTTAATGAGGTTTTTCTCCGGTTGTGAAACACTCTTCCATTAGGATTCTTCTAGCAATCGTGGCTCAACAAGATTTATATCTAGAACAACTAGATGTAAGAACGACTTTTCTACATGGAGACTTGGAGGAGAACATATATATGACACAACCGAGGGATTTATCTTACGGAAAATAAAGATATGGTGCGCTTACTTAAAAGTCTTTATATGGATTAAAGCAAAGTTCAAGACAATGGTATAAAAGGTTTGATGATCATATGATGAAGATAGGTTATTCGGATCAGATTTTGTGAGTTGTGTATACTTGAAAAGGTTGAAACACACCGTAGCATACCTACTTCTCTATGTGGATGATATGCTAATTGCTAGTAAGAGTCGTTGAAATTGAATCTCTCAAAAGAGACTTGAGATCGAATTTGAAATGAAGGAGTTGGGAGCTGCGGAAGGATTCTTGGAATGGATATAGTGAGAAATACGAGAAGAAGGACGAGTTATGGTTATGCCAACATGACTATGTGCGAAAGTGTTGAAGAAATTCTACATGCATGAAGCAAAAGAAGTAGTGTCCCACTTGCTCAACATTTGATTATCCGAAGAACAAAAGCCAAAGTCGGAAGGTGAGAGGAAGGCTATCGTGATATACCTTATGCAAATGCAGAGGTAGCATAATGTATACTATGGTTTGCACAAGACCGACTTAGCACATGCTATAAGCGTGGTGAGTAGGTATATGGTGATCCGGGAAGTACCAGGGAAGCATTAAAATGGATTATGAAATACTTGAAGGGAGCTTGAATATGAGCATTTTATATGAAAAGAATACGAAATTCAAACAAAGATATTTTAGTTGGTTTTGTTGATTCGGATTATGCGACAAACTTGGATAATAGGAGGTCACAATCTGGATACATTTTCACCTTGTTTGGTTCGTGCAATAAGTTGGAGATCGGTTCTACAATCGGTGGTGGCATTATCAACCACAGGCGTAATATATGGCAATGACCGAAGCGATAAAGGAAGGATTTGGTGAAGGGTATACTCTCGATTTTGGAATTTATCGTAAATTTGTTCCTATAAACCGTGATAATCAAAGTGCTTTGCATTTGGCAAAGCATCAAGTCTTCATGAAAGGTCCAAACATATCGATGTTCGGTTACATTTTATCGTGGATTTGATAAATGAAGGCGTCGTGAAAGTGATAAAAGCGTCTACTCATGATAATGTTGCGGATATGTTGACAAAAGCATTACCTACGCAAAGTTTAGATATTGTCTTGAACTAGTTGGTGCGCATTATATCGAGAGAAGGATGGAAGCTCGTAGTGGAGCTTAGTGGAGGAAAGTTGTATGAATGATGTTCATGAAGCGGTTTCTGATCAAGGTGGAGATTGTTATATCGGTATGACTTCAAAACCGAAAGAACTATATTTGCGAAGGTCGAGGTTAAAGGACTTGATCGCAATTATCTTTAAGTCGAAGTTAGTTATAAGCGCATCTTTGCATGGTTAGTTTTCGGATAATAAATAGCTTGATCTTTCACTAAAAGATACACATATACTTCATCATTTTGTAAAAGTGTAAAGGTGTGGAAAAGTAACTCGATGAATAATATAGGGATCGGAGGATAGGAGGAAAGAAGCGGCGTGTAGTTGCGGGTTCTTGGATATTCTCCATTCGTATCTTGTATATTGCTTTGCATTCTATACATCAAGAAATCGATTGACCCTCCCGTGGACATAGGCGAAAGCGAACCACGTATATCTGTGTTCATCTACAATCTTTAATTGTTCGAGAAGAAGCGATCGATCAACATTCATCTTCACGACGGATCATAGTGTTGAAGAGTTTTACACATACTTATCACGAGAATCGGCTTTGATGGTATTGAGCTTACCACCGCCAATACATGCAAAAATATAGTAATAAATGAATAATAGTTCAAAATCAAGAGCATTAATTAATGTAGCGTGAAGTAGTAGATAAGATCATAAACTTTGCATTTCTCAATGATAGTTAGGAATGATGATTTTTCCTGCTTTAACATGGTTTCATTCCTTCAACTACTCCGTTAATCTATGGGAAGTGGTGAGAGATGGAGAGAAAATGAAGAATTTAGAGAGAGAGAGGGAAGGGGGGCTTTGTATTTCTAAACTACTTCAACTACTCCGTTTCATAAACTTTGCATTTCTAAAATGTTTAACAACAAAACAATTTTAGAAAGTTTTCGTTAGCACAATTTTATATCGTTCGTGCATCGTCTTCGTAAAAAATGTATTTCTCATTTGATCAATTCCTATATATATATGTGTGTGTGTGTGTGTGTGTGTGTGTGTGTGTGTGTAAGGGATGAATCAATGAGAACCACATCTTTGTTTGCGAACTCGTGAACCATGCATAAGACGTTGAAGATGATGCACAAAACGGTATAAAGTTGTGCATAACGAAAACTTTCTAAAATTATTTTTTTGTACAACAATTTTATAATTTTTTCGTTATGCACAACTTTATAGGTTTTATTCATCAACTTTATACGTTTTTGCATAGTTCTCAAGTTCTCATAAAAGATGAGTTCTCACTGGATCCAACCCCTATATATATAATTATTTAAATTTTTTTCCTAGATTAACAACATTAGTAATATCTAAATATTAATATCGTTAATTATGTAAATTTAAAATTTTTATAAAGGAACAATAATATAGGAAACTTCCATAAGAAGATTCAAGTACAAAAAATATAAAATTAAATTCGAAAATTTAATTTAAAAATATAAGTTGTCGATGATTTTTGGGGATGTCGACAGTCCATTGAGATTCGACACGTGCTTCATACCTTCTTTGGGAAACCATACACGATAGTGGGACCTATAGAGATGCTGAAGATGCGAAGATGTAATGAGCGAGCTGAAGTGAAGAGAAGTGGAAGCAGTGGTGCGGTGAGCAGTGATCTGGTGAATGAAACATGCGTGTTGCATGATGCGTGGAGATGATAACTGACGTTGCCACGTGGACTTGGTTGTTACAAATTTGTTATTAGATTCTGTTGTTAGTTTGTTAGCTTTTATCTTTTAGCAATATAAATAAAAGCTGTAAACAGATGTTTTAAGCTTGATGAGAATAAGAGAGAAAATATAATTTTTCCTCCAATATTTCTTCTTCGTTTTTCTCTAAATTCTACTTGGTATCAGAGCCATGCTAGATGAATCTTTATACATAATACACGAATGGTAAAGAACCGAAGGCTGGCATGGGAATTATTAGCTGAAGAAGAAGAAGGTGCTCACGAAGAAGATGAGCAAGAAGAGGAAAGAGCTGAAGGAAGTGTTGGATTTGTATACTGAAAGCAGTTTGGTTGAGCTTGTATACAATGTTTCCTGTTACCACTATTACAATCTCCTATCTGAATTGTTTACTTGATTGCATATGTATGTCCCTTTATCTCATATATAAGTTAAATCATACAGTGTGTTGTAGATCACAGAAGTCTGTATGATTGGTCAAGCTTAATGAGATATAAAAAGTATCACAGCTGAGACAACTTGAGGACGAGTTGTCGGTATAAGGCTGCGGTGTAGATAAGAAGTGACTTGACTTGGTTGCTTATCTATACTAGTACGTCTCTGACGTATTGATGGATCACAGTGAGATGAGTTCTTCTATCTGACCGTCGTGAAGAACCTAGATCTCGGAGACTTACGTTGATCTAAATCTCGATAAGGTATTAGGTGAGTATGAGTTGTTGACCATCACTTTGACTTGCTATGGGTGAGGGTTACATGAGATAACCCAAGATTCTCGCATCTTGGGTGGTGGCGATCTTATATGTCATGCTAGTTACGTGTCGAGTCACCGTATCCGTTTAGGAAGATGGCGTCCCTTAAGGAGCTCAAAATGTTTATTGTACTAAACCCTGCAGGTTGAGTTATCTCAAGTACAATAATAAGGTTAAGTGGTACTACTTAAGAAATTAAAGATATTAATTATTTTAAGCGATCGAGCAGCTGTAAATAATTAATGGACGTACGATATCTTAAATACGGGGATTCGTAAAGTCTAAGTGCAAGCCCGACTCACCTTCGGTAATAAAGGGGAAAGTCAGCATTTATTCTCTAGTGACATGAATAAATGTCTATAAATTAATTTATGTTCTGGGCTGAACATAAGATAATTAATTTATTTGAGGCCCATCTTTATTCCTTACATTTGATCCCTGGGTTGGCCCATCCAGGCCTGGAGCTTAGTGATTTTCGCCCCCCTCCTTATAGAGTCCATCTGGGACTCTGCTTGATCCTCTCTATCTTAAGTGATATGATTATATTTATTAGATATGCATAAATCCTATCTAGATAGGGTTTAGGGTTGCATTATAAATATAAAGTGAGAGAGAAAATCAAGGTTAATCCTTAAGCATATTTTGAGAATTCTATTCCAAAAATAGAGTGATTTTCGAAAACTTTGTAAGAATGAAGAAGGCGAATTTCTAAAGCACTCTCCATAGATTGTCCTCACTCGGCATTGGAGTTTAGGCAAACGGGATACAGTCCAGAAGATCAAAGCACGAGTCTTGATCTATTCATCCCCGACAGATTCGCAGGTGAACACGAGAAAACTCCTAAGTGTTGCAATTAATTATATAGATGCATGATAGGGATATAATCAATGTATGGTGAATTAAACATCCAAGATAGATCCTCGGGAGAGGGTTAAAATCAGTTTTCCCTACAATTGGTATCAGAGCCTGGGATCAGTATCTTGGCTCTGTTGGATTAATTCATGTTTGATTATAACGTGCGCAATTAATTAATTATGAATCTGTCGTTCATCGTGGCTCGTTTTATTTTTGTCGGATATTGTTTTTCACCACGAGAAAATTAGTGGTTAGATTAGATTTTTTCCTGTAAATCTTATCTGTAAAAGAAGAACAAAGACGAAAGTACGAAGAACGAGACGACGGGAAAGCAAGTCGGAGAAATCGAACGCACGGCGCAAGGGCGTGCGGGCGACGGCACGTGAGGCGTGCTCGATGCTCGCAGCATGCCCCTCGGCTGCTGCACAAGTTTCTCGGTAGACGGGCGGACAGGTGTGCACGGGAGACGCAGACGAGGCCGGGGGGCACGGCTCGGTAGCTAGACGGTGCGGGGTGCGCGCTTCGCGCGCGGATGCCTCGGCACCGCTTGGCGGCTGGCGTGCGCTTCGGCGGTGTTCGACAACAAAGTCGCGAGGCTCGGCAGCGCGTAAAACCTCGAGCGCGTTCGACGGTAGCGCGGCGCAGCAGCAGCGCCCTCGGCCGCGGGCGTGCATCATGCGCAGGATTCTCGGCGATGTCGCGTGGCGTGCTCGTGTAGCACGGCCAGCGGCGCTGGGAAACCTCAACTAAAGCTTCGCCACCCACAGCGGCGCGGGCGCACGAATCTCCGCTAGGCCTCGGCGGCGCTCGGCGGCCTCGGTAGCGAGATCGCGCAGAAACCTCAGGTCGCCGTGTTTCTCGGCCAGCTTCTTGGGCACGGGCGACGGCGGAGGTGTCTTGGGCGCGCACGGGCTGGCCTTTTGCTGCTGCCCGGCCCATCTTGGGCCGACTCGCCCAAATCGGCCCAAACCAATTTTCGGCCCGAACCTGATTTTTCGACCCGATTCCAGATTTTTGGCCCGATCCGACCCGTTCCAATGATCCGGCCCGTTTTCAAATTTTGGCCCAAATCCAGTTTTGACGAATCTGGTCCGTGCCCATGCACGCGAGGCCCGTTTTCGAGTTTGAAAATCTTTACTTTGCAAATTTTATATAATAAATTAGGCAGGGAAGTATAGGGTGCACGAATGGGCCGCGATGAACGATTTTATTTTATTTTTATCGTTCAAAAAATTTCGTGGATGTTTAAATTATGCAGAAGCATGCTATGTATGTTTAATTACGTAGATAAACATATTACATATTTTCGTGATTGGATGCGCATAGTAAGCATGCTAGGTTTATCGCGTTTTTCAAGCATATTTTAGAATTCTGCGAGTATGTTTTACATGTTGAGTTCTATAGAAAAGCATGCTAGGATTACGTGATCTGCATGGACAAACCTTTTGAAACAAAAGACTAAGCAAGTAACCCGACATATTAATTTTAAATTAAAATGTTAAGACCTCCACTTTTTGATCTCTAAACAAAGTGATACGCAATGTGAGTAAACGTCCACACGCGTGGCTTACTTGCACTTGTTTGTCATAAGTTTGTTAGATGAGATTTCTAAATAAAACATTTTAATCTATTGAGAAGTGGGAGTTTCATGTAAGCGCCCACACGCGTGGCTTGCATATGCGATTTTCATAAGTTCTCTAGAGATAGATTTAAAATGAGATAACAAAGGAATTTGGATTGGGCGATATGGTCTAGTGAGTATGCCAATTCTAAGAATTCATTTTTGTTGTTAAAATTGTGGTCATTGCTTAGACATCACCTCAAGTACAACTTCACGCATGAAGTCCTTCTTGCGATAGTGATGTGGTCTAGTAAGGTCCAATCATTAATTTCATTTGTCATAAGGATAAGTTGACATGGATTGAAATTAAGCGACTAAAGGTTTATTTTAGTGCAGTCGAGGGGTTCATGTGTAAATGTCCACACGCGTGGCTTGCATGTGGGATTCCTTGGGCGATTGGAGGTTTCAATTAATATTGTTTTATCAAAAGGTTACAATATTATTGTTACGAATTATGTGCGATCGTATGCTTATGTGTTTACATTACTTTTCAGATATATCTCTTACACCGATTATCAATATGCTCGCAATAAATCCCTTATCCGGTCCAAATTTTATCGAGTGGAAGCGAAACATTGAGAATGTTCTTACTTCGGAAGAAAAATTATTTGTACTCACTACACCCCGTCCCAAGCCTCTAGGCGATTCATCTGCGATGAGGGCGCAAGGAGCACGAGAAATGGGACAAATCAAGCAGAATGGCAAAGTGCCTTCTTTGGTCACCATGTGCGAGTGCTGCAACTCCGGCATCAAGAGATGGAAGATGCGACCACAATATGGCTAAATCTCATGAAATCGTATGAGAGTCGGACGAGTAATCGCTGTCATAATTTGACAAAATCAATAATGTCAAGTTCAATGAAGGAAAGTGATTGGTGCATGACCATGTAGAGCAAATGATCAATCTCTTGGAGAGCTCGAATTGGTTGGAGGATATATTGATGGCGTAGTCGAATCGATATGATCCTCAACACTTTGCCCAAGTCTTTTGATGACTTCGTTATAGAGTAGTCCTTTATGATAAGAGTTATACTCTAGATTCATTGCAAGAGGATCTAGTAACGGAAGAGCATAAAATGGGCAAGGTGCCTGATCTTTAATACGCACCTCAAAGAAAACCACCGCTTCATCGAAGATGAAAAGGAAAATGGAATTCAAGAGATGCTAAGGCTAAAGAAAGAGTGGGAGTAATCAAAGGGCTCTACCAGTGGTTTGAAAAACCAAAGGAGAAGGCAAATGCTTGAGTGCGGTGAGGCCGGGCATTGGAAGGCTAAATGCCCCAAGCTCAAGGCTCAAGTACGCCATTTGCCTTAGTGTGAAACATGTTTAGCGACTTGTTCTACTCATTCATGGGTAGTAGATACTGGTGCGATCGATCATGTCGATTACACCTGCAGGGGTTCCTGCGGACAAGGAGCTGTGTAATGGCGAGATAACGATCTCCATGGGCAACACGGCGAAAGTCGAGGCCGTTGCGATCGGAGATGTTACTTTATGTTTTGATATGACATTTTAGTTTTGAAAGGCGTTTTATATGTGCGGAGTTTGGTGGAACCTTATTCCGTTTCCAAACTATTTATTCATGGATATTCGATTATTTTTGATAGTGGTGTTTCTATCATAAGAAATGACGAAGTTATCGTGGTGGCACTTTATATAATTAAGCTTTATACTATTTCTCGCCACACATAATACCTATAACTATGTTGCATCTTCTTCAAACCTTAAAAAGAAAGTTTTCTTGCAAGATGACACCACGTTTCTCGGCATCTTAGATTAGGTCACATCAATCTAAATAGGATCCAGGCGGCTAAGAATGGAGCATTGGGTGATCTCACAGCCATTACTCCGTTCGCCCGCAAATCGTATAGAAGGAAAGATGTCGACCGGACCCTTCAAAGCGAAGGGTTATAGAGCCAAAGAAGTGTTGGAGCTAGTCCATTCGATCCGTGTGGACCTATGTCAACACAAGCTCATGGAGGGTACAAGTATTTCGTCACTTTCATTGATGATTACTTAAGGTGCGGATACATATACCGCTTCACCGCAAGTCCAGAATGCTTTGAGAAATTCAAAGAGTTTAAAGGCGGAAGTGGAGCGAAGCTTGGTAAAGTATCAAGTCATCATGGGCTGATCGCGGTGGCGAATACCTCGAGAACGAGTTTATGGAGTACTTGGTGCAGTGTGGGATTACCTCCCAACTCACTACACCGGGCACACCACAACAAAATGGTGTGTCAGAGCGATGAAATAGAACTCTTTTAGAAATGGTTAGATCGATGATGAGTTATGCAACATTGCCTATTTCGTTCTGGGGGTATGCCTTAGAAACGACGGCATACTTGCTAAATCTAGTACCATCTAAGTCGATCGAAAAGACCCCTTCGAGTTGTGGTTTGGTATGAGCTAGTTTAAGCCACATAAGGATATGGGGTAGTCCGACACGTGTCTTTGAACAAGAAGGCGACAAGTTAGAGTCTAGATCTGAAGCAAGGCTGTTTATTGGCTATCCTAGAGGAACAAAGGGTGGTTATTTCTATAGTCCTAAGGATCAGAAGATCGTTATTAGCACTAACGCCTGATTCTTAGAAGAGGATTCTATGAGAAACCATAAATCCAAAGTTGAAATCATACTTCAAGAATTAGAAGATGGTCGTATTCCGCCACCGATTAAACCAAAGGTACGAGATGTCGTGTCTAGTGGGAGGGATCGACACCAAATACTTCAAGAATGAAGGAGGTTTAGGTCTACGAGATCTCTCGACTTGGAACAAAGCTCTACTAGCAAAGACCTTGTGGAACATCCATAACAAGAAGGACTCCCTGTGGATCCAGTGGATCCATGCTGAGTACTTGACGACCACCACTTTATGGGAGTATCCTAATCACATTCGTTTATCTCCCTTCTTAAGAATATTCTCATCCTTCGTGATCGTTTTTGCGAGGAAGGGGAGGTGATTATGATGAGCTCTGAGATCTTCTTAAGAGTATATTTGGATCGAAGGACGGGGCGCCTATCACTATTTGCGAGATAAGGGTGAAATGCGTTACTGCACAAGGCGATATGGAAAGATTACATCCGCCTAAGTTTTCCATCACCATGTGGCTTGCTGCGAGGAAGACTTAAGGCGGTGGATAGATTGAGATTCATGAATATCTCACGGTATGCACCGTGTGTAATAACCATTTAGAAACTCATGAACATTTATTCTTTAAGTGTAAGGAACGAGCGGTTTGGAATTACATTAAAGATTGGCCCCCCAGGAGGATGACTACGTTGCTAGTGATATAAAGCATATCAAGAGAGAAGAAGGCGGGTCAACAATCATCCTACGTGCTGCAGTTGGATTAGGCTGATTGTGAATCACATTTGGTATGCGCGGAACAAGCTCAACTTTGAAGATATCCCCTTCAATGTGAAGTCCATTGTGAAGAACATTCAAGAAGATGTTTATTCTGTTTTATATTCGTTGTATTCTGTGGACCTTGTTGTTTCCCATTTTGAGTTGGCTTTGTAATGAGCTGAGGTGTGTCTCAGTCTTGTGTTTGGATCCACTTTTGGGATGCCTTATCTTGTATTTCATCTTTATTAGTGGTTTCTGTGTGTGTGTGTTGAGGGACTGCTTAGGCCCAACCAAAGCAGTGCACCTCATGTGGTTGCATATGTTCACATTCCCAATCCTCTGTGCCCCGCAATCACACCGCCTGAGGCACTCTTTTCCCCACTGGTCATGGGGTTTTTAATGAGGCCCGCCCCTTGCTCGTCACTAAGGGGTTTGTTGAGGAGGTTTGTTTCTTTATCGTTTTCATAGGTTGAGCGAGTCGCTCTTTGGCCTATGTGTTTTGGCCCTCAGGTCTTTTATCCCTCCCCTTGCCATGTTTCTACGGAAATTTGGTGTATTCCCTCGGGTATGCTTGAGTTCGTTTGTAATATGTTTCTCCCGCTTTATGTTATTTAAATGCGTTTGACCCCAAAAAGGATATGGGGCAATCCGGCACATGTCTTTGAACAAGAAGGCGACAAGTTGGAGGCTAGATCCGGCCAAGAGGCTGTTTATTGGCTATCTAGAGGACGAAGGTGGTTTATTCTATAGTCCTAAGGATCAGAAGGTCATTATTAGCACTAATGCCCGATTCTTAGAAGAGGATTATATGAAAAACCATAAATCCAAAGTTGAAATCATTCTTCAAGAATTAGAAGATGATCGTATTTCACCACCGATTAAGCCAAAGGTACGAGATGTCGTGTCTAGTGGGAGGGATCGACACCAGATACTTCAAGAAATTGAAGTGGGTCGAGTTCCACTGGAGATACCGGCCGTACAAGTGGCTCCTATCCAGCAAGTTGTGCAAGATAGAGAACCACAAGTTACTGCACCCACCGTTGCCATTGTGCCGTGGCGCCCGTCGTGAGTGGGAGGTTGTTCGTCAACCCGGCGATTTATGTTCGTGGGTGAATCTTGGATTTAGTCCGAGGAAGAAACGAAAGGGCAATAATCGACCCATGGACATACGGTGAGGCGACAAGACATTGATGCAAGATCATGGCACATCGCTATGGACTTAGAAATTGAGTCCATATGACTATGGATATATACGAAAGACACCTCTACCGGATGGCGAGGAAGCCATAGGTAGTAAGTGGGTATCAAGAGGAAGAGATTCGAGATGGAGGTTTCGGCTTTTAAAGCCAGGCTTGTGGCGAAAGGGTACACTCAGATTGAGGGCATCGATTTCGATGAGACCTTTTCGTCTGTAGCAATGCTCAAGTCCATCAGAATTCTTCTGGCCATAGCAGCCCACTTAAACCTTGAGGTTTGGCAAATGGATGTGAAAACCGCTTTTCTAAACGATTACCTTGAAGAAGGTAGAGACATCTATATGCAACAACCCGAAAGTTATGTGGTGAAGGGTGAAGAGCATCTAGTTTGGAAGCTTAAGAAGTCCATTTATGGACTTAAGCAAGCTTCACGATCCTGGAACTTACGCTTTGACGAGATGGTAAAGTCCCATGGATTTACTCGGTTGCTAGCGAAAGTTGTGTGCATCGTTTAGATGTCAACGGTGATGTGGTATTTCTTGCACTTTACGTAGATGACATCCTTCTACTTGGCAACAATGTGAAGTTGTTATCAGACGTAAAGAGTTGGTTATCCGATCAATTTCAAATGAAAGACTTAGGAGATGCAGCGTACATTCTTGGGATCAAGGTTTACCGAGATCGCAAGAGGAAAATGTTGAGCTTATCTCAGGCGTCTTATATTGATACTGTAATTACTCGTTTTAGTATGCAGACCGCCAAGAAAGGATTGCTACCTTTCAGACTTGGCGTTCCTTTATCTAAGGAGCAGTCACATATGACTGCAAAGGAGATAGAGGAAATGAGACAAGTTCCTTACGCTTCCGCCGTAGGAAGTCTCATGTACGCAATGCTATGTACGAGACCCGATATCTGCTATGCGGTAGGCATAGTAGCTAGATACCAGTCTAACCCTGGACAAGCTCATTGGACTGAGGTAAAGCATATACTCAAGTACCTGAAAATGACTCGAGATTATAGGCTGGTTTACCATGCAGATAGTCTAATGCCTTTGGGTTATTCACACTCGGATTTTCAAGCTGACCGTGATGAGAAGAAGTCTACCTCAGGCTATGTGTTTACCTTGGGAGGAGGAGCCGTATCCTGGCGGAGTACAAAGCAGCGATGCATTGCGGACTCCACCATGGAAGCCGAATATGTAGCCGCCGGAGGTGCTAAAGAGGTTGTGTGGTTGAGAACTACCTCATGGATCTAGATGTGGTACTGGTTTGCCCAAGAGTATCATAGTTCTTGTGATAACTCGGTGCGATGTGCAAACTCTAAGGAACCACGGACCCACAAGGCAACGAAACACATAGAGAGAAAGTACCATGTCATACGAGAAATCGTTAGACTGGGGATGTCTTGATTGAGGAAATTGGTGCTGCGAATAACCTAGTTGATCCATTCACGAAGAGCTGCCGCAAAAGTCTACGAAGAGCATATTCGAGGACTTGGATTGCATGAAGATGGCACCCACTTAGAAAGGAAACTTTTGTATAAGTGGGAGAAGTAAAGTGATGGTGTTGTTTGTAATAGCTAGTAGAGACACATTGTATACTAAAAGTTTTGCTTTAGTATAAGTGGGAGATTGTTGATTTGTATATTGAAAGCAGTTTGGTTGAGCTTGTATACAATGTTTCTGTTACCACTATTACAATCTCCTATCTGAATTGTTTACTTGATTGCATATGTATGTCCCTTTATCTCATATATAAGTTAGATCATACGATTGTGTTGTAGATCACGAAGTCGTATGATTGGTCAAGCTTAATGAGATATAAAAGTATCACGGTGAGACAACTTGAGGACGAGTTGTCGGTATAAAGCTCTGTGTAGATGAAGTGACTTGACTTGGTTGCTTGTCTATCTTGCACGTCTCGACGTATTGATGGATCACAATGAGATGAGTTCTTCTATCGACCGTCGTGAAGAACCTAGATCTCGGAGACTTACATTGATCTAAATCTCGATAAGGTATTAGGTGAGTATGAGTTGTTGACCATCACTTTGACTTGCTATGGGTGAGGGTTACATGAGATAACCAGATTCTCTGCATGTTGGGTGGTGGCGGTCTTGTATGTCATGCTAGTTACCGTGTCGAGTCACCGTATCCGT
Source organism: Salvia rosmarinus (assembly GCA_036937905.1). NCBI lineage: Eukaryota > Viridiplantae > Streptophyta > Magnoliopsida > Lamiales > Lamiaceae > Salvia > Salvia rosmarinus. The sequence goes on from CM072814.1 coordinate 64,461,167, forward strand.
TTAGGATGATGGCGCCCCTTAAGGAGCTCAAAGGTTTATTATACTAAACCTGAGGTTGAGTTATCTCAAGTACAATAATAAGGTTGAGTGGTACTACTTAGGAATTAAAGATATTAATTATTTTAAGCATTGAGCAATGTAAATAATTAATGGACGTCTGATATCTTAAATACGAGGATTCAGTAAAGTCTAAGTGCAAGCCGACTCACCTTGGTAATAAATGGGTAAGTCACGCATTTATTCTCTAGTGGCATGAATAAATGTTTATAAATTAATTTATGTTCTGGGCTGAACATAAGATAATTAATTTATTTGAGGCCCATCTTTATTCCTTGCATTTGATCCCTGGGCTGGCCCATCCAGGCCTGGAGCTTAGTGATTTTCGCCCCCCCTCCTTATAGAGTCCATTTGGGACTCTGCTTGATCCTCTCTATCTTAAGTGATATGATTATATTTATTAGATATGCATAAATCCTATCTAGATAGGGTTTAGGGTTGCATTATAAATATAAGGTGAGAGAGAAAATCAAGGTTAATCCTCACAGAGTGATTTTCGAAAACTTTGTAAGAAGGAAGAAGGCGAATTTCTAAAGCACTCTCCATAGATTGTCCTCACTCGGCATTGGAGTTTAGGCAAACGGGATACAGTCCAGAAGATCAAAGCACGAGTCTTGATCTATTCATCCCCGACAGATTCGCAGGTGAACACGAGAAAACTCCTAAGTGTTGCAATTAATTATATAGATGCATGCTAGTGATATAATCAATGTATGGTGAATTAAACATCCAAGATAGATCCTCGGGAGAGGGTTAAAATCAGTTTTCCCTACAGGAAGTTCAAGCTCTGTGATAGCTCGAAGGGACGAAACACGTAAACCCGACCAAATGGAAGATCATCGATTAGAGAAATTCGCAATTGCATAATGGAGATCATCCGGGTATGCAGTTGGTCACATTTCAATTGAATGGTAGTAATTTTCTGAATTGGAGTAGATCTTTACGGCGTGCTCTATGAGCCAAAAGTAAACTTGAATTTTTGAATGGAAGTTTCTTAAAACCTGCGTCTGATTCACCACACTGCAAAACATGGATTAAGGTGGATTATATGGTATTCTCATGGATTATCAATTTTATATCTAAGGAGCTTACAGATTCATTTGTGCATATTGATAATACTAAGGATTTGTGGGACGCTTTAAACCATAGATTTGGGAAAAACAATGGTCCCAAAATCGCACGGCTGCAGAGAGAGATCAATATGTTTAATCAAGGGAATCAAAGCGTGATGGTGTATTTTAACAAGTTTGTCACGATGTGGAGTGAACTCGAAATGGTGTTGCCTCCATTGATTTGCAAATGCGATGCTCGTAGAAAAGCGAATGAAAGAGAAGAGAACAAGAAATTGATGCAATTTCTTAATGGTTTGAATGATGGATATGATAATGCAAGGAATCAGATTTTATTTTTGGATCCTCTTCCAAATGTAGATAAGGCATATTCGATGATTCTACAGATTGAGGAACAGAAATTGTCAATGGATAATACGTTCAATTCCAGTAGTTCAATGGCGATGAATGCAGCATATCAGTTCAATAGTAAAGGATCAAACAGTGGAAAAGTTTATTCGTTCAAGGGGAGACGAAGTAGAGAGGAAAAGATGCGCTTATACTGTAGTCATTGCAATAGAGTGGGACATGACGAAAAGGAATGCTTCAAGCTGCACGGCTTTCCAGATTGGTTCAAGAAACTGAGAGATGAGCGAGGGAGGTTGAAGGTGAACTTTGCAGATGGTTATTCATCGAACAACAAAGAGGATGAATCGGAGAATTTTGCAGATAAGGGTGGATCAAACATGATCATTGGTAAGATAATAAAAGAGAAGTTGGCAAAATACATGGGAAAGATAGCAATTGACAGAAAAGATGAATCAGTCAAAGGCGACTATAATGCCAATATGGTGCAGAATGATACAAATCAGTGCAAAGAATTTGATGGATATTATGCGTTCGGTATTTTGGATGGATTGGACAAGGAGAGTTGGATAGTTGATTCTGGAGCAAGTACGCATGTTTGTTGTAATGAAAACCGATGAAAACGAAAGAGACTTGAAGTGCATGAGAAAATAATCTTCCGGATGGAAGTACTAAGGAGGTATTATTCACGAAATGTTGAGATCAATGGAGATATTGTGCTTCATAATGTTCTCCTCGCACCTACATTCACACACAATCTAGTATCGGCTGCGCAGTTGGTGAAGGAGAATGCAGCTAAATGTGTGTTTCTAGGCTCACATTGTATTATTCAGATAATGGATTCCAACTACATTATGGGGATAGGAGAAGGCATGGGAAATCTATACATTATTCGAAAGCAGAATATATGTAATGCACTGTCATCGAGTACTGCATCAGAAATAATGAAATGGCATGCGATGCTTGGACACCCATCTCTGAAAACAATGCAGCACATGGCAAAATTCAAAGGCAAAATCGGATGATGACACGAAATTAATAAAGGCGTGTGAGGTATGTGCTCGATCAAGCAAGTTAGATCAAATTTTCCTATTCTTCATAGACTAACCGCATCCTTATTTGAAATAGTGCATGTTGATGTTTGGGGGCCGTATAATGAAGAATGTGTTGACAATGTTAGATTTATGGTAACATTGGTGGAAGACCATAGTAGGGTTACTTGGACATGCTTGATTAAATCGAAAGATCAAGTACATTCTGTGATGAAACATTTTATTATAATGGTGAAGAATCATTTTGCAAAGACCATTAAATTCATACGCACAGATAATGGATCAGAATTTTTGAATAAAACCATGAGTGATGTGTTGTTAAGTCATGGAATTATTCATCAAAGGACATGTGTGTACTCACCGCAACAAAATGGGATTGTAGAACGTAGACATAGAAGCTTGCTGCAAATTGCGTGTGCGTTGATGTTTGAGAGTTCTCTCCCACGTAAATTCTGGTCATATGCTCTTCTTATGGCTACATGGTTATTAAACCGAATGCCTAGTCAAGTGTTAGAATGAAAATGCCCTTATACTTGGCTATATGAGAAGGAACCTTCTCTGGACAACATTTATCCATTTGGATGTCTTGTTTATGCTGTTGATACATCTCCGAATAAATCAAAGTTTGATAGTAGGTGCTTGAAGTGTGTCTTTTTGGGTTATGCTGCATTTCAAAAGGGGTTTCTATTATTTGATATGGATAACTCTCAGGTCCTCGTTGGAAGGGATGTCAAGTTTATACCTCATGACTATCCATTCCGGAGTTCTTCCATTCCTAATACAAATGATTCCAGTCTACTTTCAGAAATGGATGTGAATAAAATTGCCGAGTATCCGTCTGTCTGTCTAGATGTTATTCTTGTACCCACTGATACAGATTCTGTTGTGCCTCTTCATCAAGAGATGTCTGATGTTATAGAAGTCATGAAGCCAACACACAACACACGGTCCAGAGTCATAAAACCTCCTGCTTGGCCAAATGACTACGTTCGTGACAGCAACTTCTTGGCCTCGTAGGTTACTACGTCAAGCTCTTCGAATGATCCTCCTACTTTTCCCTACTGTGTGACTCCTTGCCTTCAACCGGAATATGCGGCATTCCTTATCAAGATTGATAATATTCAAGAACCAAGTTCATATAAGGTAGCAAGCTTAAGTGCTGACTGGGTTGCTGCCATGGAGAAAGAACTTGGAGCATTGGAAAGCAATGAGACATGGGTTATTGTAGATCTGCCACATGGGAAGAAACCCATTGGATGTAAGTGGGTATATAAAGTCAAGCTTTGCACTGATGGGACCGTTGAGAGGTATAAGGCTCGCTTAGTTGCAAAGGGCTACAATCAAGAATTTGGTATTGACTATACGAAAGTCTTCTCACTAGTTGCCAAACTTGTCACTGTGAGATTTTTGATTGCAGTGGCTACGATTAATCATTGGGCAATTCATCAAGTGGATGTGAACAATGCATTTCTCCACGGATTTCTTCATGAAGAGATATATATGACACCACATTCGGGCTACACTAAGGCTAAGCGTGGACAGGTTTGCAAATTAACCAAAGTTTGTATGGTTTAAAGCAAGCCTCAAGGGAGTGGAATGCAGAATTTTGTCTGAAGTTGTTTGAATTTAGTTTTGTCCAATCCCCACATGATCATTGCCTTTTTACTAAGGGCTCGGGTGAGTCGTTTCTGTGCTTACTTGTATATGTTGATGACATATTGATTACGGGTGTGAGTGAGTCACTCATCACTGAAGTAAAGGGTTATTTAGACAGGCATTTCTATCGAGGACCTTGGTTTAGCTAAGTATTTTTGGGCATGGAGATTGCTCGTGGAGCCATGGTACTTCTTTGAATCAACGCAAATACATTTTGGATCTCATCAACTCCACTGGACTACTCGATTGTCGTTCTGTCCATACACCTCTTCCCGGTGGCCATTCTTTGTCCAGTTCGGTTTCTTCTTCTTTAGAAAATCCTGATTCTTATAGAAGACTGGTGGGTAAGCTTCTTTATTTGAATCTTACCCGACCAGATATTAGTTATGCTACACAACAACTCAGTCAACACGTTTCCTCTCCTTGTCAACACCATTGGGACGCTGCCATTCACGTTCTGTGATATCTCAAGGGGTGCCCTTCACTCGGTCTATTTTTCCCTTCGACCAGCTCCTTTATGCTCAAAGGCTTTTGTGATGTTGATTGGGCGTCTTGCCTTGCCTCTCGGCGCTCTTTGACGGGCTATTATATGTTTCTTGGGTATTGTTTGATTTCTTGGCGTTGCAAGAAGCAAACAACGGTTTCCGTTTCTTCCGCATAGGCGAATATAGATCTCTCAGTACTACGGTTCGCGAAGTGCTTTGGCTATCTTATCGTGTACTGATTTTCTATTGTTCTTCCCTCGCCTATTCCTATATCTTTGTGATAATCGGTGCGATACATATCACAAAAAACCAGGTTTTCCATGAGAGAACTAACCACCTCGACATTGACTGCCATTTTGCTCGTGATCAATTCAAGGCTGGGTTCATTTTGCCTATGTATCTGTCTACTACTCTTCAGCTTGCTGATCTTTTTACCAAGGCTCTAGTTGGACCTCGTTTTCATTCCTTGTTGCTCAAGCTCGGGATGGTGGATATCCACCATGCCCAGCTTGCCGGGGGTATAGAGATGTTGAAGATGCGAAGATGTAATGAGCGAGCTGAAGTGAAGTGGAAGCAAAGTGGTGCGAGCTGCGAGCTGAATGAAACATGCGTGCTGCATGTTGCGTGGAGATGATAACTGACGTTGCCACGTGGACTTGGTTATTACAAATTTGTTATTAGATTCTGTTGTTAGTTTGTTAGCTTTTATCTTTTAGCAATATAAATAAAGGCTGTAAACAGATGTTTTAAGCTTGTTGAGAATAAAAGAGAAAATATAATTTTCCTCCAATATTTCTTCTTCGTTTTTCTCTAAATTCTACGGGATCCAAATTCCTAACTGTTGTTAGGTTACTTTATATATTACATTTAAGTAAATCAAAATAAAATTAGAAGCCACGTGTCACGTAGGGGATCTGAGTGTGCACTACCACCCCCACCCCATGGAACTTACCCCTACTAGCACCTACTGCAAACGTATTAATTTTCGGTGCGTGAGGTACCACTCTCCACAGCTGCAGCAAACACAAAACTCCTATTTTCTTTTATTTTTTCCCGCACTCCCGCTCCTCAATAACAAACATGAACAATCGAAGTTGGATAGAGAATAATCCGATGGCAAACGACTCGATTTCGGAGAACGAGAGGCAGCAGATCGAGCAGATTATGGAACTCGACTTCGAGGAATTGGAAGTCGAAGAAGTGGAGGACGAGGAATCGTCTGACGATGAGTAGTCAGTGTTCGATTAATTTCTGTTACGGAAGGACTTTTTCCCAATTATTTTAGTTTTGTTTACCGTCGATTTCGTTTCTGATTGCTTTGTCGTTCGGTTTGGGGAATTTTTGGGTGAGATATGTGGTTGAGCTGAATTCTTTGCTTGCTATTTTTGCGTGTTGGATTTAGGGTTTTTTAACGCCGATAGTGCAGTTGGTATATCTGGGAGTGTTGTTAACCAGTCGGTTAATTGCATAAGTAATCAATAAGCTTTAATTGTTTGGATGTTTTGTTTATGCATGTTACATGCAGCTATTGAGTGGTCAGAAATGGATGTAATTAGTGGAGAACTCGTGTTGCTTGTTGTTGTTGGTGCATGTGTGTATTACCTGTGTGGTTAATGCATAGGATTTGGAAATGAGCAAGTTGAAACCTAGCATAATTAGGTTTTATATGGCGGCTCTTTGAGGTTAAGCTAATTGGAGAGATTTTATTAGTTCATATTGTAACCGCAGTAAGTAGAAGATTGTTGTGACTTTAAAGTATTAATTCATGCTTCGATTTGTCAATTGTCATTGATGTTGGCATTTGCAATTCGTTTACAAAAGAATTGCTGAATCAATTTAGTTTATTGCGACGATTGGTGTTCAGTTAACTTATCATTTTGTCGTTCTATTGGGATTTTGTAGTCGCCGTGTTTCTGCAGGAGCTTCTGCATCTGGGGAATATACATATGATACCTCCTTGGTTACCTTGCATTCATATCTTGGCGGTAGGCCACTATTCACTAATACTTCTTTTCAATTTTTTCATACAGTTTACTTGAAAGATTTTTTTTAAAAAAATCAGATGTTCTATCTCTGACGCACTAATCATTGCATATCAGATGTTGAAGACACTCACAGTAGGCTGGCATTTCTCGATGGTGGTGCTGTGCTGACCCTTCCCCTGTTTTTTCTTGAAGGTACTTTATCCAATTCAAAGTGAAGTATTGTTACTAGTGGTTTGTTATTTTTTATCTGCTTTTGCACAATAGTCAGATGTCACAGCTGGTGGAATTATTCGCTAGGATATTTTGTATAGCTAGTTAGCTACCTTCACTGGCAGATGCTATCTCACTCTCAATGCCATCTCACTCTCAATGCCAGATGCTATATCACTCTCAATGTCAGAGACTCGGAGGAATAATTAGTGAAGCAATGGACTGCCTACTTTAATAATATGAGAAATATTATCACTTTACTAATCAAGAACTATGTAATGTGTTCTATTTTGTATATAGTCTATACATATATATGCATAAAATAGTTAGTAATTTGTTATCATAGATTTCTTCTATCTCAAAGGGCAGCACACACTTGCCTGTGGGGGGTGCATTGAGCTGATAAAATAGGCACTTCTATTTGTTTGATTTCTAATTATATTGCTTTTCCTTTCTTTACAGGTGTTGTTTTATTTCCTGAGGCAACACTTCCCCTTAGAGTAGTTGTTCGTAATTTTATAGCTGGTGTTGAGAGAGCAATGGAACAAGTTGATGCTCGATATACAATTGGTGTGGTACGTGCAATTTATTTCCTCCCTATGCATGCATACTTGTTTCATGTACAATTTGTAGTATTGTTATCCTTATGTCGGGTTTGCCTTTCAGCTTCGTGTTTACCAGGATCCCAACAATGGTATGGTAAGAAGGCTTTCAACGACTGGCACTACTGCAGAGGTACAAAGTGGAGCCTTTTGTCTATTCTTCTCTTTGATTGTGGATGATTGATAGATATAATCCTATCACTGTTCATTCCATCTCTCCAAACCCAACACCAAGAACCCCCATAGGCCAGTCTCAATCCAATTGGTAAAACTTGTTCAACTCCATTTAACCTTATATCAGTAAAAAACGCTTATGAGATAGGCTAGATATCAAAACGTCATTTGTATTTCATGGTGAATTACTGCCCCATATTCGTAACATATTAGTTGGAACACAAATTAAAATAGACCATATGCAATAAATAAAATAACATTGCACTCTAAATTAATCATTAGCCATAAATATGTACAGATACATCATACATAAGTGGGAAACTCTAAACTCTAACTAAGCTGCAGAACTTTTAGTCTATCAATCTACTAGTTCCCTAGAACCAGTTGTGGGTGATCTCCGGAAGGACAACTCTTAATAAGCTGATCATAACTTTCATCTATCCCTATAATGACCTCATTTTATTTTGTATGGTTTTTGTGGATACATTGCTCACATGTTTTAAATTTTTGAAAAATGTTTGTTTCTTGTCAGTCCTATGACTTAGTAATTGTGATGTCAAACATCGGATGTAAGCCTCATGTTTTAAGGATACATAGGTGGGCTCAATGGACTCGTTTAGCAACTTGGGTTAACCCTTTCGGCAAAGGCAGTTTGGATGCCAAGTAGTTGCTAGCGGGGCCCATTGTGCCTTTATATCACTGTAGGCTCTCACCCCTGTGGGTCTGGAGCACTGCAGTGGTGTTAACACAAGCCCAATGTGGGGCAAGCTTTGGTGTGAGTAAAATTTTAAGTCAAGCCCATTACCATGACTGGTCTTAGTTAATATCTCTCAAGTTTCTGTGTATGGTTTCTTTTACATTGTCAGTTTTTCCTCTCCTGGCCTTGCCTAAAGAAATCAACTTTTTTTATATCTTTCATTTCATGACATTTAAATATGTGCTCTTTAAGTGTTTCTTCGTAGATTGAGATCTACTCTATGCATTGTGCCAAGCAGCTGTCACAACATAGATTATCGATTTCCTATATCAGTTTATGAACATAGTAGAGACCTTCAACTCTAGTTTTATTTCTTGATTGTATTTTTGTGATAATTCTCACTATTTTAATAACAGATTCGGCAATATAGGAGGCTGGAAGATGGCTCTGTAAATATTGTCGCCCGTGGACAGCAGCGCTTTCGCCTGAAACGCCGTTGGATGGATGTAGAAGGATCGGTGGGTGCTATGAGAAATTAAGTTACACTTGTATGTTTGTCTTCTTGCTGTTAAACTTTCTATTATGGTTGTTGTTTCCATACAGCATTGTGGAGAGGTTCATATCATTCAGGAAGATGTGCCATTAAGAACACCACGGGAAGCTGTTGGTAAACTAGCTCCACTAAAATATTCTCAGGCAAATAGTATGTCATGTATTCATCAGAGCTGTGAGGAAGGAAATGATTCTGATGTGATGTCAGAAGGAAGTTTTGAAAGTGAACTTTCATCAACAGAAAGAAGGCTGCATCATTATGCTCTTGTCTGTTCTCATAGTTCTGAGGTATATGACGAGTCCATAAGTAGCGACGATGAAAGATCTGAGCGATTTTATGAATGCCAATCAGAAAGATCTCCATTAGGACCAGCGTTTAGGACTCAACAAACAGAATGCTGATGTCAGTCCTGTAGTTGGGAAGAGGTCGATTTCGTATATGCAACCTTCTAACAAGGTAGGATTGGGAAAGCACTCCATAGCCCAATTTCGTGATGTTCCAAGAGCCTTCTGGCCCGGTTGGGTCTACCACATGTATGACTCCTATGTACTTGCTAGGAAGGCAGCAGGTAAAGTGGTATTGTTTTCTATTTGGTGCAGTTTCACTTTCAACTACATGTTCAATTATGCATAGGCAATAACAGCAGCAGACGGGGTTAATATTTTGTTCTATTCTAAAAATCTGAGTGGTAGCCTATCCTCTGGGGCATATTTGTTTGCTCATTTCTTGGGTAGAAAGATTGTGTCTTAAAAAATTTAAATTGGATGATGTTGACACTAAATTTGGTTTGAAAAATATTTTGGATTGTCTTTGCAGAACGCTGGAAACAGGTTGTTAAAGCCCCAAACATGGATTGCCTTATGATGAAACCAGATCTTCTTTCATTCCATATTGCTAGTAAAATTCCAGTATCTGATACAGCGAGGCAAGAACTCCTGGAGATTGATGGAACAACTTATAGATTGCGCAAAGAGATTGAGTTGCTGGAAAGTTTCGATAAAATTCGTTGTAAAACTTGTCAGGTAATTTTATAAAGTGTCTTGATAGTTGTGTTCATATATGTGAAATTTTGGTCCTTGTTCAGACAATATGACATTTTTTGTGCTTTGTGCTTGCTGTAGACTCTCATTGCAAAGAGAAGTAACATGTTAGTGATGTCTAGTGATGGTCCACTTGGTGCTTATTCTAATCCACATGGTTTCGTGCACGAGGTGATGACTTTCACCAGGACAGATGGAATAGCAGTTACAGGTCGTCCAGTAAAAGAATATAGCTGGTTTCCAGGGTAAAATTTCATTTTCCATTAGCAGTTTAGATTCCATCGGGTTTGAGGAATGTGTGCATGTGTTTTTGAAGTTGCTAAAACCATGTTTTTTCTCACTTATTTCAGCTGTTCAATATTAGGGTGAAAACACACTGCTATCCAAACTATGCCCAATTTTTTCACTTTGGATCTCAATTATTTCTCGCGATATTTAACAATCTTAAAGTGCTGATATTTCTTTAATTGTCATCTAGAACATAATAGTATTTTAACTTTATGTTAAAATTTAATTATATACCAAGTTCATAGTAGTTTTAGTCTTTTAAGCCCTTTAGGTATAAACCATGAGAAATTTTGTGTATGTTGAAGCTAAAACCCTCCTTCAATTGTCGATTTCTTCATCTATATGTTGCAAATTTTTTGGATGGTTAAGTAAGAAAACTTGTCTAGTTTGGAAGGGTAGATCTTAACAAATAATGTTCAGATAGTAAAGTGTAGAAACACCGATAAACTCAGATAGCTAGGTGTTTCTACCCCTCCCATTTTTGTTCTGGATGATGTGGAATGTAGTGCCCAGAGTATCATTTATCTGTTAGACAACATATTTCTAATGGTTGTTCATGATAATCATGTTTTTATGTTGGGTCATGAAGTCAATAGACTGAAATCCTTCAAAATGCTCCTTTTTTTGGTTCCCTTCCTTTATTGTGTAACTTGATTTTTCAAAACATTTGAACTCTGGTTTTTGTGGGACTGGTTTCCTGATTTTTACTGTAATATTAACTACACACGTGTTGAAAAAAAAAACTAATTCTCTCCAAGATTGATATTTGAGGAATTTTCATTATTGTTTTGGGTTGGATTATAGTTAGCGAATCCAAAAAAGTTCTTCATGGAAATTTTTTTGAAGGCATGCCAGAAGATAAATAGGATGAAGTATTTCGTAGTTGCTGTATCTCCATGTCACTAAGATTTATTTCTGAGGAGTTTTCATTACTGTTTTTGTTGTATGTGCTGTCTAATTATTTCGAGTGAATGAACCATGCTTCTAAATAGAAGAAAATTTTGTGCATTTATTGAGACATATCTGTTTTGTGGCTGCAGTTACGCGTGGTCAGGTGCTGAATGTATAATGTGTGGAACGCACATGGGTTGGTACTTCTCCGCCACAAAGAAAAAAATGAGGCCTCAGGCGTTTTGGGGGCTAAGGAGTTCGCAAGTGATGGACGGGACGCTTTAGGAAACGGAGATGTTATATTGTTTAGGTATATCTTGGTGAGGTAATGAATCCTATGAGACTCTTGCTTCTATTGACAAATCTTCCGTGCAGATAACTATATGTTGTATAACGATTTTCACAGTAATAGGTTGGACAACTTTGGATGATGGTGTAAAAACTGTAGATGGCATTTATAAATTATGAAATATATATACATATACACATAATAGTGCATGATATTAGTATCTTGCGGAGCTGATTTTATCTTCATCTGCATATCTGTGTATATATTCACCGTATATTTCGTTGTCTTGGTTTCTGTTTACATGCAATTTTGAGCCTCAGATGTTCAATTAAATATTGTGATTTGTCTTCCTAGTACAAACCTGATATTTTATAGGCCCGGCAAAATAAGGAATATAGGTTTCCATTTTTTAAAATTCATATAAAACTCTCGGACATTATCTTCTGTACGTATTAGGTAAAATTTATATTTTTTTTATAATAGCTTGAAAACGACACAAGACGATTAAACCGCACTTGAAAAATTTGGTGTGACTGGCTTGAACCTATAGAGGCGGTAGTGAGGTTTGAACTCGTGACATTTGGGCACATGAACTCGTATAACCATTAGACCGTCTAAAATGGTCCCTTATATTATATTTATAAAATAAATCAAATTTATAAATTTACGTAAAATTCAAATGATCTATAAATAGAAATAGATAATAAAAAATTATCAAAATATATAAAACTTACTTATCATTCTTATATTTTTTTATCTCAACTCTTATCTAAAATATGATATCATAAAAATAATTTATTCGAGTATTTGCATATGTAAAATCATTAATAATCACATCAACATCAATATTTTCTAATATATTTTTGAGACCAAATGATAACATATATCTATAAGTAAAATGTATAAATATTTAATATTTTGGACTTTAAAATAAAATAAAATATTTAAATGATATAATATTTTGAATCCAAATAAATTTATATATCTATAAATAAAATTAATTTTTTGAAATAATTTGAACCCCCTGAGATGGTGGGTCCTGGGTGATCTTACAGGGTGACCTACCCTCAGTGCCGGCCCTGTAAATATTATGATTCTTATGTGTATATTGAATAAGTGATGTTGTAAACTTTTTGCATTTATGAATTTTCTCGTGATTTCTTTACTGATCTTCGTCCAACATCCATCTTATATAAGATATTTTGGCTAAAGCTTATTTACAGAGTCACAAGTCCGTAAATTCTTGTAAGACGAATCGCTTACAATGTATTAGTTCTAACTTTATAAATAAATGGATGAAGCGTTTGTATGAGTCAAGATATTGCTAACGGAAATATAGTATTTAAAATTAGTAATATTTGAGAAGCTTTTCAAATTATTCAAGAAAAGGTAAGATGAAGTCTCTGTTTCTAGTAACAATTTATAAGCTCCTACTCCCTTGTTTTATGAGAAAATTAGAAACCTTTTCCAATAACTCCTATACATTTTCAAGAAGTTGATACGTCCATAACATTATATAAAGACAAAAACTTGGATGAGCTTCGTCTCACCTTTGTTTTTGTTAAAATAATTATATATTAATTATGGTGAGTAAGGATAATTATATTTTATTAATTTATAATTAAATTTATTAATTTTTAATTCAAAATTAGAATTTATTAATTCATAATTATGGTTTATTACTTCATAATTATGGTTTATTAATTCAAAGTTATGGTTTATTAATTCACAATTAGGGTTTACTATTCAAAATTAGGGTTTATTATTTCCAATTAGGGTTTATTAATTCAAAATTAGGGTTTATTAATTAAAAATTAGAGTCTATTAATTCATAATTAGGGTTTATTAATTTAAAATTAGGGATTATTAATTCACGATTAGGGTTTATTAATTCAAAATTAAGATATATTAATTCAAAATTATTATTTATTAATTTATAATTAAAGTTTATTAAACTAATTAATTTTAATTAAAATTAATTAATTAATTATAATTAAAATTAATTAATTAATTAAGATTGGTCTCACTGTACGCACCAGCATAGGAGACCATCCCTTATATAAATTGTCTTCAAACGGTATTGGGTAAAATAACTCTTGAATCAGCAATTGTAGGAGAACCGATCAAAATATCAATACACTAAAAAATATACCATATGCTAGACATTAATCTTGTAAAGCATTCAATCCACGATAATTTTATATATGCAAAACTTATCTTTGGTCCGCTGTTCCAGAAAATAGTAGTACAAAATTTCCTTGAAACTAACTTCAATAATGTAGAGACCAAAACTTGTGGTTCACCCGTTATATAAAGTTAAAAACCACAGCCATTTATGATACCCCAAACAACCAAATATTGGGATTAAAGAGCGACAAAATTGTACAAAAACGAAAATGGGAGTACACAAAATTCGAAATTACTTTGAATTAACACAATACATATAAAACTTGATTAGCGACATATGGTATAAATTTGACAGAACTACAGAAACAGAACCAATCCAGTACGAGAAAGAATAGTAAAAAATTAGAGATAAAAGCTAAATTTAGAATTTGATTAGCGATAGCTGCCGTAGACTGGGGTATACATGCAGCTCTCTGCAAACTTGACAAGATCTTTGGGACGGGGAAGACGCGACGCCAAACCTACAAGGGCATTTTAGTCATTACCAAGTTTTTTCCGATAATCGAGAGTTAAACCATGAAAGCACCACCACTGCATATAGTTTATCATGTATTGATGGAATGAAACACAATATGAAACATCAATTTTCTAATGAAGGGCTTACCAAGTTCGTATGCCTTTGCAGCCACAGTAGCAGCAATATGTGCTGAGATCTTCCTAATATTCGTAAACGGGGGGTATATCAGTCCTTTCGCATAGTTGTCCTCCGTCACTTGAGCTGCCAAAGCTTCAGCTGCAGGCAAAGACAAGAGACAAGATCAGCTGATTGAAATCTTGTATGCAAACAAACGGTTCAGTACTAGGTGTGTTGTGTACTTACAGGCTGCTAATAGCAGGTCATCGTGTATACGTATTGTTCCAGACATGATCAAACCTAAACCAAAACCGGGGAAAATATAAGCATTGTTCGCCTGGCCAGGCATGAACAATTTCCCGTTGTACTCTACAGAGTCGAACGGGCTTCCACTAGCAAAGATGGCGCGCCCCTGCAAGAAAGATACGAGATTTCAACAAGAATCCATGAAGAGTGTTTACTTTGACTGATATATATGAGATTGACAATACATATGATCGAACATTTGAAAGATTATAGAGACGAAATATCCATTTACCTCGCTCCATGTGTATGCTTCTTCCGCCGTACATTCTGATTGTGAGGTCGGGTTTGACAGGGCAAGTATGAGAGGTTTCTGTATATCAGCAGCCACACAAAAATAAGGATTTTGTAACATGAAGTGAATTTAGGACTGGTTCGTTGGAGAGAGAGAGAGAGAGAACCTCGTTCATGGATGCCATAGCCTTGACTACTTCCTTTGTGAATGCTTTTCCAACACTCGAAGTCCCTATCAAGACAGTCGGCTTGATTGCCTGAAAAATTCAACTTAAACTTCTAGTTACAGACGCAAGATTTGATTATCACGACTCACGAGCAAAGTTACAGTGATCATTCCCACCTTAACAGCAGCCAATAGTTCCCTGACTGGTTCGTGCTCGTGTGCCCAAGGCTTCTTGAAATGCTGCAGAGACTCTTTACGAGAGCTGATGATCAGCCCCTGTTATATACAAGATCGAGTTGAGGGATAGCTCTTAGATGAGCTAAGCAAGTAAACGATAATGGGAAAACACAAGAAAATGGCAATATATATGTACCTTAGAATCCACCAGCCAAATCTTTTTCCTGGCCTCTTCCAATGGAGTATTTGTCTGCAAATAGACGACTCCTAATTCAATCATCGCGAGCTAGCAAGAAAACTATATTGAACTTGATGATTATATCGGTCATTTACCTTTTTGGATATCTCGAGAGCGATGAGTTCAGCTATACCAGTCCCAGCCTTCAAGAAACCGGAAATCAGAAGCCAGATTAGAAAATGAAGTTTATATATTGGATATATGTGAGAGTTATATTTCTTCAAAAAAAGAAAGTAATTTTGAAATTGTGTCTAATTAGGAAAAGAAATCTTGAAGTAGGAAGAAATTAGGGTTACCTCTCCAGCACCCAAGAATAGAAACCTATGATCAGCTAGAGTTCCACCAACTAGTTTTAAGGCTGCAACGATCCCGGCTAGAACAACGGAGGCTGTACCTGAGACAATACAAAACGAATATGAGGTTTATTCCACAAAATTTAAATATATATAAAGGTAAAAGGTTATACCTGGATGTCGTCATTGAACACAAGATGGCTGGAGCGGTATTTGGCAAGTAGTTCAAAGGCATTGTGGTTTGCAAAATCTTCAAACTAGAGCAATATGATTACACTTCAGTCTAAGGAGAAAGTGATTGCGGAGATAGTAACTTGAAAATTGATGGAAATGGTTTTGATGTTGGTGAATGTAGTAATGTAGTAGTACCTGTATCAAGACCTTCTCCCCGTAGTTCTGTTTAACCGCGGACATGAACTCCTCTAGAAGTTCATAATATTCCTAGAAGAAAAACTACAAGATCAAAAGGCCAATTTCGGACATGCTTAAATAGATATAATCATAAAACTGATTAATATTTGTACTTAAAAAAAGGAAATCAAAAGAGACCTGCCCAGTTGCTCTATTCTGCTTCAGACCAATGTAGAATTCATCATCTAACAACTTCTTGTTATTTGTGCCGACGTCAATGGTTACGGGCAAGCACTGTCAATGGTCAAAATAGACAGTAAGGACACAAGATCCTCTATTTTCTGTTACGTTCCAATCCTTTTTTTGTCCAATTTTCATCGTATGTGAAAGAAACAAATCAATAATATACATGTGGCGCAAACTGATTAAACAGTGAAGAACACAACCAAATATGGTAGTAAATAGAAGAGGGTGATATCAGTATCAGTATGCATTGTTTCGGTTTAGGAATGCCAGAAAACTGGAGTGGCAAGAATTTGAAGATATTCAAGAAACTCAACAGAAAAAAGTGAAAAAAATAACACACTTACAGTTAATACTTCTAATAACATCCAATAAAAAATAAATGGACAATATTACGAGAAAACAAACTAGGATATATCGATACCCTTACCGCTGAGGGACGAACTCCGCCAAGAGCCGTATACAAAGAAAGTTTTCCAACAGGAATTCCCATCCCCTGAAATGGTTTCAAGTAACTTACATGAGTTAAAAGAGTAAAATTTCTTACATCAACACTATTGTAACAGCAATAATTCATGTATCAATTCTGAGTTGCTAATAAGTTTAAGATCTCAATTCTCTTTAAATGTCGCTCTCTAAATTAAAAGATGCATTTTCAGCTCAAAGAAACCATCACCCTTACTTGGCATCCAAGATCTCCAAGCCCTAAAATGCGCTCACCATCCGTTACCACGATGACTTGGACAGATTTTTCGGGCCAATTTTTCAACACTTCAAGAATCCTCCCCCTATAAGAGAATTGGATCACTTATCATCAGATAAAGACCATAAACTATAATTGGCAAATTACGTTCAACTTATGCAGAGAGAAAGGAGGAAGTGAGATAGTACTTCTCTTTCAAGCTGATGTAAAGCCCCTGTGGACGACGGAAGATGCTACCATACTTCTGGCAGGCCTCACCAACTGTAGGAGTATAGACTACGGGGAGCAGTTCTTCGACATTATCGATGAGAAGCTTGTAGAACAGCTTTTCATTCCTCTCCTGGTAATTTTGAGATGCAAAATAAGCATAAGAGACATAAGAGAATATACAATCAAGATAAATCAGAATTCTAATGTTGAACACAAGTAGGTGAATCAACCATGACATAAAAATACATTTTAAAGTATATGGGATTGTTCTTGATCAAGCAAAATCTTACCTGGAGATCCATCATGGCCATATATCTCTGCAGTGGCACTTCATATTCTCGCAAAATTTTCATCAACCGTTTCTCCTGATTTACAGAACAAGAGGAATGGTGAAGAATGATCGATTTTTAAGTGATATTGATTTTGGCTAAACAGAATCCATCTCCACTACCTGGAGATCTTGAGAAAAAACAGCTGGAGGCAGAAGCCCCGTTAGGTAATGAGCATTTCTTTCTTTTTCAGTGAAGGCGAGTCCTTTGTTGTGGCGTGGATCACGCATTAAACTATACCCGCTGAGAATAAATTTTAAAAAGAACTATAATCAGCAACGAGTGTGCAACTGTGTGAGAAGTGTGTGCTCTTGTCTTGTGGTCCAATCCTACGTGCAAGACTTGCGAATGAAGTATGAAATTGAACAATACAAATGTAGTGAGTTCTTGTGAAAAGAAACACAAAATGGAACAAATATAACAAATATACATTCAAACAGAGTGAATACATACAAGATGATCACTTTTACCAAGTGAGAAACACAACACAACTGCAACTATATTTTTCCAAATCATAATATAGTTGGATAAAAATATTTACACGTTCCTGATTTTATCAGAACCATCGTTTTTTATGAAAAAATAATCAGATTAATAGTCATGACAGATGAGAAAATTATCGATAACTGAAAGTAAACATCAAGAATATATCATCCATACAAAAGAATCAATCAATCAGCTCCCATTAACATCAAGAAATAGGCAAAAAACAATCAAGAATTCAAGCATATAGTCACCATCATTTATGTAATCAAGAAATATATCATCCATAATACAGCCACTAACAAAATCATCAATCACTCAACTCAAATTAACAACAAGAAATAGGCCAAAAACAAACAAGAATTCAAGCATAGAGTCACTATCATCAACATTTTTATGTAATCAATAAATCAAAATTTTGCATCACCTAGCAACAGAAACAGTCCATGGTGTGATGGCCTGATCCTCAGAGGCCCTATCCTCACCGTAGAAATCCTCAACACCACCACCTACGCCAGAGTTTTCCTCAAAATCGACAATTTTTCACCATTCATCTCCATCACTGTTCTTAACTTTTCTCTCCTCTTTGCACAATTCCAACCCTCCAAATGCTTGTCTCTGCCAATGAAACAAACTGAAACACAGAGAGAATAATAACAGCAGCCCACAAACACACAACAAAATCTCACTAAAATAACACACGTTCTTGATTACTTTCGTTTATTTGCTTTCCGAAAAATAAAAAGCGTAAGCGTGTAATGTGATGTGATGAAACAGCAGAAATGGCCCGGCTTTTATAAACATGAAAATGTCGGGTTTTTATAGTCAAATTTTTGACAGAACTGGAATTTTTCTTCGTGTGTGAAGTTGAACATGTTGTTGAAGGAATAAAGAGAATTCGAGAGGGTTTGAAAGGTACCAATAAAGTGGTCCGTTTGAACGGCAGCATAATGAATGCTATCTGTAGAGAGATGCAATGAAAATTTGGAATTCTACTGTGTGTCTACTAATGTCTATGCTCATGTTGAGAAAGAGGTGAGATTTACGCGGTTTGAGAAGAGAGAGAGAGGCATGTCGGAGTCTACCAAATATTTCTTCCTTGAATTTGCCATTTTCGTTTCTTTTTTCGTCATTCATCATCCTTGCATCATCTCTTATCATGTTTCATTTTTCATTTCTTTTCATATATTTTTGTAGTATCTTGTTTTTTAATAATATATATTTTTCATATAGCTAAAATCGAGATGAAATTGAAATGTCTTTCAAAAATATATGGATCAGTTACGAGTTACTTTTTAAAGTGAAAAAAAACTCTACCGTTAAATGTGTGATTGAAAAAAAAATCTCTTATTTATGAAGATATGATTAGTTGTTAGTAATATCTTAATTAAAATTAAAAGAAAATATAGATAATTATCTCTTTTATGAATAGCTCTTTCGCTAGCTTTCTTTACTCGACTTTTAGCTCGATGTCTTAGCTCTTATTATAAAAGAAATGTTCAAAAGCGTTATTATTGTTAAGCATGAAGTAATTTAATTTACATTCGTCATATTATTTGAAGAATTACATATTTTGTATGTTATGGTGATACCAAATAATTATTTTAGATAAATTACCGGGACAAAAACTCTTGCACGCACGTTTTTTATACGATAAATCCTACGGAGTTATCGTATAAAATAAGATAATTACTAAATATGTATGGATTTATCGTGATATGAAGGTGATTTTTAATATTCTCGAGCGTGCACATAAGATCAGCCCAATTATCAGTTTATATATTACTGGTGAATTTCATACCCACGTGCATATATATACATTTGAAAAGCTTATAATAAGTATTCTAATAAATAGGAGTACAATTGCTTTTGTTTTTATAATAGTGAAAATAAAATTACTACATCCATAAATGTTCATTAAGTGGGTAATTAATAGACATAGTTATACATACATAGATGTGCGCGATCGAGCTATTGTGCCGTTTTCTGATAATTCGATTTTTGTCACTGTTTTTCTTTGAATAGTAACTAGATCCATTATCAATGTTACTGGTAGTTTGACTTTTATACACCTTACAACTTTATAATTTATTTTTGCATAAACTTGAGCAAGTATTTATTTGATTCATGTCTTGATATTTGATGTTTAATTTGGGAAAAATCAATGCATGATTCGTTGTTTATTTTCGCAACTCAATAATCAATATACGTCATGCATGAAACAATTGCGTTACGTGGCGTATTTTTATATTAAAAATAAAATAGAGGCGAAGAAAAGTAATAAAACTGCGGTACAAAAAAAAGAACACGAAAACAATAAAATTTGGATGATTGACCGTCACTTTTTCTGCCTGTTCGGCGTCTATGTGCTACGTATTATACCTAACATGCTTCTCTTTCAAAATAAGTGACATCTCTCTCAATTCTGCAACCAACGACTTTCTATTATTTGAGAGAGCTATCTAACTGATTAATTAATACACAACTAATTTTTCAAACATTTATGTCATAAAATAAAACTTCTATATACATAATACGATGCAAAAGAAAGAAAAAAACAGACAACAACGAATAATAAGAGCCTAACATTGATAATAATAATAATAATAATATTATTATTATTATTATTATTATTATTATTGGTATTATTATTATTATAAGAGCATAAAAGCTTAAGATCGATTACGTCAAGATTTCCAAGATTTATCTATTTTTTATAAAAAAATTAATCGAGAAAAAATAAATTGTAGATAACAAATTCATCATAGAAAAACAATACCTTCTGGATAAAGACGTAAAGTAAATATTTAATAGTTGAATACATGAATAATGTAGCCAGCCGCATCCTTATAAAGACATTAGTTAAATCATAATTAATATATTTTGGGTCAAGTTTGTTGCAAATTGTGAGCTAGTGCTGTTTCTTCGCGAATGGCTATTGCATATTTATCATAATCACAAATAATTAATAATATTAATCATAAAATGCACTGTATATATTTAACTATTATGCAGTTGTTAGCAATAATTAATCAGAAATATCCACTGTATATATTTAACTATTGTGCAGTTTTACTAAAAAGTAATATCCTATCATTATATTTGTTCATTTAATTATTTTTTTGTATATTTACAAAATTCGTTCATTTTTCTTTTATAGAAGTGGACCACACCCAAAAGTCAACATTTTTGCTCACACTCAACCCATTTATTTACACAAAAAATAAAAATAATAGCCAACATTTTCTACTCACATATTATATTTTATTATGTGTGTCTCATTCTCCACTCACTTTACATTAATTGTATTTATTAAAACTCGTGCTGTCAAAAGCTAAGACTATATATCAAGTACGGATATATATTTGAGGTGGTCTCTGTGTGCCGCAGCAAGTGGAGACCACCTAATTAATTAATTAGTTAATTAATCTTAATTAAGTAATTAATTAATATTAATTAATTAATAAATTAATTCTAATTATAATTAATTAAATTAATTCTAATTAAAATTAATTAATTTAATAAAGTAAATTAATAAATATAATTTTAAATTAATATATCTTAATTTTGAATTAATAAACTCTAATTTTAAATAATAAAGCCTAATTATGAATTAATAAACCCTAATTTTGAATTAATAAACCCTATTTGAAATTAATAAATCCTAATTTTGAATTAATAAACCCTAATTGAAAATAATAAACCCTAAATTTGAATAATAAACCCTAATTATGAATTAATAAACCATAACTTTGAATTAATAAACCCTAACTTTGAATTAATAAACCATAATTGTTAATTAATAAACCCTAATTATGAATTAATAAATCATAATGAATTAATAAATTATAATTAAAAAATCTAATTATCCTTAATTGCTATATTTAATATAAGTTTTTGTCATAAAACAAAAGACATAACATTAAATAATAAAATAAAATAAAATAAAAAAAGTGTAAAAGCGGTGCAGCACCAACCAGCATCGTAGCGTACACAAATTTTAGCACAGTGGTCTCGTGCTAGCGCCGCGCGCGGTGAGATTCACCCTAATTAATTAATTAGTTAATTAATCTTAATTAAGTAGTTAATTAATATTAATTAATTAATAAATTAATTCTAATTATAATTAATTAAATTAATTCTAAATAAAATTAATTAATTTAATAAACTTTAATTATAAATTAATAAATATAATTTTAAATTAATATATCTTAATTTTGAATTAATAAACTCTAATTTTAAATAATAAAGCCTAATTATGAATTAATAAACCCGAATTTTGAATTAATAAACCCTATTTGAAATTAATAAATCCTAATTTTGAATTAATAAACCCTAATTGAAAATAATAAACCCTAATTTTGAATAATAAACCCTAATTATGAATTAATAAACCATAACTTTGAATTAATAAACCCTAACTTTGAATTAATAAACCATAATTGTTAATTAATAAACCCTAATTATAAATTAATAAATCATAATGAATTAATAAATTATAATTAAAAAATCTAATTATCCTTAATTGCTATATTTAATATAAGTTTTTGTCATAAAACAAAAGACATAACATTAAATAATAAAATAAAATAAAAAGCGT
The DNA here is from genome assembly GCA_036937905.1 of Salvia rosmarinus. Lineage (NCBI taxonomy): Eukaryota > Viridiplantae > Streptophyta > Magnoliopsida > Lamiales > Lamiaceae > Salvia > Salvia rosmarinus. Next base: position 64,483,652 of record CM072814.1, read on the forward strand.
AAAGTGAAGTGTGCGCGCACCAACGGTCGCGCGTACACAAGTTTTAGCCTATATATTTATATCCTATTTTTATTTTAGAAGTATATATAGGATATAATAGTTATATATTTATACTTCAATAAGTCACAAATTTAATGAAAAGTTCGACGCATGTAAATATTGTAAATATACATACTTTAACGACGGTGGTTCATCATTCGCCGGTAAAACTTGAATAGTAAAATATTCAAAAAGGAAAAAGTCACATTTTGACTGAAAATGGAATCATTCGTGACGTAGTCAAAGTAGAATATCTCTTTCACATTTGATCTTGAAATTGGGTAAATAAAATTATAAGATAAAACCGCAAAAGCCCAAAAGCTGTGAAGAAATACTTCCCAAGCTCAATTTGAGACTTGGACTTGGTCATTACGTATATATCTTTTAGGGGCCAAACATCTTTAATTTTAATTTAGAATAAATGTATATATAGGTCTTTATATTTTAAATTTTTTGAATTTAAGTCTCTATATTTTATTTTTTTAAAATATGCATTTTACTATCATTTGTGTTAAAATTAGGTCCTTACATAACATTGATGTACATATATCCTTGTTATTCATATTAAATTAAGGCAATTGTGCAGTATCGAAAGTATTGAACAAATTTTAACATAAATAAGAGACTGTTGTCTTAAATTTTACTAATAGAAGTATCACTATAAATGCAAATTTAGGAATCCAATTCAAAGAAAAAATTTAAAAAGTGGAAACTCGGTCCTTTGATAAATAAAACTATATAATAAATGGTTATTAGTATATAAATACACGAACTTTGTACATATTTTGATTTTGCATACAAATTTTAAAAAGAACATATAAATACACGAATTTATACATTGTTGTAATTTTACCATGATTTCTGTTTTTGCCCAAATTGAAATCGATGTGGACAAATCGGACGTTTAAAAAATGATGTTGTACTATCATCTTAAAACATCATTGTTTTATTTCATCTTACATCTTTAAAAGGCTGAGACATAGTTAATTGCGACACACTGCATCCAAAACTAGCATCACATCGAATGCAGTATGTCACAAGTAATATTTTCTCAACTAGTTCAAGAGTTCTGATTTTTAATTGTATACAATCGAATGAAAGCGACAATATTTTAAGATGAAATGTACGACATTATTTTTTAAAGCGTCGATTTGTTCACATCAACATTTCGACGTCTTGCCACGTCTGTTTGAATTGGGAAAAAACAAAATCAAAGTAAAATTACTACAACATATAATTTCTATATTTATATACTTTTTAAAAGTTTGTCTGTGATGGGATAAGGCTTTTAGCCAACCGCCATAGTGAAAGTATTGAGGAATCTCCCGACAGATCTTATTCTCGATCGAACCACAAAAGCAGTGGTCCGACATTAATAACAAGTCAATCACCGCCGAGATGGTCGCAACCTTCACCACCACGTCGCCCGTAAGTCGCTTCCACCTCGGCATGCCGCCCAGAGCCGAGCAAAACAAAAGAAAGGAGAGACGGAGCCGAACTCCCTCAAGAGACGGCAGACGCCGCCACGGCCTCCCACCCTCCAAAGAGAGACGGCAACGATCTCCCGGTTCGACTGCGGAAGAATCATCTCTCCTTTCTCCGAGAGATTCTGGACACGCCTTGCCTCGGCGTGATGCTGTGGCACCCAACATCGCTGCTCACGATGGCCTGGGACCCTCCGACTTCCTTTTCGCCACACTACCAACACGGCGATCGATGAATGGAAGATTTTCACATGTGCAAAATCTTCCACAGAGTGTTGATCTCCAACGCCGACGCTGGTTCACCTCGCTCCCGCCAAAACAAGTATACACCGCTTCCAGGGATCTCATGGATCGGTTTAAGTGGCGCTTCTACCGTAAGATGCCACCTCGGCCAGCCGTCAGGCACTGCTCACTATCCGCCAAGGGCGGACGAGACGATGTCGAACTCGCGTCGAGGTTCATCCAGAGTCTCTCAAGATTGATGAGTAACGATCTTTACATCATCAATGCGTTTAAGAACGGGATCCGACCCGACGACCGAACAAAGAAATCACCAGGAGAAATCAAAGATGGCGAGTAAACTTTGGAACACGGTGGACAACTATGTCGAGGGAGAGTCGATCGGAAGAAAAGAGATCCGGGACGAGCGTAGGTTGAACGAAGAAGCGGATGACCGTCGAGGCGTAGATCGCCAAGTGCCTTCGATAGAATCAAGAGAGGCCACTCGAGTCCGGATGGGACCTCGGCAAACCACAGCGTAACGCCTGCCCCGCTCAAATCGAGGCGGAGATATTCGAGCTCCGCCGAGCTCTTCCGAAGCCCCTCCCTGAAAGGAGGATCTAAGAAGAGGTCAACGGAGAAGTATTGTGACTATCACCATGGTATGGTCACGATGCAAGATGCGTAAACCCGAGTCGCAGATCGACGAGCTCGCTCGAGGAGGAGCCCTCAAGAAATACCTCGGTCGGTGGGCGGGGGAACAAGAAGCGCAGAGGGAAGAATAATGGTGGCAACAATCATGGGCCGACTCCGGCGATGACCCACCGAGGGCGACGAGGACGAAGGTCCCAATGCTATGGGCGGGTCTATGCCATTACCGGCGCGCACAGGAACGACAGCGGGTCAAGAAGAATGAAGTTGGAGGCACACCCGAGGAGCGAAAACAAGCGACTACGGGATGGTGAGAACATCGTGTTCTCCAAAGATGACCCGTGCCCAAATCATGCCCCACCAAGAGCGCCATCACGATCTGGCCGTGGTGGGCAACAGAACGTCACCGGGTCTACATCCGACATCGGTGCCTCCGTCGACATTATCTTCGAGTATTCTGGATAAACTCGAGGTCGGAGGGATTCAACACGCCCGCGCCATCCATTCGGGCTTCACCGAGGCGATTGACCGAAGGTGTCGTTAACCTTCCGACATTCAAGTAGCTCCCGTGCTCCCGTCGGTCCAAAGTCCATTCAATTTTTCCTGCACGAGCTCCTACGCCGCACAACATCATCTGGCAGAGATCGCTATCGCCACCAAGGCCATCTGGGTGGGCGTACCACCACAATCAAGATACTACCACGGTGGGGTGCTAAGCATCCGGGGTGACCAAACGGCGACGAAAGAATGCCCACGAGTCTCAACCAGTGATGTAGCCTCCCGAGCATAGCAATTCTGAGAATCCCGAGCGCCACCACGGGATGACTGACCGAGAACCTTCACCTATCGACGACGACCCTCCAAAGTTGTCAAGGTCGGCGTCCGAGGCCCATCGATATTCGGCGGCATGTCATGCAGCACGAGGAATACTGGGGCGTGTTCGTATGGTCCCCACTCGACACGGCCGGAGTGTCACCGAGCTCATAACTCATCGTCTCAACATTGACTGGCTACTAAGCCGGCCCGCGAGAAGAAAGAGTGTTTACGACGAGCGTAGCGCCAGTCATAAGAGACGTAAGTGACTCAACTCCGAAGACCAAGATCTTGTTCGAGGTTAAATACCCGACGGATGGCTAATCGATCGTGGTCCGAAAGCTGCGAGGCTGGCACATGTGTGTCGACTACACCGACCTCAACAAACACCGCCTGAAGATTGTTACCCCTCCCGACATTGACAAGAAGCGTGGAGGCACTGGTAGGCCACGAAGTCTTGTTCTCCTAGATCCGTACAAAGGGTACCACCAAACTCGATGGAGCCCGGAGGACCCCAAAGACAGCGTTCATCACCGACTTCGGCGCCTTTGCGTCACGGAAGATGCTTCCGGCTCAAGAACGCCGTGAGCTACCTACCGAGGATGGTGGACGCCATATTCAAAGACCACATAGGCGAAATTGTCAAGTCTCACGTCGGCGATATCGTGGTCAAAAGTTAAAAGCGGAGAGCTGCGCCGACGACCTCGGAACTATCCTCCAGCCTCGGGGTCGGCCAACCTCAAGCTCAACCCCGAAGTGCACATTCATGGTGAAGGCGGGTAAATTCACGGGATCTTTGGGTTTCTCGAAGGCTCAAGGCAAATCCCACTAAGGTGAAAGCGATGGTTGACATGCAAATGCCAAAGACCATCCGGAGATCCACAAACTCACCGGTGTCTAGCCGCCTCACAGATTCTTATCTCGGGCTTGAGAAGCGGCCTTCCTTCTTCAAGATCTTGAGGAAAGCTCGGGACCGCTGGCGGGAAGAGCACCACGTAGCCTTCACGGTGAAAGAGTATCTCGCCGACTTGCCCACTCGACCGCCCAAAGAAGCGGCGAGCTTTCTTTATATTTGGCCGCCGGACGAGGCAATTAGTGCGGTCTGGTGTGAGATGAGGTGGTAAATGCCTCCCGTCTACTTCATCACCGAGCCTCAAGGGCCGTAAACAAGGTACATCGACTTGAGAAACTAGCGTTGGCGGTGAACGCCATGACGCCTCCGACCTATTTTCAAGCCCATTCGATTCGGTATCGATCGACTTACCTCTAAGACAAGTCTTGTCAAACCGGAATCATCGTAGCGCTTATAGAAGGGCTGGAGCTCGCGAGACACGATATTTTATACTCGCCCGCACCGCCATAGGGCAAGCCCTAGCCGATTTTCCGTAGAGGTCGATTCGAGGATATCCTCGCAAAGAGGTCACTCCGACCCCAGCTCCCATAAGCGGAATCCGACCTCGACATACCGAAGGCTTTGGCGAGATGTACGTGGATGGAGCCTCGTGTAAAGCGGTAATGGAAGGGCATACCGATCCTCGGTCCGAGAATCGTGAGGTGACCCTCGACTTCGGTTTTCCTTCCGACCACAAATAACGAGGCGGAGTACGAAGCCCTAATTTGGGACTCGCGCGCGAGGAGTTAAAAGTGGAAAGATCCAGATCTTTGGAGATTCCAGTCGTGGTAAACCGTGTCTTAGGCAAATACGAGGCCAAGGATGATCGAATGAAGCAGTACCTTGAGAAGGCAAAGGAGATGCTGACCTCATTCAGGTATTCCACAATTCATCGTATTCCACGAGGGGAGAATAGCCGAGCTGACATCCTCGAAGCTAGCGTCATCATCAACAAACCCACCGTGGAAGAAGTCCATTCCGAAGCATCAGGAGTCCCACATCGACCTCATCACCGAGATAGAGCTAAACCGGATGTCTCCCATGGGCTCACACGGAAGATGGCGACTACCTCAAGATCGGCTCGCCAAAAAGATGATGGCGAAATCCCAAAGTACCTCACACATGAGGGCACTCTCTCTGAAGTCTTATCTCCAACCCCTCCCGAGGTGCCTCGGGCGGAAGTTTACCACTCGTACTCAATGAGATTCACGGAGAGGTCTTGTGGAAGTCACATCGGGTCGCGAGCTCTCTCAAAGAAGACCACGAGGTCGGGATATTCTCGCTCACCTCATCCAAGATTCGGCGAGCTCGTCAAAAAGTGTCCGGTGCCGCCTTCACTCCACGGCCAAGCTCCCCGGATCGATCTAAGCAGCCCTACAGTCTCGTGGCCTTCATGCGATGGGGATCGACATCGCTGGTCCGCTTGATTGAGCACCGTGTCGACCGATACTTAGTCGTAGTCAGAGACTACTTCACAAAATGGGTAGAAGTTGAGCCACTTTCGAGCCTCCTGGCGGGAGGATTCGACCTTCGTGTGGAAAAACATAGTTTGCCGCTTGCATACCACATATTTTGGTCTCGAACAACGCACCCAGTTCGTCGACAAAACTTTCAAGGAATGGTGTGAAGAGCTCCGGATCGAGCAACGTTTTACCTAGGTCGCGCACGTGGGAAAATGGTCGACCGATGTGACGAACCGCACGATCGCATAAGGATTGAAAAAGAGGTTAGACCGAGCTAAGGCGATTGGGTTGAAAATCTCTCAAGTCCTCTCGTCCTACTGTGACGACACCCCGGACTTCGACGAAGAAACCCCTTCGGCCTGGTCTCACGGACCGAGGCTGTCATACGGTGAGATCGGTGCACCGAGCCCGCACTTCTTCACTTCGACCCGAACGGAGCAGGAAGACCTGCGTGTCAACCTTGATGCTCGAGGAGAACACGAGCTCGCCTTCATAAACGAAGCCAAATACAAGGGCCGGTCGCAGTGCACTACAACAAAAGGGTAAAAGCCACCACACTCCAAGTAGGCGACTCGCCCTACTAAATAATGAAGCCAGTGAGAGCCGAAGCGTCTTAACAAGCTAAATCCGACATGGGAAGGTCCATACCGTGTTCACAAGGGGACCTCGGTGCAGCGGGCCTATAGAGCTTTTGCTCACTTATATTGCTTTGCACTTATCCGATTAACCTCGTATTTCATTACATCACGTCATTTGTGCAAGAGATACTAATTAACCATAGCTTTGATTTCGCGCAACATCATGATTACATCATGTTAGTCCTCTTATTGCTTTGTCAAGTGCGATGTTATTTACTTCTCAATAAAATATTTGTTTTTCCTGTAAGTATTTCACTGCCTCATCTTATGCTTATGTACATCCGCTCCCAAGCGGATAACATATAATTAACCTTCACAGGGACGCACGAAGATTTACAAACCCACTAAGTAGGGTATTTCAACTACTCACAGACATCATCAATCAACGCCTTGCAAGCAGACTACTCATTAAATTGAACGCCTACATGCACGCATACATTACTCGTTAAGTTGAAACATCTACATGCAAACGACGCCCACATCGGATCTCGTAAAATTACACCCCTTTATTTGGGAAGATATACACTTACAGATCTGATCTAAATACATTTACGACTAAATACCAAGTCCTAAGCTATATTTGTACCTCTCGAGGAAAATATACACTTTATTATTAGCCTAAATACATTTACGACTAAATACAAAGTCTAAGCTAATACACCTCATTCGGGCTTCCGAGCTCCACCTCATGGGACTCGGCTCAAGCCGCACTAGCCTCAACAAAATCTTTAGGTCGGCGATGAATACCCGGAACGAACTCGGTGCCTTCCACCAATCGACGAGGTCGGCCCCACCGCTGCCTACTCCTCAGCCACACTCGACTGGCGGTAGGCCCCCGACTCAGGAGGTACTCACGAACCGAGGTCGCACTGCCCCTCGAGCTCGACGCCGCCGTGGTTACGACCTCGCCCGACCGCCGCTCTTCCTCGCCGACTGAGGTCCGGGCGCCTTCCACTCACCGAGGACCGCCTCTAAATGCCCTCTCACAGACTCAAAGAATCAAGCACTTGGCATGATCGGCATAGCCGCCTCCTCCGGGTTCTTCTATCCTCACATCACTGAGCCTTATCATGACTCTCGACGGGGTCAGAGGCATCGTCATGCGGACGAGCTCAGTATAGCTGGATATACTTCACAATGGACTCAAGGCAATCTTTAAAACTTTTGCTATTGGGCCCCACTGTCCTCAAAGACCATGCCCTCGGCGAGCAAGCTCTCGACTCGATCATCGGCTCGATATGGTAACTCCACCAGATCGGTGGATCACCCTTTCATACTCGGCGTCTTCCTCCGAGATCCGAGCTAGCTCCGTCGTCATTTCACCGAAGCCGCCTCACATTGTATCGCGTCCTTGGATCACATCGCGGATAAGTCCACCCCATGGACTTCGAAATGATGATCCTTAGCTTTAGAAGCCTCGCTCGCCTGTGAGGCGCCACTGATCGGCCTCTTGCAACTTCTTCTTCGGTCGGCGGATGACGCCGAGCCGACGTCCATACCGCCAAAGCTCGGTTCGTCATGGACCGGCCTCCAAAACAACACCTCTTCGTCCTCTCGCCAAGGCACCTCGGACCTCCTTTGGCTTGGTCAAGAATTCGTGATCGAGTCCAATGTATTGAGATGTGGAGTGCTATAAATAAATAGACAACACACGCTTCGAAGGTTGTAAATTTTATTATTCAAAAGTGGGAAACTTTTACAGGCTCAGGATCCTATCGACCCGGCAATTCAACCTATTACATCAGTCCATCGACCAGCTCTATGCCGCTCACGGCTTCTGCTGCACTTTGTTGTTGCGCAAGGCCCCTTCGTGGAAGCTCGAGCTCGATTCTCCTCTTCCCTCGGCTTAGCTCAGACTCGGCAAGAAGCTCTCGGTTCGTGATCTTCGTCCTCCTCAGACCGAGCAACGGCCTCCGTCGTCGAAGTGAGGAAGCTGACGCCAAAGCCTCCAACACGGGAAGGACCCACCGAGATCACCCGGCATCGCCTTTATTCGGGCTCCCGAGTGGCGACTCGACCCAACCATGCTCGACCTTGTCAAAGTCGGGCATGGCTGCCGCCAACCTCCGGATGGTCTCGACACCACCTGGGCTCGAGTACGGCGGCCGGTGTCGGCAACGAAGGCCGAAGCTCTCCGACTCGACGAGCTTGCCGGCAAAGGCCCTCAACATTGGCCCATGATCGGCCGCCTAGCCTCCTCTCATCCGCAGCTTCGCTTCTCCCGCCTCCTCCGCCTCCTCGAGCTCACCGGGCCCAAAGGCCCAAGCCCTCTTCTTCGGCGGCCTCAAGAAGAACCCTGGCGGCGCCTCCCCCTCGCCAGGCCACGGCAGCACGGCGTCCGCGTAGAAAGCAAGCTCCCACCCGGCGCCTCATACCGGGTGAGTTTCAAGAATGAACCCGGTGGTAAGTTGCGTGTCCCAAACAGACGTTGGGACCCCGATCACCGAGTTCGCATCCTAAAAAGCAACACAAGTTAATACAGATCGCAGAGGCGGATAAAGCCGATGTGGAAGGAATTTGTACCTGTGGGGGTACGACCGAGCTGAGGCCGGCACTCGCACTCGAGGCGGGCTGAGTCAGATCTCCGTCTTGGGGCTCGACCCGGTAGAGGCCCCGCCATCGATTGACTAATATCGCCAACCTTCTTCGGGGCTTGCAAGTTCGAGCCCGCCTCGCCTTCTTCTTTGAGGCGCGCTTTCCGGTGATCGTGAGCCCTTCTCTGCTGCGTCGGCCACAAAGATGACAAAAGAAAATCGCGTTACAAAGAAAATCGATTTATGAGGTAAGAAGAAGGTGCCCTCACTGGCCCGGACCGACCACAGGGCCTGACCGTGAACGCCAACCGCCTTATTGAGTCGCCTCGGTGAATCCTACGGAGACTTCACCGGCGTGTTGAAATGGTCTTCTATGAATCCGAGCGGGTTTCACTCTCGATCCCTCATCCTACTCAACCCCACTGCACCTGGGAACCCGTCCCGCAAAAGAAGTATTTACTCGCCATCGCGACATTTTAGAAGGCAGCTATCCTAAATGGCTGCCGAGGTGAAAATAATACACCCCCGTGGTCTCGATAATCAAAACAAGATCAAAACCTCAAAAGAAAATTCCTCGGCTATGTCAGCAGGTGAAATCCCCATCCCCACTACTGACCTAATAGAGTTTGGGGTAAATTGGCAACAGAATTTGAAATATTCCCGGATATGCAAAAATGGGGCTAGGGGAATCTTAGGCCCGCCCCAAGTGGCATCTACATACACCGTCAAAACCCTCCGGAGCTAAAGCCCCATCACGGGGTCCCGTGAGGCACCACTGAGCATCCGTCGGCAGATGGCACTCCTCCCTACTTTGAGTATTCGGCAAGGGTCGAGACGATCCGACGCCCCCGACCTATACTCATCCCACGCAGAAGAAAACGGTGGAACCTTAGCGCTAATGCCAAGGATTTACCCAAAAATCATAAGACATATATTCCCTAATCTCTACCTCACTATCGGGAGAAGAAGAACTGCGTAAGATAAGTCATACTTACTTTTTAAATGACGGGTTATCGCTTCTTGATGAGTCGGGATGGATTTCGAGAACTCCGAAAGTCCGTGAGTTTCTTTTCTGCTCGAACGAGAAGAAAGTGAACATTTTCCTTATTAGGGCCTATTTATAGTACGAATGGTCGCCCAAATTGCCGCTTCAACTTCCCACGTGGCTGATTGCAATTTGATAAGGAGGATATGTGCACACGCCGAGCCCCCACCAACCGCAGGCGCAAGTGACGTGATCAACGACCGACAACCGGTCCAATCGCAATCATTACTCGACTCCGGGACCGCATCGCATTTACATACGACGTCATCACCCGACGCCGATATCTCGAGTTGGATCTCGTCACCGACCTCTGACCTCGACATCATTCGGGATGGATATCTCTATCCACGGCATCTGTATCTTCGGAATGGATATCGCTAACCAGCTCGGTCCCCTGAATCATCCGTAATGATTTCCATCCGATCGGATCTCGGTATTACTGGGCCGACGCTTCCGTGTCGGACCTCAACATCCCATCGCAGATATCTCGCCCCAGACAGACGACTTCGATTCGGTCCTCGACAAGCTGCGCACGCCCAAAACGATGTAATCGTCAAACTCGCTGACCCCATCTCGGCCTCCGGATGCATGGCCGCCACCTCGGCATCTCTCGACGGACATCGCCATCCAACTTCGAGCGACCCAGCCTGAACTTGGCAACAATCCGATTCGTCCGTAACGGCAAACCGCTCTACCTCGATTCGGATCCAGCGAACCGATCAAACCTCGACATCAAAGAGATCGAAAAACCTTCGACAACAACCTCGGAAAGCAACATCCCACCCGGCAAAGCGCATTCTTCACTTCACTCGGCATGGTTGTTCTCGACTATTCGGGGCTATGATGGGATATGGCCCAACCGCCAGGCCCTCGACAGTGTCCAAACGAGCGGGCTCGACATTAATAACGGCCCACGCGGTTAGCGAAGCCCAAACCTCCAAACCCTAAATACCTCCAAACCCTAATCAGCCTCTACCCCACGGAAGGCTAAAGTCCCTACAGGTGTAGAGGAAGAGTCCCACAGCAAAGAGAGGAAGGGTCCCTACATGGGAGGATCGATCCCGCCTTGGGGTCCTCGATATGTATAAACAGGAGTTAGATCGAAGGTAGAAGGTTAGCAACTTATTGAATACTAAGAGCTTTTAGCTACACTCACTATAATCAAATCATAGTGAAAGTATTGAGAATCACTCCTCCGCGACGAGATCTTATTCTCGATCGAACCACGTATAAGCTTTGGTGTTCTTTATCGCTTTATACAAATCTCATATTAACATACACTAGATTTATCATGTACAAAAATAGAATGTGTCCAAAGTTTGTGTATTTTTTTATATTTTATTTTTAAAGTTTATGTTCAAAACTATATAAAGTTCGTATATTTATATATCAATTAACCCTATAATAACTATAGTAGTTGAATGTAATTCCCTATATCCCATCCGTGCTCGAGCTAGGCCCCTAATAGAAAACGAATGAGAAAATTTAATTCTTCTCCACACCTAAGCTCATGCGATACCATGATTTAGCAGGAAATACGTAGGATTTAAATTCCATAATCTAATGTTCTAACGAAAATTATAATTTAGCAAATGAGTCACGACGTTAATTGGATTATAGTCTACTACACTAATCCACTTTTAAAATAACTAAAGTGAAGACTAGGACTAGAGAACTCTGTCGCGGTTTTAAAATACCAACGTCTTTAAACGACATGCGCATACATGTGATAGCTTGTATTTTGGGCGTATTCATGATTTGATAATGGAACAGTTGAAAAATAAACATTTTGAGCATTAAATATTATAAATAGCAAAATATATTGATACACGCATAAATTGTGTTATGCGAGACTTGAATATATAAATTCATCAATAAGCAAGTATATATATATATATTCTTAAAAAAAAATTCTCTCAATATAAAGCACTAGCGAATCTTCAATTAAATCATCCCACATCTTGTTACGAAGCATCATCTTCGCATGCTTCATTGCGGAAAATGCTTGTTTAGATGTAGCAGTAGAAACAAGAAACTTCAAATAAGATTAACTAGTCTAGTTAACATAATATAGACCTTCGACATTTCACTCTCAGTCAACTCAAGAAATGTAGAAACTTGAAACTCTTGCATCACTATCACATCATGCTTATAATGTCTTAACTCATACTCTAATATAACAATGGACTGTGAAATCTTCAAGATTAATTTTTTTTCGCAAACTTGCAAATATTACCACTGTTGAATGATTAAAGATTTTGAAGGATATAATTAAAGTCACACTAAGAGAAAACAATTCAACAAACAACAACCATATTTTAAATTTTTTTAATCATTTTAATTGGATTAATTTTGAATTAGACTTAGAGGGTGTTTGGCTGAGCTTATAAGCTCCTCCAAAAATTATAATCTGTTTTGGGAGAGCTTATAAGCTCAGCCAAACACCCTCTTAATATAGTACATGGATATTAGAAAAGTTTGGGACTTGCATATGATGGAGCCCAATGCAGTCCCTACATAGATCCTTTATTTTTGCAGAATCCTATCTACACTTAGGCATATGCCATCGGCCCAAAAATGAGAGAATAAAAGAGAAGAAGTGAGAATAAAACATGAATGTACGTAATATTAAGATTGCTTATTACATAATCTAAATGATGTAAGAATTCCACTAATGATGCTAGGAAGGCTTGCATGCATGAAGCTTCTCTCCGTCGACACTAGATTCGGTGCAAATATGCTTGCATGTTAGTGGATTTGTAGATCTCGAAGTTGTTGCTAGGAAAAGGGAAAATGCATGTGTGATGGATGATTAATTAATTTTGCGTAGCCCTCTTTAATTCTCTTAATTATTTCAATTCTTTTATTTTCTTCTTTCGACCTTGAAGACCTTAAATTTTGTATCAAGAGAAGTATGAAATTGTCGAAGTAAGGAATCAAATAATGATTTGGTGAGATTGTTGATAGCAGGAACATTATTATGCGAAGGATTATGATGATTGATGGCCTTGCATGAACGAAATGTGTAATTTATATAATCGCTAGTTGTTTCCTTTGAATAGAAATGCGTGTTAAATTAAGGAGGAAAGCGATAAAAAAATTTTGGTCCATAAATTTTACAGGCCGTATGACAATGGATATGAACCTGGGACTTTTGGTTTCAGATATTGATCACTCTACCACTAGACCAACATAAGCACATGGAAAGCGATAAAAAAAAATTTGGTCCATAAATTTTACAGGGCGTATCACAGTGGATCTGAACCTGAGATTTTTGGTTTCAGATATTGACCACTCTACCACTAGACCAATATAAGCACATGGAAAGCGATACTCTTGTGTGTGAGATATGTGCATTTTATACAAATGCTATGTCTTGCTTAAGGTTGCATGTTAAAAATGAAGTGTTGTGCGCTGTTATATGTTGATGAATGTCTATGCATGTGTTGTAGTTAATGGGAAGTCATTTTTGTTGTTGGTGCATGCTGTACTAACTTGGATCATCTACTTGCACATTAGAAATTTCATTGGATTTGGATTTTGATGACTGTGACTTACATAGGTGTTGGCTGCTCTTAAATCATGTTCTACTCAAAGTATTTGTGATCTGGAAACATGAAAAGCTGAATTAAATGACATATGGGTTAGGAATAAAAGGAAACATCCCACGAGCTTAGCTGAGTTGAATTAGAACTAATAGATTTAGAATAAAGAATAAAATTAGTGATGGGATATGGCCCAACCGCCCGAGCCCATTAGCGAGCCCCAACGACACGGGCTAGCATTATGGACGGCCCGTGCGGTTAAGCGAGACCCCATCCTCTAAACCTGTCGGCGCCCACCAACCCCAAAACCCACACGTGGCGCATGAAGAGAGGCAGTCTCTGCATGCGAGAGGAAGAGTCCCTACACGCCGAGAAGAGTCCCGACCGATGGAGGAATGGGCACGCCTTTAGGAGCCTCGAGACATGTATAAATAGGAGTTAGATTGAAGGTAGAGGGGTTATCAACTTCTTGAATACTAAGAGCTTTTAGATATACTCATTGTAACCAGAAACATAGTGAAAGTATTGAGGAATCACTCCTCCGTGGACGTAGATCTCATTAACGATCGAACCACGTAAAAGCCTTGGTGTTCTTTACTGCTTTACATCAATCTCGTACATCTACATATTCTAGATTTATCAATTAGGAAATGGCCTTCCCACTGGCACTGCTCCAGATCCAATATGTTGACCTTTTAAAGATAGTTATGATGCGATTCGGTCTCTAAAAGTTATATAGTATATATAACATTATCTCTAGTTTGTCTCTGCAAATATTGGACCAGTGGTAGCCATTGTAGACTCACTGCGGGTGGGGCATGCGTCGTTCTGACGACCTCGTACATCTGCATGTACTTCATGATGGAGTCGGCGATCTTTAAACTTCTTGCTATTAGGCCCTCCTCATCCCTGGCACCATGCCCTCCGCTTGTGAAGCTCTGAACTCGATCGTCGGCCACGATATGGTAGTTCCACCGGTCCGTGGACTACCTTCTCGTACTCTGCATGCTCTTCCGAGATCCGAGCTAGCTCCTCCGTTGTCGGCTCGAGCGGCTCCTCGCATTGCATCGGCCGTCCTTGGACCACATCAGGAGATAAATCAGCCCCCTGGACTTCGAGTTGTGTGATCTTTAGCTTTAACGCCTTGTTCTCGGCCGGAGGCGGGCCTTCTCGATCGGCCTCTTGCATCTTCTTATTCAGGTCGGCGGCTAATGCCGGTGACATCCATTCTCGCCAAAACTTGAGTCGGCTCGGACGATCGACTCCTCCAAAATAGCACATCTTCATCCTTCTCGCCGGCATCTCGGGCCTCTTTTAACTTGTCACGGATCGTGGTCAGCCCGAGTGCGAGAATTAGAGTGCTAAAATAAAAGACAACACACACTTGAGAAAGTTGTAAATATTATTATTTATGGTGAAAAGTTTTACAAATCTCGGGATCTATCGACCCGACAATTGACTATTACAATAGGCCACCGACCTCGAGCTCATTGCCGAACTCATGACCTCCGTTGGTCGCTCCTGCTGACTGCGGTGACCTTCCCGGAAGGAAGCTCGAGCCCGCTCCTCCTCCTCCTCTACCTCCACGGCAGTGCGCGCCACCGGCAAGAAGCTCTCGAAGCTCGGGATCTTCGTCCACCTTGCCTTTGGGACACGACCTCGGGTGTCGGGAGGCGGTCGGAGGAGGCCAAGCCACCACAGGAAAGGGGCCGCCTCGTGTCTCTGGCGTACTCCTTGTTCAGCCACAGGGTGGACCTCGGCCCATCCATGTGACCTTATCAAAGTCCGGCATTGTGGCGGCAACCCTCCGGTGGGTAGATATCACTGCGGCCTCGTCACGGCGGATCGGAGATAAAGGCGGAGAAGGTCTCGGACTCGGCGAGCTTCTTTGGTGAAGGCCTTCAACATTGGTCCTTGCCCGCCCGACAAGGCACTCGTCCGATCGACAAGCCCCTCCGCCTCGGCCGCCTCTCGGGCCGCCCACCTCGGCCGCAGGCGCGAGGCCGATCCTTCTTCCTCGTGGCGGCCTCGGCGGCGCCTTGCAACCTCGACCTCCTTCCTCAGCGGCCGGTGAGAACTCGGCGACGACCCTTCCTCCGGCTCCTCATGCGGGAGGCGGCGACATCGACCGTGCGGCGCGGCTCACTTACTCGAGGGCAAGTCACGAAAATAAAGCGGTCGATAGCGCATAGCAAAGAAAACACCGCACTAGGGAAGAGCGGAGGATCTCGGAGATCGGTACCAGCAGCGTATCATGGGGACGAGCCTCCATCTCCATGCAGAGCTCGAGATCGGCCGAGGACCGGCCGCCCTTGTCTTCCTTGGCATGGTCGAGCTTCACTACACAACAAAGAAGATCGCATTAATGCAGCGAGATCGGACACAAAAAGGGAAAAAAATATACGGGATACCTCACCCGATCGGACCCACTCCGGCGCCTCGGACCTATAAGCGCTCGACCGGCGTTATTCGGTCGTCTCGGTGAAGTCGATAGATAATACCTCACGAGATCGTTGTTGTTCCTCCATGAAGCCGGGGCTTCACCTTCGCGTCCATCACCTTATCGAGGGCCCACTCATACCTCGGATGCTCGTGACCCGCAAGAAGAAAAACTTGTTACGCGATGAGAAACCTTGAGGGCCGCCACCTTAAATTCGGCCGGGGAGGCGGATAATACACTCCTCCTATGGTCTTGGCGCTAAAAATGCATCAACACCTCGAAGGAGCTCGCCGACAGCGCCATAACGGAGAGCCCTAGCCCACCACCGACCTAATGGAATTCGAGGTCGGTGACATATAGGGATCGAAAATATTCTTGGATACTAAGGAAAATCGGGACTAAAGGAAACCTAAGGCCGGCTCTCGGGCGTCTACATATCTGATAATGAAGCCTCCGGTGGGGCCATAGCCTATCATTAGATCGCGGGCACCACCACGCCTCCTTGGGATCCGGTATTCCTTGGCTATTTCAAAAGGTCATCGTCGTCAAACTCGACCTCATTGAACCACCTCAATCCATCCCACACCGATGATACCGGCGGAACCCTAGCTAACTCAGGAACTACCCAAGGTTATAGACATGTAATCCTTAAGACCGGTGGCACTAACGGGGAAGAAGGCGGACGGCCGGGCAGGCGGCAGAACTTCGAGCGAGGCGAAGAATACATACTTACTTTTTGGGCGAGATATCGGGCTTCCTCAACAAGTTTGAAAGAAAAGCGGAAATTTACGCAAATGTGTTCTCGAAAACAAAGCGTCGAAAGGAAAGTGAGCAGTTGCCTCATTTGGGCCTATTTATAGGACAAATGGCGCCCAAAACCGCCATTTCAACTTTCACACGTGCTACCGCTATTGGATGTGGAGTCGACGCGTGCACGCGGTTCGAGTGCCCAACTACCGCTGGCGATATGGCGTACGCTAGGGTAAGATAGACCGTCGATCGACCTGCAATCATCACACGGACCTCGGCGTCCTCGAGCGGCGCCTCGGTCGTACCTCGCCTTCCACAAATGGCGGGGCATCAGATCGGACCTCGGCGTCCACCAGCGGACCGCCCCTACGAGAATATTTCCATCGAGATCGGACCTCGGCGCCCCGGCCCCAGTTCGGTGCCGCTCGAGCCACACCTCGGCATCCCTAGAAGGCGGTCACTCGGGGCGAACCTCGACACCATCCGGCATGACTTCTCCATCCGGATCCGCCTCCGGTCGGACGCCGGCATCCTCCACAAAAGCGGTGCCGCCCGGATCGATCGTTATCCGGTCGGACTTGACTTCCTTGTAGCACATCTTTGTCCAGCGACAGACAACTCGGCCGGTCTTGACAAGCGGTGCATGCCGAGCAACGACCACCCAACTCGATTCGAAACCGGATCGCCAAATAAACCCTCACGTCAAAAGACAACACCTTCGACAACAACTCACCGAGCAACACTCACTTTCGGCAGCGCATTCTTCGCTTCACCTGCACGTTGTTCCTCGCTGTTCGGGGGCTATGATGGGATATGGCCCAACCCGTGAGCCCGTTAGCGAGCCCAAACGACTGGGCCTAGCATTATGGACGACCCGTGCGGTTAAGCGATACCCATCCTCTAAACCCTAATCAAAGGTCGCCACCAACCCCAAAACCCCACACGTGGCGCGGAGAGAGCAGTCCACGCATGCGAGAGGAAGAGTCCCTACACGCGCCGAAGAGTCCGACAATGGAGGAATGGGCACGCCTTTAGGAGCCCTCGGACATGTATAAATAGGAGTTAGATTGAAGGTAGAGGTTATCAACTTCTTGAATACTAAGAGCTTTTAGATATACTCTTGTAACCGTAAACATAGTGAAAGTATTGAGGAATCACTCTCCGTGGACGGAGATCTCATTAACGATCGAACCACGTAAAAGCGCTTGGTGTTCTTTACTATTTTACATCAATCTCGTACATCTACATATTCTAGATTTGTCAATTAGGAAATGGCCTTCCCACTGGCACTGCTCTAGATCCAATATGTTGACCTTTTAAAGATAGTTATGATGCCAATTCGGTCTCTAAAAGTTATATAGTATATATAACATTATCTCTAGTTTGTCTCTGCAAAAATTGAGAATCTTTAATAAAGATTTACTGTTTTTCCCTATTTTTTTTCCGCCAAACTGCATAGGAATAAAATCCCTGAAAATATAAATTTAAAACTATATCATAATCGGTAAAATTATGAGAAATAACTTAATCGACTAATAACTTAACTATAAACATGAATCGTATAAAGTAAATTACGTCCCCCCATGTCAACTTAAATTATGATAGCATATGTCCTTTTCGAATAAGGTCGTTTGGTAGGTTAGTTAGAAGTTAAAATGTGTCAAATGGGTTTTGTAATCCACCACTTTTGTGGTTATAAATCCTAAAGAAATAGTGAAAATCCACCAAATTAAAACACGTAGTAAGGATATTAATTACCAAGCAGACGCATTTCATGATAACTTTGCTATCCTATCAAGCTACCAAAGTGTTAGAAAACTTGTTTAACAGTAGATACATTAAACGCATTTATAACAATAAAGTGTTATCTATGACACCCAGTCAGTTTTACTTAAACTATGGATTGTGATTGTAGGACTTTCAACTTCGTCTACAAAGATCTTTCTAAGCACTGAACCACGGTGAAAGGTGGATTTATATTTCAAGTTGTTTTATGTTTAAATCAAAACTTTCAAGCATATGTCCAAAATGTTTTAGCTCGTGCAATATTTATGTGCCTAGCAAATCGGAATACAGATGTCACTTAATGGGTTTTTTATCAACCCAATTAAAGTAGTTGACAATTGTTCCTTGGACTACCATGAGTCAGAGTAGTATACACGGATGTTCGAAATTGAAATCAGGATCTAGATATTGTGGCGTGCCATCATATATGTAAACACTAAGAATTTTTATTACATATAGTGGCTTCTATCGAGTTGCATAGGCGACCAGCTTTGGCATGAATACCATTATTTACTATGACTAGAAACAGGGACGGAGCCACATAGGGGCACAGGGGCCTGAGCCCTAACTTTTTTTGAAAAACAATTATATATTTAATATACAATATAGCATTATAAGTCTTTGTCCTAGCCCGTTGGTTAAGATTCACTTTGAAATCTCTTGGGACCCAAGTTTGATCCTCAGCAGCCTCTCTTCTCTCTTTTTTTTTTCCTTCTTTTTTTTGCCCTTTCTTTCTTTCCTTTTTTTTTTCCTTTCTCTATTTCCTTCTTTTTTTTAACAGTTTCTAGTTTCCTTTTTTTCCTATCTTTCTTTCTTTCCTTTTTTCTTCTCTGTTTCTTTCCTTTTGGTTTGTGTTTTCTTCCTCTCTCTTTATTATATTTCTTCTCTTTATTTTGGAATCTTTTTTTCTTTTTTCTTTCTTATAATTTGTTTTATATTGATAAAATAAAATATGTATGCAAATAATAACACTATGTGAATTAATTCTTAGTTAAACATGTGTGCTCTCTACAAATATTTAACATTTAATAACTAAATCTATTATAGTCTATTGTGTTAGGATTTTTATCTCTCATTTAAGAGATCTTGGTTCGATTCATTTTAGTTACATATTTTCTCTTTTCTTTTTTCTATACTTATTTTCTTTTATTTCCTTTTTCTTTCTTTTTCTTTCATTTATCTTTCTTTCCTTTTTTCTCTCCTATAATTTGTTTTATGTTGATAAATGCTATTTATTTTCTTTTTCTATAATTTATTTTATATTAATAAAATAAAAGATATATGCAAATAATAAAATTTTATATATGAATTAATATTACCAATCAAATTTCTAAAAGGATTATAATAAACTCATTATATTATTAAATTATTATTATTTTATTATCTTTTAAAATTATAATTAATTGGGCCCCCCATAAGAAAAATCCTGGCTTCGTCACTGCCTAGAAAGCCTACATTCTCTTTCCGTCTTCATATCGTCAATTCAAAAGTAAGAACTTGTGCATATCTGTATACACGGTGCATCAATTCCAATTATGGTTCATCACTTTCCAATTAAAATCTATTAATTCTCAAATAAAATTTCTTAATCTCCAAGTATAGGATTTAATTAAGATGGATGTACTGTTCATCTGAATATAGCGGAAGAAAAGCATTCAACTTGCATCACAAGAAATTGAGCCACTTTCCCCCCTTTTCTCTTCCTAAAGTCCCACCAAATACAACTAAAAACCCAGGGAAATTCGGTGGAACTTCCATAACGTTGGCGTGATTCAGTTTGAGCAACGGATTCTCACGTGATACATCTTCGTAATGAAAATAGAGTGGAAACAACCACTACGGACACACCCAATGCGCTTCTTAAGGAAGAAGCTTCAGGCCCGCAAGTCGCTGTCTACCCGATTGACGGTCTTCCAGGTCTTTATCCCCGAGTAGAAAGATTAGCAATCCGAGAAGTAAGAATGTAATTTATGCCTACAATACAAATCCCATAACTATATCTGTACCAAGTAATCTACATTTCGTGTTGTCGAAAATTTGGACAATGGAAATAGATAGACTTAATGGTTTACATCGTGGAAAGAAAGACGTGTATCCAAGTATTGTGTTTGAGGATTATATATATAATTTCCACTAGAATAAATATCACTTTGTAGTCCAAAGTGTGCCCCTTTTCTCATCAATGTCTCACACTAGAGATTTGTTTTAACACCTAGGATGGCCCCACTTTTTTGTGGTACTGTGTTGGCAACTAGAGATTGTCCTCAAAGAGAAAATACACTTTTGGCGGAGAGCATCCGTTGCCAACATGACCCTTTGGAACAAAAAAAAGTAACATGTCCTATATTTAAAATTAGCTAAATATCACTTTCAACTCTAAATTATACCCATTTCATAAAAAATATCCTAAACTTTAAAAAATATCATTTTAAACCCTAAACTATTAAAATTTTATCAAAAAAATCCTAAACTTTGAAAAGTATCACTTTAAACATCAAACTGTTAATTTTTTTTTATCAAAAATACCATACATCAATTTTTAAGCTCCTAAAATTGGACTAGAAATATCTTATTCTCGTTCGATGAGCCACATCAAAATTTTGAATGCAAGAAATGAACGCTGGATATATCCACTGAGACAATCAGAAGATATTTTTCGTCCAATTTCGGGAGCTGAAAAATTAATGTAGGGTATTTTTGATAGAAAAAAATTAACAGTTTGAGGTTTAAAAGTGATACTTCTCAAAGTTTAGGATTTTTTTGATAAAAAATGTTAATAGTTTGGGGTTTAAAATGATATTTTTTAAAGTTCATGATATTTTTGATAAAATGGGTATGGTTTTGAGTTTAAAGTGATATTTACTCATTTAAAAATAAAGTCAATTTATTGGATATATCATCATCTAAAGTGTGTGTTGTTTATGGAAAATACGCATAGTTTCGACTAGAAAATGATATTTACCCTTGTCATCATCAAAAGTGCTTGTTGTTTATGAAAATCACGCATACTTTCGACTAGAAAGTGATATTTACCCTTTCCATTATCTCGTTTATTATGATTCCGGTTACAATTCTTAATTCTGTCACTACTTCTCGAAAGAAAATACTCGGAAATAAGTTATTGCAAAATTACACAAACTGGATCCCCAACCTTCAGTTTGTGACATTCTGAGTGCTCCAAAGCGATCCAAACCCAACATAGACTTCCTGCAGGCAAACTAAATGCTTTAACAAAACACACTCTCTCCCAAAATAACGCAACAGTTACAAATTTGAACTGGTGATTAGCTCTCCTACAAAATACGACTCACAATTTCCCCGGAACTAAGAAACCTATCAATATCGTATCTGTAAAACTAAGTAAACAAAAACTTCAAAATTCGGAATAATTCTCCAGCTACATAAATTTTTTCTGCATGATCAATTAGTGTTATATCTTAGCAATTTTTTAATGGAGATATATTATCTATTGCGATGAATATTGCTAGCTCTTGCGCCAGCTTTAGACATTATATCGAGAGAGAGATGATAGGTTTATTGCAATGCTCACTATTATTGGATCATTATACGATTTATTGATGTCGGAAAGTTAAATCCATTTGGACATGGTATATATATATATATATATATATATATATATATATATATATATATATGATGAGGTTGATTATAGAGAGAACTCATTCTAAGATAAGAAATGAGAACTAATCACCTCCTTACATTTAGATGATCTAATGGTCCATGATTAATTAATGGATAAAGTCAAATTTGACTTTTTAATAGCTGATTTAATACAATTAAATACGTTTAGGGGTATAAATGAGATTTGAAAATACACCTTACCCCACACCAACCACCCAACCCCCTGAATTAATGCATTTCAACTATTCATCTTATCTTTCTATCTCTCATTAATTGCGAAAATATATCTCCTTTTTATTCTCAAATTGCAAATTGAGCAAATATATTCATTCTCTCTTCAATTGTTATGTTATCCCTGATTTCTTGTTGCAAAACTCTGAAATATTGTGCAAGCAGAGATATTTCTTATGCATTGATTTCGAACACGAAGTGTAAACCAATGAAGAACGCAAAGATTATAATGATTTTGCGTAAGATTATAATTGTTGTGCATATGTTTGTAAGTAGTTATGCGAAACAAAACAGTAACTAATAATCATTATTTGAATAATAATTAACATAAAAACAATATCAAATTTGTAAAACTACCTTGAATAATAATTAACAAAAATAGATATAAAATTATCTTAAAATAAAGATCACAAATCAAAATTTCGCACCATATATCCCACAATTCGTGGGTGGAAAAAATGGTGATATACAACTATTGTTTTTCACATGATTCAGCTAATATGCACAACTATAGTATTTGTGCATATAATTATAAAGTTCGTGCATAAGATTGTAAGTAGGTATGTAAAACAACACAGTAACTGAATCAAACTTATAAAATTAGAAATCATTGTTTGAATAATAATTAACGTAAAAAATATCAAATTTATAAAACTATCTTGAATAATAAGTAAGGTAAAAGAAGAATCAAAATCATAAAATTATCTTAAAATAAATATCTCGATTCTCCCTAATCATACGAATATTCAAAATCAATAATGGTGATGAGGATGCACAATTGCAAAATTTGTTTACATAAGCTTATTGTTTATTTGCATAAAACGCACAAAAAAATTCAAATCTAATAAACTAAAATATATATATATATATATATATATATATATATATATATATTGATGAACCATAACAATAATTTTAATATATAGATACTAATTTACGATAATGGATGAAGAAAAAAAATATAAAGATATGAAAATAAAAATAAGATTTAATAAAATAATGAAAACATAAGACAAAACTTGAAGATGTCATTTCTCTAGTTCATGAAAAAAAATGTATGGAAAAAAATGAAGAATCTGAGAAGATGTTGAGCAAACAAAAAAGATTCACATAAATTGCATATCATGAATACCATATTAGATTCCTTGATTTTAGTTCCACATCCGTTAAAAAATTCACAAAATTACTAAATTACCCTCAATCCTAGAAATATTAATAATTATGCTACCATTCGAGTTTAATTGTGAGCCACAAGATTGTATAAAATCAACACACAAGATTAGTTCTCATTTCTTAAAATACTTGTGGTTCTCATTTGATCAATCCCCTATATATATATATATATATATATATGAATGAGATCAAATACAAATCAATCATAAAGTATAACATAAGAATAATTTTAGCTCTACATTTGTGAAGATCTATGGTGAATTCATCACCTCTTGATGGATTCAAATGCTGGGTTCGAATCCCATGATGGATGAATTTTATTTTTTTGAATTCAGACGCTTTCACGGTGAGTTCAGATAGTTTCAAGAGTTCGTAGTTTATAGGTCAGTGATGGTTTTTATAATAACACTCCATATATGGTTATAGGAGAAACCAACTCTAGAATGAGAACTAGGAACCAATCCACACCATCAATTACACTAAATCTAACGGTTCAGTATGCATAAACAATTGAGTTCCGTTTTTTTGTGTTTCAATTGATTAAACACGCATTCTGCTATATTGTATGTGTATAAGGTCATACTAGTAATTTTACATAATCCATTAACGCGTGTGTAACGATAGCATGCGAAATTACCGCATCCTTTTTATCTTCCTAACCTAATTTATTGTCTCTTCGCCTCCACGACTATTCGCCTCCGCCGACTGAAAATTTAATTTTCGATCAAACTGTGCATTCAGTTTTTAGATGTTAAGCCAAATCGAAACCGATTTCTTCAGCGTGTGAAACTTAGTCATTCATATTGGATACGGACGTCCTTCTTCCAAAAGTTCCCATTGTTGAAAAAGGATCAGGTGAATCGGTAAAAACATCGGTAACAGTATGCGTGGGTTTTTTTTTTTGTCTTTAACCATTATAGTATTATGTATTTTGCTTTCATTGTTTTGATTGTAAAGTACAATGAACAAATCTATTTTAAGGACAAAAAGTGCATTCATGAGAATCAATGCGAAACCTGATTTGTTTAAAGTATAAAGCCACACCCACATGTTTTTGTTTGTCGGAACGATGGTCCCAACATTTGAAGTACTTTATTAACATCTGTTGTTACTTCATATATTTGCCTTTTACTATTCTTAATTCGTTGTTCCCATTTAATAATATGTTTGTCTTTGTTCATTATAGTAATGACATTAAAACATTGTAAAGTTCATGAGAATCAATCGATTTGTTTAAATATAATGTCGTTTATTGTAATGAGATTGTTTTTCATTGTAAAGTAAGAATAAGATAATATTTTAGGTGCACATAATCATTATTCGATGTTCATGTAAGTATAGGTTGACTTTTGTTTCTGTTATGCATAAAATATGCTCATACTATGCATATTGATTTTATTGTCGAATATTGAAGAATAATTATTGTATTTGAGTTGTGTTGTTGGTTTTAATGTAACTGTCTATAATGTGTGTTCATAGTATATTTCACCCACCCCAGCCCGTTTTGTTTTGTCCTTTTCTTGTTTTGATGATAACTGTTATTTTGATGTTCATGAAAGTATAATGCATGCATATTTTGAAAGTACCCTATTATAGGTCTTGATGCCTAAATATATTTCCTTCGCATCTAGTTGATTTGAAAACCGGAGAGTGCGAATGTGGGTTGAGAAAGTCGAAAACCCTAATTTTGCTACGATCGTCGTTTGGATCACGATGTTGCTTTGCTGTGGGAAGTGACCCCAAAAGTTATTCCGTCGTTATACATACAATATGCTAATACTATACATATTGATTTTATTATCGAATATTGAAGAATATTTATTGTATGACAATTATGTTGTTGGTTTTTTAATGTAACTTTCATAATGTGTGCATTATATATATGCACATAAAATATGTTTGTACATATAGATAACGATATTAATTTTTATATATGTTTCATCTTTTTTTTCATACAATAGATGGATCAAAAGAAATTGTATGACAATTATGTTGTTGGTTTTTAATGTAGCTTGTCATAATGTGTGCATTGCAAATAAAATATGTTTGTTTGAGTATGTTTCATCTTTTTTCATACAATAGATTTCGTCTTTATTTTTGTAATATTCATAATTTATATCTATATACCTTTATCTAAATGTTGTTATATTACAGAAGACCAACATGCACGTGATCAAGATGCGAAGAAAACACCAATTGTTAGATATATGCAAGAAAGAGAAAATCGTATGAAAGGTATTTATAGTCTCATCTATTTTAAATGTCATTTATGTACATATTATTCGTAATGCACATCAAATTCTATTTGTAATGTTAATTTGTATTTGCAGCTGGGAGTGATATTTCACCAACTTCTAAAGGTAACATTTATCTAATTTTTGTTTAGTCATTTTGTTATTATATAAAACATAATAGGAATATTTCCTATGCATTTAATTGTATACTTATATTCCCATATATTTTACAGATAAGGGAGATTCATGTAAAACTGGTAACATAAAGGATGCATTGGCAACGACTTGTTTAAATGTAGAGAAACATACAACTGACACACAGGTTGTATCGATTATGCCAGGTATACTAAATAATATATTTCAAATTTGAGATTTATCCAAATACTGTTATATTATAAAATAATATCATAGATCAAATGATTTTTTTTCATGGAATTAAATTCGTGTGTTGCAGTTGGTAGATTACTAAGGTCAACAACTGCCTCAAAAAGACCATCAAGTCGATTAAAACTAAAGAAAAAAGCTGATGGCAGTGGTATGTTTATGATTGTGCTTAACATTTTATTGTCTTATTAATAATACATACAAGCCTAAAGTACATAGTGTTGAAACATTTGGAAAAAAATAGATAACAAGTTGCAAGATGGGTAATTAACAAAATTTTATTATAACAGCAAATAAAATTTTATAAACACTCAATCTATGCATAGATATTATATATAGCTCGCATATGGACATATTATGTTTAGCAAAAGGTATGGGTGAAAACACTACAATGATTGGGAAACGAACTAAGATACCACCACATTTTACAACTGATATTCAAGGTACACATTCACTTTTATTAACGTATTGTACATGTTAAAAATTTTTATATATTTTTTGTAATTGTTATGTTTATGCACTGCATTTTTTATTGTCATGATTTATTTCAACATTGAATTTTATTATATATATTGCTATCTATATTTACATGATTTAAACTGTTGTCATGCACATTGAATTGTATTGTTATGCACATTATATGTTATAATTATGAATGTTACATTAATTACCTTTTTATTCATATTGAATGCTATGTATTTGCACAGATTGTTTAATTGAAATGAACTTTGTTTTTTTAATGTATATGCTGAATTTTATTGTTATGCACATTGAATGTTATTGTAATGAATATTGTATGGTATAATTATGCAAATATTACGTTGTCATAATAATTGTGTAATATTTGTTAAGCATAATTTATTGGTATTATGCATATCATACCACATTGATATGCATATGTCTTTTCATTTATATGCATATTGAATGTTATATTATTGGCACGACATGTTTACTTTGTCATGAGTCTTATACTTTGTTATGCATATTGTATGATATAATTATGCACACATTATGTGGGCCTAAATAATGTGAAATATATATGAAGCACAATTTATTCTTATTACGCACATCTTATTTTAACTTTCTGTACATATTACATTTTTATGTATGATATTATCTTATTGACATGTTTCTTTATTCTTTTTTAAAGAAGACAATTTATCACATGAGTTGAACGACGATGTTGGAGTAGCTGTTGATGAAGCTGGTATGATTTCAGATGTGAATCACTCTTCAAAAAAATATATATCAATTATGTAATGTAACATTTTTGCATATTTAATATTTAGATTTAGTACCTGGAGACTCACATATGGAAAAAAAAAAGAGACCAACACAAAAAGAGAAGGAAAATCTGTTGATGGTGTAGGTAATACAAATAAATTGTATCATTTTATTATACCTACTATAAGTATTAAAATATTTAACATTTACAACCATTTCTAACTATTGTTTCATACGACTCCTGACATATGTTTGTACAAATTTGTATGCACACTATATATTATTGTTGTACAGAATGTTTAGTATTGTTATACATCGCATATGTTTTTTAAAATTATATATATATGTAGGCACATTATATAGTAAAGCTATGCACATCGTAATTTATTGTTATGCACAATGTGGTTTCATATTACGCGTAATTTATTTTATGTGTATGAACATCGTATGTTATGATTATGCACTAATTATGTTATTGTCATAAGTCTTGAATTTTTTACGTATATTGCTAAATATATGTATGCAAGTGGCATGCGATATTGTAAGTGTACCATAGAATAACTTAACATTGAAATTAAACTATTAAAATAGCACGCGTCAATGATAAAAAATTTAATATTATAACAACTACATAGTATGCACGCGTTAGTAGTTAATCATGCATATATATGTATGATCTCGTGCACAAATCAATATTACATATGCATAAAATAGAATACTTATAAAAAATATCCACACTCAAAATATATATGATATTAATATACACAATATTTACATGCACACTATTCATAAAATTATGAGTATGTACATATATTCATGCACAATATATCATGCGATCCTAATAATAGTGGTAAACATAAGCCACAAATATATTGGAAAACATTGAATACATGTTCATACGGTATGTCGCATCAAAGTAAAAAGCATCACCAACATAACTTAAAATTCTGAATGGATGTGTAATCAGCCCATAATACATAATAACTTATCATTAAAATTAAACTACTATAACAGCACACGTCAATGATAAAAACTTCATATTATAACAACCACATAGTATGCACTCGTGCATAGCTAATCATGCATATATAAGTATGTTCTAGTTCACAATATATGCATTACTTATGCATAAAATACAATACTTTAAAAAAATATCCATGCTCGAAAAAAATATATGATGTTAGTATACACAATATATACATGCACACTATTCATTAAATTATGAATATATACATATAATCATGCACAATATATCATGCGATCCTAATAATAATGATAAACATAATCCACAAAAATAATTAAAAACATATAATATCTGTTCATACGGTATGTCGCATCAAAAGAAACAGCATCATCAACATCAAATTATAAGGAAATTCTTGTATGTGCACAAGATACCATGTTGGTATGTAGATTTCTACAAAAAACGATGCATAAAGTTTTGATAATTGTGCACATACAATATGATGATTTTAAGTAAATAACATAGTTTAAACCACCTAAAAACTTATTAAAAGATATTCAAATTGAAATATATGTAAAATCCACTGTATAGTTAAAAAAAAAACATTATGAATTGTCAAATTAGTTTGAAAAGACATAATTTATACAATGATACTAGATGGTTCAATATTAAAATATCACTCTTTATCATCAGTTGCGTTTGGACAATTTCTTGAATCGTGATAACCAAGCTCGTTACATTTCCTGCATTTTCTTTTTGCTTTTTGAAGTTTTTCAATAGCTTGCTCTCTGTTTGACTTCAACCTATGACCACCACGCCCGCTACCCTTTGTTTTAGAAACTTCAGGCGACAAAATATCAATCTCAGTAGGTATAGGCATACCATAAAAATCCTCAATTGCCTTATCTTTGTCCTTACTCGAGCATAGTGTTTCTCCCATTTTCGAATACTTATCGTTCATATCTTTCAACTCCTTATATAATTGATCCTTAAGATCATTATTCCTTTCAACATGACCAATAATTTTGCAAAGCTCAAGAAAAAAATGACTGTTTCCAGTGGATCATTTCTTGATCACATGACCACCAATGTATGTATCAGTCTTCATCCAACGCCTCATAATATACTTTTATGGAATATGCTTCATTTTGAGAGACTTCATGACGAAGAACAAGTGTTTGCACAACAAACCTTTCATGATGAACAGCTTGCATGAACAATAAATATCGTCGGACGTAAAATTGTGGCAAACAGTAAAAACACCATCAGACCTGTCATCAACCTCAAAATACCTAGCATCAACATCCCGTGACATATCATTCATAACACACCTTCTA
Organism: Salvia rosmarinus; assembly: GCA_036937905.1. NCBI lineage: Eukaryota > Viridiplantae > Streptophyta > Magnoliopsida > Lamiales > Lamiaceae > Salvia > Salvia rosmarinus. The sequence goes on from CM072814.1 coordinate 64,513,139, forward strand.
TCCGCTTCAACAATTGCATTTTGAACTTCAACAAAAATCTTGTTAGTATAAATCGACGCCGCATGCCTCTCAAAATCGAGATCAGTTTTCATATCAGCAGAATGGGTATGGTCAGAATATGTCAATTGATCGTAACCACTTCATTGAGCCTCCATGGAATTATTGAAGTGTAAATACAAATCGACAAGGTTAGAATCATTATTCAAAAAAAAGTCCAAAGAAACTATTTTGGCTCTCCGATGATGATGTTGTCCTGAACAGACCATTCATACATATGTCGCGAAAATATGCTGGAATCCAGTATTTACGCGCATTAAACATGTCGATAAACCACTTATGACCAACAATGTCATATTTCTCCATAACTTGCTGCCATTTAGAATAAAAAACGTAAGGTTCATCCAAATCTGTCCAAACAACATCGTCAAAAATCTTGTTTGAATTTTGTACTATCCCTTAAAGAAGGAGGCAACTTCTCCACAACCTTCATCATTATATGCCACATACAAAACCTATGTGCAGAGTTTGGCCATACATTAGCAATTGCAATTTTCAGGGCGGAGTCTTGATCTGTTGTGATTACATTTGGATGTTTTCCCATGCAATCATAAAATTTGGCAACACCCAAGAGTATGATTGAACGTCTTCATTAGAAATTATAGCTGCAACAAATGTAACACATCTACCATAGTTGTCTCTACCGGTGAAGGGTGTAAAAATCTTTTTATACCTATAAAATAACAAACAACGAATAGCATTAAATGTTTATTATAGAATAACTTAGAATTGAAATTAAACTATTAAAACAACACGCGTCAATGATAAAAATTTCATATTATAACAACTACATGTATGCACGCGTTAGTAGTCAATCATGCATATATATGTATGATCTTGTGCACAAATCAATATTACATATGCATAAATTAGAATACTTATAAAAAATATCTACACTCAAAATATATATGATATTAATATACACAATATTTACATGCACATTATTCATAAAATTATGAGTATGTACATATATTCATGCATAATATATCATGCGATCCTATTAATAGTGATAAACATAAGCCACAAAAATATTGGAAAACATTGAATACCCGTTCATACGGTATGTCGCATCAAAGTAAAAAGCATCACCAACATAACTTAAAATTCTGAATGGATATGTAATCAACCCATAATACATAATAACTTATCATTAAAATTAAACTACTAAACAATACGCGTCAATGATAAAAACTTCATATTATAACAACTACATAGTATGCACTCGTGCATAGTTAATCATGCATATATAATTATGTTCTAGTGCACAATATATGCATTACTCATGCATAAAATAAAATACTTTCCAAAAATATCCATGCTCGAAAAAAATATATGATATTAGTATACACAATATTTACATGCACACTATTCATTAAAGTATGAATATATACATATAATCATGCACAATATATCATGCGATCCTAATAATAATGATATACATAATCCACAAAAATAAATAAAAACATAGAATACATGTTCAAACGGTATGTCGCATCAAAAGAAACAGCATCACCAAATAACTTAAAATTCTGAATGGATGTGGAATCAGCCCAGAATAAACGTGTAAGCCTACTTGCATCATCAACATCGTAGCTAAACATAAATCCATTGCAATTCTCACGTTTCCATTTAAAATTATCTAAAAGCATTTGGCGTCAACACGATGAATGTACATCCTTAAGTCACGCTTGTAATTCTTGAAGTCGACAATAGTACAACCAACATCTTGATAGTTACCAACAATCTCCTTGAATATGCGAAAACTCTTTTCGGACCAATGTTGGCTTTATACCTTTCTCAATGAACATTTGATGCATGTAATCGACCTTACGATTACTTTTCATGAGGTGACGATAAGCATCGGGAACCATTTGATGTGTGTGACCTCAATAAACTTATGAATCTTATATCCATAACCGACTAAAAGCGAAACACAATTCGGGCCATACAACCAACTCGCTAGATAATCTATTACGTTTCGATTTGTTGAACTACCATCACTAGGACATTGTATCCAACATTAGAACCTCACGAGTACGAGAATGGACCGAAATAAAATTACTTTCTTGTCACTCGAGCGTTTTATAGAGCTTTTTCGTCTCAAATCCACAAGTAGATGCATAAACGTCATAGAATTCCTCATCAGTAAGCTCTTGAAAGCCTTGTAAGCTAGTTCATCGAAAGCAATAAATTTGTAATTTCGATTCATGACAATTCATGGATTTCATGTTTGTGCATGACTTACCATGTAATTATTCATATTTATATTATTTATAAGGAAAAATTCATAAACTACATAATAACTTAAATAATTTTAATTACTCATGATGTTTAAAAACAAAAATGATCCGGAGTATTGTATGCACATTAGTACTGTATATGTGGGTTCATAATATAACGTCGATTATTATAATGAGTGTTGTTTCCATAAGAATAAGTTATTATTATAGTTGCACATGAACTGTTATTAATATTTCATGTAGATATATACTGATGTGCATATAATACTCTGATACTATGCATATTGTAGTTATATGCTGTTCAACACGATATCAATACCTGCTCATAATAAATAGACAATGCATGTCTGCTTTAATGTTTGTGCATGTCTATAAATTGTAATTATTCATATTAATATTATTTATGATTTCTAAGATAAAATTCATAAACTACATAATAACTTAAATTATTTTAATTACTCATGATGTTTAAAAACATAATTGATCACCAATTATAAACAATGTAAAATAATATAATATATTCATTGTACATAATATTTAAACAGTTTTTAAATCAATATCAATAATGTACGCATAATAAGTAATATTAAAAAAAAAACATACCTTCGGACGCCATTACCACAAAAGCTCTATAGAGAAACTAGAGGTCGATGAATATCACTAAATGATAGGGAATAATTCTGACGAGTAATTACATAATTTAATGATGGAAATAATCTTCATGGCAATGAAATCCCATAAATATAGCCTGAAATCGGTTACATATGAATATATTACTAAAATATCCTTATATTCACTATGCAAGGCATTTAACGTAAACAATTAAGATTTAATGTAAGCCGTTTGATTAACAATAATTAACAAACAAGATTAGTTCCTAGTTCCTAATTTATTTGTGGTTCTCAATTGATCAATTCCATATATATATATATATATATATGATTGGATTCTCATAGTATCCGATCCCCAAATAGTATGCAGTACTCAATCTAGATCACATATTTTGAACACGTGGCCGCATCACAAGCTGACACGTGGCAGCACATTTTTTTTTTTTTTTTGCAAGGGGCAAAATGAGAAGAAAAATCAGTCTTCTTCTCCTCCTCCTTAGCGGTAGCGGACAGCTCCGACGATGACGATAACGGCAACGACAGCAGATGGCACCGCCGTCTACGGTGATAGCACCGACGAACAACAACGACAACATACACGAACACAACCAACAACAGATTTTGAAAGGAAAAAAATTGAGAACAAAATTGATGGATTTTGAGAAAAAATAGAAGATGAATTTGATAGATGATTGAAGAATCTAGAGAGATTATGGCTATGGCGGTGGTTCACGACAAATTCATCGATAATCGGGGAAATAGATGACGGAATTGACAAAGAATGATGGATGAAAGATTTGCTATCGAAAACCATAAAACTGCATTTAACAAATCATAAAACTACATTGAACAAAACATAAAACTGCATGTTGGCACGAAATACAAACATGCATTTAACAAAGCACGTTCATGCATTTAATAAAATATGTTCATGCATTTAACATAACGTAAAAATGTATTGTTGACCGACGGGTGTACGAGCGAGCGCACGATGGGCGCGAGCTTCCAACCGCATGCATTATTGTGTTCAACTGCATGTATTTTTGTGTTCATTTGAATGCATTATTCAGTTCAACTAAATGCATGGATTGTTTTTCGCAATCACATAATAAATCAAGTTACTAATCTATCCTTATTGTAGCGAAATTAAGCTTAAAAAATTCAAAAAAATCTCAACCATAGGATCTATGAGATGAGTGGATGAGATTGATTACTACATACTATCTCAGGCTCGGGTACTATTTGATCCCTCATATATATATATATATAGGGGATGGATCAAATGAGAACCATAAGTATTTTGATAAATAAGAACTAATCATGAGCGTTGATTTGATGTAATCTTGTGGTCTATAATTAATTCTCGCATTATTCCATACTAATTACGTAATTAAAAGCGAGGCTATTTAAGTAAATGTCTCTTACATTTAAACGTATGGATCCCTATAATTAAGGGATTAGATTTGCATTTTATGTTACAAAGATTTTTGTATCAATATTTATTCATATGATTTGTGTTATATTTCTTTTGCATTCTACTCAATCGAATTCTGCTCATTAGCAATACAATGACATTGATAAGTATCTTATTATTTGATATTACATTTTTTATATTTAAAAAAAATGAATGATGTGCTCGTCTCATATATTGTCCAAATGACTGGTTCGTGATAGCTGAACAATATCACAATTGTACGCGCATAATGTTGATTATGATATGCACAAATATTTCGATCATTATATCTTGTTTAGTGTATATTGTAGTGCGTCATTTTCTTTTGTGTGTTTTGTGCACACGATTATGCATTGATGTGCATGCTGATACTATTACTAGGTGTAGTATGATTTTAAATTATAACACATGAATCAGTTATGCATTCAATCATGATTGGTTGTTCATGGAGTTATTATTTCTTGTGCATACATGTGTGGCATCAGATTAAAAAATAATGTGTTAGAAACAACTAATTATAAACATATCAACGTATGACACGATAAAAAATACAACATAACATTAAGAATCTTTATGCATAAATAGCAATTTTTATGGTATATCAGAAAATGTGTAGAAATAATGTGCATAATTATGTTTAAACATATGCATAAACTTTGAGCAACCTATGCACAAAGCGAAACATATGCCTGGACGGATGAGCCTTCATGGTATATCAGAAAATTATAGCAAAATGTGTATAACTAGCATATAAAATACACAAATTCTATGACTAACACATGTGTAAATTGAAAGTTTGTTATGCTTACAATGTGCATTCAGTATGTGATACAAAATCACTTATATACATAACCACATGTTGTGCAATTGGGTTTAGAAGCACAAAATTTATATATTTCACCAATACTTACACTAAAATCAAAAATCCTAGTTTTCCTCACACCAGAATTCTTCGATATTGTTTGCACAATTGCTTGTCAGTAGAGAAATCATAGTTATGCACAACAAATCGCTTATGTGTCTATGTGAAATGATTTATATATTTAGAGATATAGTTTTTGAGAGATTTTCCAACACCAAATTAATGCAGGGATGAAAAAAATATCTTTTCAAATCACTACAGAGGTTCTGTAATTTTTTTGGAAGTGGAGAGAGAGAAATAATTAAAGTGAAGAGAGAGAGAGATTAAATTGGATGGATAACTCACGTAAATTGAGGATGGTGAGTTGTTGGGGTGGGGTAAGTCATTTTCAATTACATTAAAACCCTCAAGTCTAGTTTTTTTTTTAAATCTATCGAAAAGTGAGAGATTTTTTAATTAATGCACAAATTAAATATAGGTCATTGGATTAGATGAAATTAAGGGTTGTGATAAGTTCTTGGTTCTCATCTTAGTGGTGGTTCCTCCTATAACCAACCCATATATATATAATATATATATATATATATATATATATATATAGAGGGAGGTTAACGTGAGAACCATTTTTATTGTGAGCGTGAGAACAAAAAGCGATGAATTCACGGTGAAAGTTGATGAATCAGTTGAGAAAATTATCGAATCCAAAAAATAAAATGAATTTCATCGCGAATTCATTTGGGATTCGAAAGAATAGTGAAAAACTTCTATATATATATATATATATATATATTTTGAATTCATTAATATTTCTCAACTTTTTGGATTCATCAACTTTCATAACATAACGAAATTCTAAAATTATTTTGTTGTTCAATTTTAGAAAGTTTTAGGATAAGAATAGTTCAACTTATTTGAACCAAACTCTAGATATATATATATATATGGAGTAGTTATCGTGTGAATACTTCTTATAGTATAAACATGAAAATAAATATCAATCATTTGATAAATCAATATAAATGCTTCAGATTCAATGCATAAATTAGGACACAGATATACAAATGCACAATAGATTCAAAAAAGGACAAAGTATATTTTGGTTTGCACTTAGACTCTTATATTGATTTTTTTTTTGGTAATTAAATACAGAAATTTTAAAGGTCGCGTCACGGTGGACTCGAACCCGAGACCTTTGACCTCAGGCATTAACCACTCTACCATTAGGCCAACACACGCACACTCTTATATTGATTCTTGATTAATGGTAAAAGGTGGTAGAATGAGATATGAAACATTGTGTATTTTTGTTTGCACTTAGACTCTTATATTGATTCTTGATTAATGGTAAAAGGTGGTAGAATGAGATATGAAACATTGTGGAACTATTGATCACGGTTCCAACTTACTTGAATATAAACCAAACGATGATAATCTTCAACAACAATCAAAATCATAATCACCGAATATAGAATACTGATCTAATCTCAATTTAAATTATCCGTTTCATTGTACCATGTATTTGAAGATGTTAATACGCTAAGAAGAAAAAATGTTCGTGATCGAATATGTTCTCCACCAACTATTAACCCTTTATACAACTTTGAAATAGTGAAGTTTGAAAAATAAATAAATAAATAAAATCATGGTTCCAACCCAACTGTTCATTAACAATTGTCATTTTAACCAAAGTCTCATCGTATTTGATTAATTGGAATTTCGATTTGATGAGCACCTATGAATCTCTGATAATAGCCAATAACTTTGTCATATTTATATCATAAAGTTTTAGTTCTAATTTTCGAATGACCAATAGGGAAGCAAGAAAGTTCGTGGCAAAAATTTAATGACTTTAATATTTTATAAAGTCGGATTTTCTGGTTGCATAGAAAAAAAATCTCGGTGAACACAAAAGAATTGGAGCCACTGTCTATTTCCCCCCAATTTCTCAAACTCCTATCCCTAATTTTTCTGTCTCGCTACTTCAAAAACCCTCATTCGAGCACACCTCGATCGCCGATCTTGCAGTGGGCGATCCTTCCTCATCTTATTTTCTCCAAGTTCCGCTGTAATTCTCAGCTCGCTGCTTCGATCTCGGAGTTGATGACGGCAAAGTCGCCGATTACACGACGGAGTTGATGGACAGTCACAGATATGCCTCAACTGCGTAGCGGAGCGCGCAGAGGCCGCCGTCCCGCTGTCGCTGCTGCTCCCGGGACCGACCGGAGCAAGGGGAAAGCCCGAATTGTCAAGGCAACTGGGCGTACTGCTGGGAAACGAACTGCAGGGAATAGAGTCGACGACGTAGCCGGTGGTGGTGATAAGGAGAAGGAGATTGTGGTAGTGGATTGTGGGGGTGGTGCCGGTGGAGAGGCAAATGCTGATGCTGCTGTGAAGGAAACGTCGTTGAAGGTTGGGGAGCATAATAGCAAATTAGAGGAGGTGAAAGAAGCCGAGGAAGAGAAGAAGATGGACGAGTGTGATAGTGGGGGTAATGGAAGTAAGGGGTTGGGTGCTGAGGATGAGGGAAGCACTACTCCTATTCCTGAAAGGGTTCGTTAAATTTATTGTTTTTTTTTTTTCAAATAATTTTTAGTCTGTGCAGATAATGTTTTATTCTTACATTGAGTTGGAGGACATGTTATTTTTTAAGGCTTATAATCATTGTCTTATGGGTTTGTGTGTGATATTAGGAGTTTATTTTTGGGTTTTATTTTAGGGATGGGCAATATGGTGGATTATGGGCTAAAGATTTGATTTTTAGTTATCTTCTTACGTAGTGTGCGCCTAGAACTGATTGAGTTGGATCCTTTGTGTTGTAAGCTTCTGAACATGTACGCTTTGTATGCCTTGGTTTTAAGCTTATATATTTCAGTAACCTTTCTAGTTCTAAAGTTCGTTTCATTTTGTTTCATATGTTTGAGTAATTGCTTTATCATTTTTTATTTTGCCCCCTTTTTTGGGGGTAGATTATGGATTGTGGGTTGTTGTAAATTTGTAATTGACTAATTGTTAATAGTATTTCGTTGTTTGTTTAGCTGTCCAAAAATGGTTTTCCTTATAGTTGTGTTTTATTCCTAAATGGAGGGGAATGTGGTTGGTGAATTTTAAATAATATATCGGTCAGTAGTTTCTGTGCATTAATATCACTTTGTCGATGATTGAAGGAATATTATATACTCCCTCCATCCCCCAAATCCAATCCTGGAAATCTTGGACACGGATTTTAATAAAAGTTGTTGAATGTATTGTGAGTGAAGTAAGGGTCCCACATTAGTATAATATTATATTAGTTAGTGGTGGACCATAGGTGGTAAAATATGTAAATAATAGGTTGTTGAGGGTAAGAAAGAGAAATAGTGGTGGGTCATGGATGGTAAAAGGTGTAAATAAATGATATTATTGAGGGTAATAAGTTGGAAGATAGTTACCGAAGGAAATTGGGAGATGTCCCGAAAAGAAAAACTAGGAAGGAAATTGGGGACGGAGGGAGTATCATTTGTTGTCAAATGTGAGAAATCCACCATTGCATTTATTAAGATTTTCATTTTTTGATGAGGGTAAAAAGAGAAATAGTGGTGGGCCATGGGTGGTAAAAGGTGTAAATAAATGATATTATTGATGGTAATAAGTTGGGAAGATAGTTACCAACTTACCATAACTAGATAGGAAGGAAATTGGGGACGTCCCACAAAGGAAAACTAGGAAGAAAATTGGAGAACGGAGGGAGTATCATTTGTTGTCAAATGTCGGAAATCCACCATTGCATTTATTAAGATTTTCTTTTTAGGCTCCGTCCATTTTACTATAGGTTACATTTATTACTTGAGTATACTAAGGAAAGCTTATATTTTCAGACATTACCAAGAAAAATAGTTTATTTTTTTTGGCTTGGTAGGGATTTTATCATATTTTGCCAAGTGAAGTACTAGATTTATAAACATTGATCCTATATAAAGAAGTCAGTTCCTGTCCGAAGACATTTTGTTTTACATTATTGGCCCAATGAATTTTTCAGAGGTTGTGTTGCTTATTTAATTTTGCTACCCTGAAGAATCTGACAGAGAACTCATATAGCTTATACCTGTCATATTCAGCTTACATTTCAATTATATTGATTGGCAACAGGTCCAGGTTGGTGGTTCTCCAGCTTATCGAATTGATAAGAAACTAGGAAAAGGTGGATTTGGACAAGTTTATGTAGGCCGACGTATCAACCCCCCAAACCCAAATGAAAGAAATGGTCCAGGAGCTGTAGAGGTATGTACTTGTTTCCTGTTATTGACAGCTTTGGCCTCAGTTTCTGCAAAGAGTATATATCACGAGTCACAACTTTATCTCTTTTTTAGGTTGCTTTGAAATTTGAGCACCGTAGCAGCAAAGGCTGTAATTATGGACCACCTTATGAATGGCAAGTTTACAGGTGAGTTTTGTATAAGTTCCTATTTCCTAATGGCTCCTTGTTAATTTCTACAAAATATGAACTTAGTTTACTGCGTTCTTCTATAGTGCTCTTGGCGGTAGTCATGGCATACCTCGTGTGCATTACAAAGGACGTCAGAGTGATTACTATATTATGGTATGTACCTGAAGTTCAGTATTTCTTCCAGATCTCCATGTTTATTTATTTATCCTCCTTGTGTGAAGGTTCCTATGTACTTTGCAGGTAATGGATATGCTTGGTCCTAGTTTATGGGATGTCTGGAACAATAATTCAAATACGTGAGTCAAAAATTTTCAACAGAGTAATTTTGGCTTTGTATCTGGTTGACTTTGTAATCTTTCACCTAACATTTGAATGACATTTTTCAGAATGTCAATTGAAATGGTGGCATGTATTGCCATTGAAGCCATATCCATTTTGGAGAAGTTACATTCTAGAGGGTAAATATTCAATAAATATTGGCAATTGTGCATTCTTTGATGTACAAGCTTAGATATTTGATTTATCAGTAATGCTAATATGGGCATAAAATTAATTGGAAACTTTTGATTGACTAACATATGCTCACATATGTATGATATGGTATAAGAGTGCCTTTATATTCTTCCGGGAGTACAAAGTACAAACAGTGCTACTACACATTCATGCACGTCAATCCGATCTATTACACTTACTTGCATGTGGTTGTAATGAGCTAAATTGTTCATGAGCTATTTGGACCTCTATTTCTCAAGAGCTTGTTGGAACTCAATTAGTGAGGCTCGCTAACATAAAACAACTCAAACAATACAATACTATATTCGGCTTATTAGAGGGTAAATATTCAATAAATATTTGCAATTGTGCATTTTTTGGTGTACAAGCTTAGATATTTGATTTATCAGTAATGCTAATATGGGCTTAAAATTAATTGGAAACTTTTGATTGACTAATATATGCTTACATATGTATGATATGGTATAAGAGTGCCTTTATATTCTACCAGGAGTACAAACAGTGCTACTACACATTCATGCACGTCAATCCGATCCATTACACTTACTTGCATGTGTTTGTAATGAGCTAAACTGTTCATGAGCTATTTGGACCTCTATTTCTCAAGAGCTTGTTGGAACTTAATTAGTGAGGCTCGCTAACATAAAACAACTCAAACACTACTATATTTGGCTTATTGGCTTTTGAGTGAGCTATATATAACCATTGTTTTAAACTCAAGCTTGGCACCATTATAAATGGCCAAACTCAAACTTTCAAATATTTAGCTTGGCAGTTCAACTACGCCCTTAGTAAGAACCTTAATGTGGGAAGTGAATTGAATAAGATATGTGACATAAAATGTCTCCACTTCAGGCAGGTCTGACCTTTTGAACTTGATACAAGAGATCTGTGTTTTCGATCATTGGTTTTTTTTTTTGTCTTGCCTTCAGTTCATCTATATTTCGGTTGTAGTCCTTGGTTCTTGTTTTCTTTTATTTTTCTATTTTCTATTCTCATCGAATGTCTTTCTTTCATTTTAATATATGTAACTCAGATTTGATTGTTTTAATACCTGCAGATATGTGCATGGGGATGTAAAGCCAGAAAACTTCTTGCTTGGTACACCAGGAACTGCTGATGAGAAAAAACTTTTTTTGGTTGATCTTGGATTGGGTAATATACATGTTCTGTTTTGTCTCGTGGTTATAACAATAACCACCCATAACAACATTTTCCTGTTTAAATTGCAGCTGTTCGGTGGCGTGATAATTCAACTGGTCTTCATGTTGATTATGACCAACGACCTGATGTATTCAGGTAAAGTTATGACCATTCGTAGTTCTTCATATCTTCTGGGTTCTACTTCTCTTGTAATTTGTATTTCTTGTTGATGCAGAGGAACTGTGCGGTATGCTAGTGTGCATGCTCATCTGGGAAGGACTGGTAGCCGTAGGGATGATCTGGAATCCCTTGCTTATACACTCATTTTTCTTCTTCGAGGTCGGCTTCCTTGGCAAGGTTATCAGGTTGGCAATTGTGGATCTGACATGTGATTTTTGTTATGAGCATTTCGCTCTTGATGCTTACTTAATCTTCTATATAGGGCGAGAATAAAGGGTTTCTTGTGTGCAAAAAGAAGATGGGAACTTCTCCAGAAGCCCTTTGTTGCTTCTGTCCTGCACCTTTCAAACAGTTTGTCGAGTTTGTTGTTAACTTGAAGTTTGATGAAGAACCTAATTATGCAAAATACATATCCCTTTTTGATGGGATTATTGGTCCAAATCCGGACATTAGGCCAATCAACACTGAAGGTGCTAGAAAGGTATTTTTCCTATTTTACTATTTACAAGCTGCGTTTGTGAATTGACTGCATTTATCGATTTACTTTCCCCTATCTTCATTAAAACATATTTTTTACATTGTGAAGCTCGTATATCAAGTCGGACAGAAGAGAGGAAGGCTAATGATGGACGATGATGATGATGAGCAACCAAAGAAGAAAGTCCGTATGGGAATGCCTGCTACACAGTGGATTAGTGTGTACAATGCTCGAAGACCAATGAAGCAAAGGTATCATGGTTAACTCTTTTGAGTTTCTTCTAGGACTTTTTGGAGGAATGGTTTGAGTCAACCCTGCATTTCTCTTGCAGATATCATTATAATGTTGCAGATTTAAGATTGGATCAGCATATTGAGAAAGGAAATGAGGATGGGCTTTATATCAGCAGTGTGGCCTCTTGTTCAAATCTCTGGGCCTTGATTATGGATGCAGGAACCGGTTTCAGTGATCAAGTTTATGAACTAACATCTCATTTCCTTCATAAGGTATCGAATTCTCTTGCAGGCCAAACTTAGTTAGTCTTGATATGACATTCCAGAAAATTAAGCATCATATTCATATGTATTGATTTATTCCTACTGATGCTTAATCCCCTGAAAAGTATGATACATTGGTAGCCTATCCAATTACTTTTTGCGTTATCAACTGCAGGAGTGGATCATGGAACAATGGGAGAAGAATTACTACATAAGTGCCATAGCAGGGGCTAATAATGGGAGCTCATTAATAGTTATGTCTAAGGGTTAGTGTTGCAATTCAAGGACTTCAATTCTTATCATGTTTCAGGTAATGTTTTGAAATGGTTTTGTGTTCTGAGATGCAGGTACCCCATATCTGCAGCAGTCGTATAAAGTTAGTGAATCATTTCCATTCAAGTGGATCAACAAAAAATGGAGAGAGGGATTTTATGTAACTGCCATGGCTACGGCTGGAACTAGATGGGCAATTGTTATGTCTCGTGGGGCAGGTTTTTCTGATCAGGTATAATATTTTAGTCTCACTGATGGCGTTGTTGCTATATTCTGATCCAAGATACAAGAAGAAATGATTTGATCCATTTGCTTCAATTTATGTTTTTTCTTTCCCCAGGTTGTTGAGTTGGACTTTCTTTATCCAAGTGAAGGTATTCATAGGAGGTGGGATTCTGGCTACCGTATCACATCAACTGCAGCAACATGGGACCAAACTGCCCTTGTTCTTAGTAATCCACGACGAAAACCTTCAGATGAAACACAGGAGACACTTCGGACTTCCGCTTTCCCAAGCACACATGTTAAGGTAGATTTTGTTTAAATTCTGTTTCATGTTATTTTAGACTATTTACCATAGTTGGTTCTTAGAGTTGCTGATTGTCACTTTCAGGATAAATGGGCAAAAAATCTTTACATAGCGTCGGTGTGCTATGGGAGAACTGTATCTTGAGGTTTCATCATTTTGTTGGAGATTCTGTAGGAGGTTACTGGAAGATGAAGTCCTCTCTGAGCAAATTCCATTTTATTTCTCTATTGGAGAAAGGGGAAATATTTGCTATAAGAACCTGATTTATGCTTACTAATGCCATTGACAGATAGGAGCTGTTTAACATCTCTGCACCAGACTGCGATTATGTCTAAATGCTTTAGGAAGTGTTAGAACTTTGACAACTGCAATTCACTCATTCCTCAATGTTTGTACAGTGCTGGAAATTTAATCTTTGATGGCAGTATGCAGTGACTCCGTATCTGTAATTTGGCAGTGCTTGTATATGTAAAATCAGGTTTTGCAACATAAGGATATTTTCTATTAAATGCACTTGTTCACTTCTCATTATTATTATTTTCAGCAACATTTTATGTTATATATCTTTGCCATGTTTCTGTAGCATGCTAATTTAGATTTATAAAGTAGAATAGCTTCAAAGAAGGACAACTTTCTTTAATTTATGGTGAACTGATTAGGATTGGATTTTGCGTTTATTTGTGTGGTTCACTGGCCGCGTATATAGCAGAAAATACATATCTTATCTACTCAAACTTGTGAATATTTGTTGAGGAAGGTGATATATCATGACTTTTTTTTCACTCAGTTATATTCAAGATGATGCATTGCCTTGGTATAAGATGATTTATTTCCTTTTTACGACCTGCCATTTATTCTTCTAGCTTGCTGGTTGCTTTCATGCTGGTTTATATCGACCTCCCACTTAGAGTTCAAGTTGCTTTGATATTCCTTTCTTTCTTGTGTATAAATCTGTGCTGCTATCTTCTTGTGATTTTAGTTGGATGTTAGGTGGAGAGAGATCCTACCAATGGCTCTTTTTTGTTTATTTTTCTGCAGGAATCTTCATTTATTTTAGAATGCTGCATCATGAGCCACTGTGCTTCATGGACGTGCATAGCTGGAGGTATTATACTCCACTATATTCTTCGTACATTTTCAGGTTAATATTGGACGATTATAGCAGGATACGATTTGGATCTCTATTTTCAAGTTCTTATCTGAACTGTGGAGGAAGCAGGAATGCAGTTTGTCTCTCAGATGATGGATCTCTATTTTCGAGTTCTTAAATCTGCAGACATGGTGTGATTACTTCAGATGATCAAACATATGTGCAAGGAACGAACGCTGCCTGTGTGAGTGCGTCTCCATATTTATTTCAATCTACTCTGCTACAGCGACGTTATTTTTGAATGAAAATTTACGTTTTTGATATGGTTTTGGAGATTCAATCGTAAATTGGGCTGGTTTTAGAGTGGTCTAATAGTCTTAAGTATTGTGAAAATACCTACTTAGGTGACCTCCCTCTCTCATTTTTTGAACTTACGTTGTCAAACTAGGACAGAAAGAAACAAGTGATTAGTTATACTTAGATGTTTATAATGCCTGGTGCTGACAAGGTTGAAACCTAACAGTGACATAATAAAGCCCTACTAACAATTATTTTACCTGTCTTTGTTCCATTAAAATAGTAAACCAATATATATCTTAACGCAGTTGTTTAAGAGCTAGTAGATTTGGGATAAGGACCAATCATAGAGTCTTAGCAGTTGTAGTGTGTGAGTTTCATTATCTTTGGGGTGGTTTCTTGTGGACACTATGCAATGGTCCTTCTAACTACTTAACCGTTAAATTGTCGTGATTTATCAATTCATATTCTCTGGGTTGTGGGGGCTCCCGGAGTAGAACTTCCCATTTAGGTACAAGTAAACCAATATTTTTGGGATAAACCTATTATGCATTTTCATAAATCATTCGCCTATGGTTCCCAAGTTTATGTAAAACAAATGCAGCATGGGTGGAGCTAGGAAATTTCGTTGGAGGGCTGATTATAACGATAGTTGTGTGGCGATTAGGGCCGGATACAAATTTTTGTCACCAACTATTTTTTAGAATTTCCTTTCATAAAAGGATGTAATTCCACTATTCTTTTGTCATCCCACTCCTCATCCTATAAAAACATTTTGAATACAAAATTTATGTGAAAATTTTGAAATTTTATAAAGTCAAATTGATATTCTGGATCACTAATTAATTCCAACTAACATGCTAATAATAAAGTGATGTGATCTTAAATATTTGTAAATATATAATTTCGGTTTTGATTCAAACCACTAATCGAAGTACTAGTAAAATCGAGATTTTGATATCAAAACAATTTGCAAGAAAATGATTTCAAATTTCGGCTCGTCCTCTGAAAATATTACTCACTCTGTCCATCAAGTACGTTCATTTAATTCGTTTTGGTTTGTCCACAAAAACCTATATTTTCATTTTTTAGAAACATAAACTCATAGTTTTATCATAAATTTACCCATTTATTTACAAAAAAACATCTATGGCTTATATTTTTCTTTCTACTGTCTATTAACATATTTATTTATTATTTCTATGCTTCACTTTTAATCCCACTATCCAATAATCTATTTATTATCTCTACTTATTTTACATTCATTACAATTTATTAAAACATTTGTCACCAAAATCAAAGAACGAATATGGTGGACTGAGTGTGTATATTTAAATTCACTATTAAAATTTAATAAAAATATATAAAAATGAAATTTAACACTTATAACTTTGTCAAAAAATATTCTTAATCTTAAAAATGAAGAAACTTCCTAGAATGATAGGACTAGGATCAATTTTTGGATTATATGTTTACAAATAAACTATGAAATCTAACAAGTAATCTAAATTGTAATGATGAAAGAATAAATAAAAAACTTTACTACTTTTACGTACGTTTTGTGTCATATTTATTCATACCTCCCCTTCGTAGGTATAATTTTATTTTCCGGCAAATGGGCTGAGGTTAGTCACGAATGACAAAATAAGGTGAAGATGAGAATTTATCTCAGATCCCCTAAAAAAATGTATCTCCGATCAAATCTTTATATATTATTTATTTGTCATAAATACGAATAGTACAATTCCAAATATGACTTTCATATTATATCTAGAAGTCACTTTCGTATTATATCTAGATGTCATTATGCGCTTTTTGTACTATGTATAACTAAATTTGTACTATATTTTTTCTTCTTCATATTATAATATTTTAATAATTAGTCTCTTGTACCCTCCTGTACTCTCCATCTCTTCCTATTTTTCTTTCTAATATATATATATATATATATATATATATATATATATATATATATATAGTTTGTGTGTGTGAGAGAGAGAGAGATGCACCTTTTGTCAGTCAATTAACATTTAATAGGGTCTCCTAATACAGTTGCTTAATTTGAAAATTTAAATTAATTTTCGGTTATACTCCCTTTTACTGAAATAATAAAACTAAAGTATTATATCCATTAACAGGAAAACACAATACTAAAGTAGTAATACTCATGAAATTCAGACATAAATCTGAGTGGCCTGCACTTTCGCTTTAAGAATCTATTGCCCTTTAATCAGTATATATGTATAAATATACTTTAAAAGTTTATTCCAGAAATGGAAAATCTGGAAATATGTAGAGATGTGAGCTTTGAATGTTGGATGAGATTAGGCATGTCGACGGACGGGCTTTACCCGAACCAGAACCAGTAATTTAGTATTGGTTCTGGTTCTGGAATCGGCCCAGTAAATACTAGATCCGGACCGGATCCGGATCATCAAATTATGGATCCGGATCGGATATTACCCATTTCTTACCGGTTACCCACTGGGCCTCTTCTCCTTGTATCGGTTACAATGCTCATAAATTTTCCTTATTTATCATATCTATTATGACAAGCTGAGATTGTTTCCGCTCCTTAGATTTGAAATCTTCTTCCATTATAAAAAGAAAATTGACCAAATTTTTGTCATTTATATGAAACTCTTATCCAAATTAATTTTTTTCCCCCTTGGTTCTAGGAGTGGGCGTGTCATATCCCGTCTTTCTTAATAAGATTAGAAGGACTTTCGAACTTAGAATTATAAGATGATTAGTGTCCGATGAAAGAAATTTTTAAATTCAACAAAGAATTTATTTCACTAAATATTATAAAGTGAGTACGAGAATTATTATATATAATATAATAATCGAGTATGATTATATATATATTTATATATAAATCATTATATCAATAACATCATGTTAACGTTTAAATTATTAATTCATAGTCTTTGGGTTGAACTTGGGCCGTAAGAATAAATTATTTAATGGGCTCTAGTTACAAAGCCCAAAAGTAAAGCCAATGGACAAACCAAACCCTACATTATATAAGCTTCTCTTATACCAAATTTTTGAACCCTAGCCTCCATTTCACCAATTTCACTCACTCTTTTCTGCAACTTCAATAGAGAGATCCACAAAGGTATAAAATTTTAACTCTATTAAATTATGTATTTGTATATGCATATAAGTTGTGTGCGTGTGCGATAATGTTAGAGTGTGTGTGCGTGAGTTTTAAGGGAAGAAAGAATGGGTTTGTGGGTTGTGGTGTGTGTGCGTTTGAGTCTATAGAGAGAAGGAGAGGGGAAGAGAGACGGACGAGAGGTGGCGGCAACTTGGCGGCTGATGGGCCTTGAGTTCGGCGTCGGCCGTGCGGTCGCGCGCGGCTTTCGCCGTCGTGTGTGTGTGAGAGTTGTTGTCGATGTATATACGCGGAGTGTGTTCTTTGTGTGAGCCGAGAGAGAGAGAGAGATGACGAGTGGGATACGGCGCGCCGGCGGGCCGAGGCCATGGCCGCCGTGCGTGTGTGTCTCCGTCGCTTGTGTGTGCGTTCGTGTGTGTGTGTGTGTGCGTTCGTGTAGGCGTGTGTGTAGGTATAGTGAGCGGGAAGGGCACGACGGAGACGGAGGCAGTGACGACGCACGTCGCGGATCTGTGGCGACAGTGCCGACGGTGGGCTGCGCTGCCGGGCGTGTGTCTCCGTCGAGTTGCGTGTGTGTGCGCGAGGTTTGAGAGGGAGGAGGGAGACGGCGGTGGCGTGGTGGTTCTGACCACGGCGTCGGCCGAGAGGAAGGAGGGTGTGGACCCACGACCAAACGCGGCGGTGGCAGTGGTCGTCGGTTGTGAGCCTAGAGAGAAGAGTGAGAGATATGAGGTGGGAGAGAGAGAGAGACGTGAGAAGATGAGAGAGAGGAGAGAAAGAAAAAAAAAATGAAAATTAGGTCGCCGGAATTTTGGCCGGCGACGGCGACGGCGGCTCGCCGGAAAGCGGCGCCGGAAAAAGGTGGGGGAAGAATTAGGTTTAGGGTTGTGAAGTGTAAATGGGCTGGACTTTATTTAAATGCTATGTGTTTCATTTTTTTTTTTTAAATTTGAAAGAGTTGGGCCTTTCTATTTAATTGTTTGGGCCAAATGTGAGGTGGGCTGAAAAATGGGTTAATTAAATGGGCTGGCTCCATTTATTTTAATGTTATGGGCTGACTTCCATTAAAATGTTGGGCCTTGTTCTATTTTAATTCATGAATTGAGTTGGGTTATTTGATGTGTTGGGCACAATCTCATTGGGTTGTGAATAATAATAGAAAGATGGTGGCCTTATTTAAATATTTGGGTTGGCTCCAGGTGAATTAAATGAAATGTGGGCTTAGATTTAAATAATAATTGGACTTTGATTTAATTAATGTTTGGGTTTAATTTAATTAGTAATTGGACTTGCTTTAATTAATTAAATCCTTAGACTTTAATTAATTAAATAAATATGGTTTAACTTTAAGACTTAATTAATTAAATTATATTATGTCTTATTAATTAAATAATTAACTTAAACTTAATTATAAGTTTAAATTATTTAATTATGGTAAGTTAATTAATTAATTAATTAATTATTATTAAGTTTAATTAATTGATTGATTAAGTTAAGGTTAAGTCAAGTTTAAATTATCTTAATTTATGATTGAGACCTCTTTAATTAATATAATTAATTTCTTTTAATGAAATTAATTAAGTTAGAATAATTAAATAAATTAAATTATGCTAGTCAGTGCATAATTCGATAATTATATTATGTGTTATATTAGCGAGAGTCCTTAATATATATATATATATATATATATATATATATATGATTTTAGTATGCAATTTAATTGTATTATACTTTTGTAAAAGTATTTAACAAAGGAAGATTATGAAATTTAATTAGTTTTAAGCGAAAAGTCGAACAAGGGTATTGTTGGTGCCTTAGCGCGATAAATTAGTTTTCAAACTTAATTATATTTTGAAAACCCGGCTTAACGAATCATAAGCTAGTATCCTCGTTTACTTGAACTTAATGCTAGCTTTTGAGACCTATTAAGATTAGTGCTTCTTGTAGGTCTTGACGATCAAGGGATTAGCGTTGCTTTCCGAGACGCCGTACTATAGTGAAATTCTTGAGCTTTGTCCTATCAAGGTGGGCTTACTTTACAAAAGTATAATTGAGTTATATGCTCGATATTTCATGAAATCTGTTGTTTATCCAATAAAATGTTTTTGCGCTCTACTACTGTTTAAGGCTCGTAAATGTATCGATCGAGATTCTCTTTTAAACCTAACACGTTAATTGAGAATTGTGTACACTGTTAGTTGTTTCGGTGGGTTGATCTCCATCGGGCACTAACCAAGTAATGAGGCGTTATAAGGGTGCTTGTCTGGATGTGTTCCGGAGTACGTCATGTTATTATGGTGCTTGTGCGGATACGCCCGGTACATCATGGATTGTCGGGTTCGCCCCGATGACAATAATGGGAGAATGTGATCCGACGGTGGCTAGAGGTCCGGGATCAAAGCGAGTAACAGAAGAGTCGTGACAATGGGCCCAAATGAATGAAATATTTTTGCATGCTTAGAAGTGGTTTCTCTTTTTAAAACCTTCTAAGTTATGTTATCATGATTGGATAAAGCGATTTCTGGATTTATGAAATGTTTATGAAAATGCATGCCCACCGAGTACATTAGTACTTAGCCCAAATATTTTCCAAATGTTTTCGGGTTGATCAATGGCTACCGGCAGGAGGTGAGATTTGAGTTCACTCCGTATTTTGTGGATTATTTCTTCATTTAGACTTCGTGATGAATTAACTCTAATTACATTTTCCTCTTGTCTATGACTTGAATTATATCTTTTGATTGAGCTTAGACTCTAAATCATTGATGTTAGTATTTTGATGTGTCTTGGCTATCGGAAGCACGAAACTAAACTTGTGATCCCGAGGATAAATATTGTTTTGATTGGATTACATCCTTCGATGTCTTCCATTTCATTTAGGAAGCTATTCCCAAATTCTAAGGGTTTATTGCCTCGATCATTCGAGTCAACTCATTTACTTTATATTTTCCATTATTTTTATTCGTCGCCTCGATTTCTGAGCCCGTCATTTCTAGAAATCGGGCGTGACAGTGGTATCGAGCATAAGTTTTCTTTCGTATCTCATTGCCAAAACCTTTTCATGTCGAGTCTAGAATAGTATCCTAGACTTCTTGAAATCTCGATGACTCTCATTTCCGTCACGCCTAAGTGATCAACAAAGGTATGATTTAAATGTTTCAAAGTGAGATTATGAAATGATGTACGCCATTGATGAATGTTTCCATGTGGATTACAAGTTATTTTCATGTGATGATTTGTGAATTGTCTAATTGCTTTCACATTGTTATTGTGAGTCATTGTACTCAGATAGCTACGTTAATGTCGTGTTAGGGACAACCCGAACCCTTAACGACCCAAATGAAATTGATTGTCGAATTGGATTTTCAAAATCTTTTCGATCATGCATGAGACTTTTGGAACTTACATGACAATAGGTTTCACAAAAATGAAAAAGGTTGATGACGATATTTTTGGATTCATATCCTAAAATGATCGGAATAAGTTATGGGTCCTCTCACGAACTGTTTGTGTACTCAAGGACTGTTTTGAAAACGTAAATCGTGATAGCCTCGCTATAACAACTTAGAAGGAACTAGTTCACTGTTTCACATAGAAGCGCTTGAACATAGAAGTGACATGGAAAGGATTGAGGATTCATTTGAGTTACACCTTTTTGGTTATGATTAGTTTCTAATATAGGTGTTATCTTATCGGAATGGAAAACGCACCAATAGGAGGTGACATGGAAGACGTACCGATAGGGAATGATAGGGGCCGAGGCCGAGGGCGTGGTCGTGTACAAGGAAGAGGTTTTGTCCATCAAGAACCTAACCCACAAGTAGCACCGAACCGCACGATGAAGAAAAGTTCATGAAGAAACCTCCAGCGTTTGATGGACTAGGTGATCCGATGGATCTTGAGAAATGGATACGGTGTGGAACGGATTTTCAACTATATCCGATGTGAAGATAGGGAAAAAGTGAAGTGCGCCACCTACCGACTTGTGGAAGAAGGCGACTTGGTGGGGAGTCGGTGAGGCGCGCACACATGGCGAGGAGGAACTCGAGAACCTCACATGGGAAGAATTCAAGACTGAATTGTACGAGAAGTACATACCAGGATGTTACCGTCAGAAGAAGCGAGCGAGTTCGAATTTGAAGCAAAGAATTGGAGCAGTCATTTGATTATGATGAGCTTTCAACCAGCTGTCAAGGTATGCTCCACATCTGGTGGACACTGATGCAAAACGTGCTGAGAAGTTCAGGAACGGACTACGTCATGAAATATCGATTTCCCTAGCAAGTCAGGGTGATCTGACATATGCTCAAACGCTGAGCAGGGCTCTTACCATCGAGTCACACGCGAGGAAAAAAAATGGAATGAGAGTAATGGAGAAGCTTGAAATGGAAAGAAACCACGAAATCAACAAAGACAAATCCCGGTCTAGATGAAACCAAGGACAACCACCAAGCGAGGGCCTATGCTCTAAACCGTAAGCAAGCGGCTCGAGTATGTGGAAACCTGACAGGAATGATCAATGTGACTGGTATACCTGTTATGGCTTTGTTGATACAGGGGCATCACACTCTTTCATTTCACATGTTGCTTGTAAGTGCTTTAGACTTAACTCACGAACCATCTAGTGAAGCTTTAGTGATTAGCACACCGGTGGGAAAGAATGTCTGAATATATTGTTTGAACTTAGAATTGAACATAGGTCTTGAAGAATTTAGGGCAGACTTATATGTCATCTCTATGATAGAATTTGAC
This sequence comes from Salvia rosmarinus, assembly GCA_036937905.1. Lineage (NCBI taxonomy): Eukaryota > Viridiplantae > Streptophyta > Magnoliopsida > Lamiales > Lamiaceae > Salvia > Salvia rosmarinus. Next base: position 64,535,658 of record CM072814.1, read on the forward strand.
ATCATCCTAGGAATGGATTGGCTCACCAAAGTCAATGCCACAATCTTGTGTAACGAGAGAAAGATCTCATTCCAGACCCTTGGAAAGGAGGGACTAATTTTCATGGGATAAGAATGGGAAAAGGAGTATCGATGATATCGCCATGAAAGCCACCAAGATTATGAAGAAAGGAGGTTGCTATGCAATTCTCGTCGACAAGAAAACGGAGGTGGAGAAAACAATTGAGAAGTTTGGTGGTTCGAGAGTACGAAGATGTTTTCCGAAGAATTGCGGGTATGCCACCGGATCGGCAATTAGAGTTCACAATCGACTTAGAACCCGGAGCAGCTCGGTGTCGAGAGCACCGTATAGGATGGCCCCACCGAATTACAAGAATTAAAGATTCGATTGGGGAGCTGTTGGACCTAGGTTTCATACAACCTAGTGTATCGCCATGGGAGCACCAGTCTGTTCGTCAAGAAGAAAGCGGAACATTAAGGATGTGTATCGATTACAGAGAATTGAACAAGCTCACTATTAAGAATAGATACCCTCTCCCCAGGATAGACGACTTGTTCGACCAACTGAAAGGAGCTGGAGTATTTTCCAAGATAGACCTAAGGTCTGGATACCATCAGCTCAAAATGAGAAGGGATGATATTCCTAAAACAGCGTTTAGGACATTACGAGTTCACAGTAATGCCGTTTGGGTTGACAAATGCCCCAGCTGTTTTTATGGATCTGATGAATAGAGTATTCCACCAGTATCTCGATAGTTTCGTCTTAGTGTTTATCGATGATATTCTCATCTACTCTAAGACCGAGGAACAACACGAAGAGCATTTACGTGTTGTACTCGAGAATTTGCGAAACGAGAAATTATACGCCAAATTCAGCAAGTGTGAGTTTTGGTTAAGGGAAGTAATGTTCCTCGGACATATCGTGTCAGCCGATGGAATCAAAGTAGATCCTGCTAAAGTAGAAGCCGTCAAAGAATGGAGGACACCATCAAACGCCAATAAGATCAGATGTTTTCTCGGTTTGGCAGGATACTACAGACGATTCATTGAAGGATTTTCAAAATTTGGCTAGACCAATGACACAGCTTCTAAGAAAATGGACAAAGTATATTTGGACCGAAGACTATGAAAAGAGTTTTCAAGAACTTAAGACAAAGCTAACCACTGCTCTAGTGTTAGCAATCCCAGATGAGAATGAATGATTCGTTATTTATGCGGATGCATCAAAGTTGGGACTGTGTTGTGTACTAATGCAAAACCGGAAGGTGATAGCATACGCATCTCGTCAATTGAAGCCCCATGCGTTGAATTATCCGACTCATGACTTAGAGTTAGCTGCAGTCGTACATTATTTGAGGATCTGGAGACACCACCTTTATGGAGTCAGGTGTGAAATTTTCACAGATAATAAGAGTTTAAAGTACTTTTTTTGAGCAGAAGGATCTGGATATGAGATTTCAAATTTTATTATTACCCAAGTTACGTCATTGAGTTCAACTCTATGATCTAGTTTCAATGAAATCACTTGAGTTTTTCTCACTTTTCGTGAAAGAAGTTTAAAAAGGAAAATTTCATAAAAGCGTCATTTTGAAACCAAGCCTTCATGTGGTGAGAAGTAATTGTGCAGTCCGGCCACTCATATGACCAAAGACATCTCGATGAGTCGTCATTCGATCTTGGATCCTATATCCCAATTATTAAATTCAAGGAACATATTTGGTCAAACTCTCAAAAGTACGATCACCTCGAATTTCAAACCCCACCCTTGTAAGTTGTTTTGATAAGTTTTCTTCAATCCTCGAAACTAATAAGTACGATGTAGGTTGACTTATCATGACACCTAAGTTTTCAGAATTTGTAAGTGATAGGCATCAAGTGATAATGTAGAGAAGTTCAAGATATATTTCCTCTATGAAACACCTAAGTATGATGACCCTTGATGGGCTTTATCGTCATCGATGATGAGAAAGTTATACTCTCATGTGAGTGTTATGGAAATAAAGTTATGAATGATATACTCTTTAGCATTCAGTGCAAGAGTAGAAGTAAAGGAAAATAGATAATATTCTTGGGGAATAATCTCATATTAATATTTTATAAAGAGAGATATTACAACTTATCTTTAAGATAGTTGATTGTCCTTAAGACCTCGTTAGTGGTTGGACATGTTTAAAGTTGGTGATGCACGAGACTCTTTTCAATGGACATATAAGGAATGATAGCATCTTTGTTAACAAATCTCTCGCTTTATACTTCAACCCTTAGAATTATGCTTGAGCATAATTGTTTTCGAATATACGAGACCTTGTATGGTCGAAATGTCGATCACCACTTTATTGGGATGAAGTGAGTGAAAGAAAGTTACTAGGTCCAGATCGAGTACAACAATATTGGAAAGGTTGATCACATCAAGCAAAGAATCAAAGAAGCTCAGGACAGACAAAAGTCTTACGCCGACAAATGCCGATCCGACTTAGAATTCAATGTCGGGATCGAGTTTTCTTAAGGTATCTCCTTCAAAGGGGTTATCGTTTTGGAAAGAGAGAAAGTTACGACCCGCTATATAGGACCCTTCGAGATCCTAGCAGAATAGGTCTTGTAGCTTTATAGGTTGGCTTCGCCACCAAGCATGTGAGACGTGCACAATGTGTTTCATGTCTCGCAATTAAGAAAAATCGTGTTTGATCCGAAACATGTAATTAAGCACGATGAAGTGGTCCTAGCCGGGACTTAAGTTATGAAGAAAGACTGTCCAAATTTTGGACGAGAAAATTTAAAGTTTTATGGAACAAACAAATTGTTCTCGTTAAAGTGAAGTGGAACCATCACAGTGCGGAGGAGGCCACGTGGGAGCTTGAAAAAAAATGAAAACTAAGTATCCCGATTTAGATTACCAAGGTATGGAATTTCGAGGACGAAATTTTTATAAGGATGGAGGATGTCATATCCGTCTTTCTTAATAAGATTAGAAGGACTTTCGAACTTAGAATTATAAGATGATTAGGTGCCCGATGAAAGAAATTTTTAAATTCCAACAAAAGAATTTATTTCACTAAATATTATAAAGTGAGTACGAGAATTATTATATATAATATAATAATCGAGTATGATTTATATATATATTTATATATAAATCATTATATCAATAACATCATGTTAACGTTTAAATTATTAATTCATAGTCTTTAGGGAATTGAACTTGGAGCCCGTAAGAATAAATTATTTAATGGGCTTTAGTTTACAAAGCCCAAAAGTAAAGCCCAATGGACAAACCAAACCCTACATTATATAAGCTTCTCTTATACCAAATTTTTGAACCCTAGCCTCCATTTCACCAATTTCACTCACTCTTTTCTCTGCAACTTCAATAAGAGAGATCCACAAAGGTATAAAATTTTAACTCTATTAAATTATGTATTTGTATATGCATATAAGTTGTGTGCGTGTGCAGTAATGTTAGAGTGTGTGTGTGCGTGAGTTTTTAAGGGAAGAAAGAATGGGTTTGTGGGTTGTGGTGTGTGTGCGTGTGAGTCTATAGAGAGAAGGAGAGGGGGAAGAGAGAGACGGACGAGAGGTGGCGGCAACACTGGGCGGCGCGATGGACGCCGAAGTTCGGCGTCGGCCGTGCGGTCGCGTGCGGCTTTCGCCGTCGTGTGTGTGTGAGTTGTTGTCGATGTATATACGCGGGTGTGTTGCGTGTGAGCCGAGAGAGAGAGAGAGAGAGACGAGGTGGGATACGGCGCGGCCATGGGCCGAGGTGCGCGGCCGTGCGTGTGTGTGTCTCCGTCGCTTGTGTGTGTGCGTGTGTGTGTGTGTGTGTGCGTTCGTGTGGCGTGTGTGTAGGTATAGTGAGCGGGAAGGCACGACGGAGACGGAGGCGGTGGCGACGCACGCCGCCGGATCTGGGCGACAGTGCCGGCGGTGGCTGCAGTGCCGGGCGTGTGTCTCCGTCGAGTTGCCGTGTGTGCGCGAGAGGTTTCGTAGAGGGTGAGGAGACGACGGCGGTGGCGTGGTGGTTACTGACACCGGCGTCGGCCGAGAGGAAGGAGGTCGTGACCGCCGACCAAGCGGCGGCGGTGGCGGTGGTCGTCGGTTGTGAGCTAGAGAGAAGAGTGAGATATGAGGTGGGAGAGAGAGAGCGTGAGAAGATGAGAGAGAGAGAGAAAAAAAAATGAAAATTAGGTCGCCGGAATTTTGGCGGCGTGCGATGCTCGCCGAAAGCAGCGCCGGAAAAAGGTGGGGAAGAATTAGGTTTAGGGTTGTGAAGTGTAAATGGGTGGACTTTATTTAAATGCTATGTGTTTCATTTTTTTTAAATTTGAAAGAGTTGGGCCTTTCTATTTAATTGTTTGGGCCAAATGTGAGGTGGGCTGAAAAATGGGTTAATTAAATGGGTGGCTCCATTTATTTTAATGTTATGGGCTGACTTCCATTAAAATGTTGGGCCTTGTTCTATTTTAATTCATGAATTGAGTTGGGTTATTTCATGTGTTGGTACTATTCATTGGGTTGTGAATAATAATAGAAAGATGGTGACCTTATTTAAATATTTGGGTTGGGCTCGGTGAATTAAATGAAATGTGGGCTTAGATTTAAATAATAATTGGACTTTGATTTAATTAATGTTTGGGTTTTAATTTAATTAGTAATTGGACTTGCTTTAATTAATTAAATCCTTAGACTTTAATTAATTAAATAAATATGGTTTAACTTTAAGACTTAATTAATTAAATTATATTATGTCTAATTAATTAAATAATTAACTTAAACTTAATTATAAGTTTAAATTATTTAATTATGGTAAGTTAATTAATTAATTAATTAATTAATTATTATTAAGTTTAATTAATTGATTGATTAAGTTAAGGTTAAGTCAAGTTTAAATTATCTTAATTTATGATTGAGACCTCTTTAATTAATATAATTAATTTCTTTTAATGAAATTAATTAAGTTAGAATAATTAAATAAATTAAATTATGCTAGTCAAGTGCATAATTCGATAATTATATTATGTGTTATATTAAGCGAGAGTCCTTAATATATATATATATATATATATATATATATATGATTTTAGTATGCAATTTAATTGTATTATACTTTTGTAAAAAGTATTTAACAAAGGAAGATTATGAAATTTAATTCGTTTTTAAACGAAAAGTCGAGCAAGGGTATTGTTGGTGCCTTAGCCGCGATAAATTAGTTTTCAAACTTAATTATATTTTGAAAACCCGGGCTTAACGAATCATAAGCTAGTATCCTCATTTACTTGAACTTAAGGCTAGCTTTTCGAGACCTATTAAGATTAGTGCTTCTTGTAGGTCTTGACGATCAAGGGGATTAGCGTTGCTTTCCCGAGACGCGTACTATAGTGAAATTCTTCAGGCTTTGTCCTATCAAGGTGGGCTTACTTTACAAAAGTATAATTGAGTTATATGCTCTGATATTTCATGAAATGCTGTTGTTTATCCAATAAAATGTTTTTGTGCGCCTACTGCATTTAAGGCTCGTAAATGTATCGATCGAGATTCTCTTTAAACCTAACACGTTAATTGAGAATTGTGTACACCGTTAGTTGTTTCGTGGGTTGATCTCCATCGGGCACTAACCAAGTAATGAGGCGTTATAAGGGTGCTTGTCGGATGTGTTCCGAGTACGCTATGTTATTATGGTGCTTGTCGGATCGTTCGAAGTACATCATGGATTGTCAGGGTTCGCCCCGATGACAATAATGGGAGAATGTGATCCGACGGTGGCTAGAGGTCGGGATCAAAGCGAGTAATGTAAGAGTCGTGACAATGGGCCCAAATGAATGAAATATTTTGCATGCTTAGAAGTGGTTTCTCTTTTAAAACCTTCTAAGTTATGTTATCATGATTGGATAAACCGATTTTACTGATTTATGAAATGTTTATGAAAATGCATGCCCACCGAGTACATTAGTACTTAGCCCAAATATTTTCCAAATGTTTTCGGGTTGATCAATGGTACCGACTGGCAGAGCCGAGATTTGAGTTCACTCCGTATTTTTGTGGATTATTTCTTCATTTAGACTTCGATGAATTAACTCTAATTACATTTTCCTTCTTGTCTATGACTTGAATTATATCTTTTGATTGAGCTTAGACTCTAAATCATTGATGTTAGTATTTTGATGTGTCTTGGCTATCGTAAGCACGAAACTAAACTTGTGATCCCGAGGATAAATATTGTTTTGATTGGATTACATCCTTCGATGTCTTCCATTTTCATTTAGGAAGCTATTCCCAAATTCTAAGGGTTTATTGCCTCGATCATTCGAGTCAACTCATTTACTTTATATTTTCCATTATTTTTATTCGTCATACCGATTTACGAGCTTAGTCATTTCTAGAAATCGGGCGTGACGGTATGCCATCCATTTAATATTTTAGGCAATTTACATATATTCGTGTAACGTACCACAATACAATTTGAAACATATTTGTCATAATTCAGTTGCTATTTTCTCCAATTTCATGTAAGAATCGGAAAATTGATTTTGAAAATGTAAAGTGAATTCTAACCAAATACACACTTAATTTCAACGATTTCTTATTTCCTAAAAACGAATTATCTTTATTATATTTTTCTGAAAAGATATATTTTATGTTTTTTATATATGAATGCTTTTCAACTTCCATGTACAGTAAACACATTTTATCCCGAGTAAGAAAGTGCACGAATTTATGTGGAAAATCTTTTGTGAGCCATACTTTCTAATCTAAGTATTATAAAATGATAATTTTGTCATTAAGTCAAAATTCTATAATACTAATATCTGAAAACAAATCGGCGGTTCGGAATTTTAGTAATAAATAATTATAATATAATAATAGTGCTAAAAAATAATAGTAATTAATAATATTAACATAATAAATAATAACTAATATAATAATATTATTATTATTAACAACAACGATAAAAACAGTAAAAATAATATTATTATAAAGCAAAAAGTGGATATGTAATGCTCAAATTTAAAAAATAAAAATAAAAATTGATCGGTCGGACCAGAACCGGACAAAACGGGTCTGGTCTGTACCGTTCCGGTTGCAGAGTCCAAGCGGTTCTGGAACCGGAACCGAAACCAAAACCATTGTTTTAAAATTTAATGGGCTTTGAACGGTTCCGGATCGGTCCGGGTAAAGACCACCCGTTGACATCCCGAGATGAGATGGTAACAATGATGTGTTGCGTACGATTTTCTTTTAGATATTTGAGACCGTTATTTATAGATGCATATTGAATATTTAAATTTTTACTTGGATGCTTATCGCAGCATACTTATATTGGCTTCTTCACTACAACCTAATAGGTAGCGCCACAACCTCTTACTTTTATTTTTCTTGTTTGAAACCCTAAAAGAATTGAATTCGAATAGTTAAATAATATCCATTGAATATCAAAATGATAAAGTGCAAGATAGTTGTCAAAAACTATATTGACTTTGTAAATTGAAGCTTCTTTTAGTTATTTAGAGTAAATACTCTAGCTTGATTAATGAATATATATGGAGTACGTTACTCCTTTCCTTCTTTTGTAAATATTCCATTAGCTTCTTCTTTTTTTCATTTTTATTAAGTGTCATAGTTCATAATTTGCGAGTAAAATTATGATATATTTCTTATTTTTTTATTTAATATTCTTGAAATTTGACAATTAGTTGTATGGATATATTTATCATTGTAGTTAATAAGGTTACAAAGATTTTTTTTTTTTTTAGTTTATATAATTTGATGGCTGTAAACACTTATACAAAAATGGAGAGAGTAATTGTTTAGTTTACTCGCATAAATTTGTTTAATGGTGTTCTTTTTTCCATTTATCACGGCATAAATACACTAGCACATTTAGTTAGAGTCACCAAATGTCACCTAAAAAATCATAATAATACTATTAAATAAGAAAATATAGGTTCTTCCACATATATTACTACAATCTGATATGACGATAAATATAAAACACAACAAATATAGGCATCATGACTTCCCTAACTCGTTACAATAGATGAAAGTATTAACATAATTTACCGGCAACTTAATTATATTTATATTATTTATACTATTTCCCAGAGTTATTATATTGGACATGTAACCAAACTAATTTCTAACCTACGCCAAAAAAAGCAATAAAAGAAAAAAGAGAGGGAAGAAAAAAAAGAAAGAAAGGGGGCCGGGGGAGCGAAGCGAGTGGCCTTCGCACTTGGCTTGTCACGTGGGGACCACAATAAACGCACGTGACCAGACGGCACGTGTTTGCACGACAGATATTATCAATTAGACGGAGCGGCATCATAGAGAAAAAAATATGGTGAAAAAAAGAGGCGTCGATGGTCGACACGTGGCTCTGAGCACCGTCGATTTTGGCTTTTATACACAAGCGCAGGCACTCACATGAGTTGCTGACAAAACCCCTACCTCTGTCACGTGCAATTTTATTAATTTTGTAAATTACAAATTTTAGTTTACTAGCAATATCGAACATAGATATTAAATAATAATAATAGTAATTAAATATCGTAAAACGAAAGGAGAGTGGTTGGATACTCGTGAGCATCTTGTTAAGAATCAAGGGGAATCTTAAAGTAATTTCCAAATCCTTAATCATTCCTGCATAACAATAAGTAGTAATTTCTAGTTTCTAAACCCAACGAATTAGTGGAATAATGAATAAGATTATATTAGCGATGAGAACATAATGAATTGTGAAATTATTCTCTCCAGTCATAAAATTATATTTTTACTCTTAGTTTCCCTAGTTAGTGCCCTTGGAATTAATTTATTGTTTTTGAAAAGTTTGTAGCAGCTATGTAAAGTGTGCTTTGAATGGATTCCATTCGAACAATAGAAACTGATTAAATTCGATGAGACTTTTAATCATACATACTACTACTAGAAGGTCATCTCAATTATTTAATGATATTGGAGTTAACAATATTACATTTGATGTGACATTAATGGCACATAACTGGGAACTATAATATGGGATAGATGTAGTATTTTTATGCATCCTTAAATGTTTTTATAGAAAAATAAATATATATTTATCGGTATATTTAGTGTAATTTATTTTTAACGTAACTAAAATCGTTCAAATTGCCCTGAGGATTTAACTTTGTTATTTTTTGGGAGAACTTTATATATAACCAAAAGATATAGTGGGATAAATGCTTCTTCGCTAAAAATTAAATTAAAGTTCCCTCAACATTAATTGTAAAAAGAGTTTGGTAAACATTTAATTTGAAAAATCGGTAGATATTGAATTCAAATCACAAACAATTCATTTGTAACATTACAGTTTCAAAGTGAGGAAGAGAGGCGAAAAATAATTAATACAACAAGTTGTTACTTGCGTTTTTTCAATCGAACACCGGAAATCGAGCATTGTTAGTTTGGATTAAGGTAAATTAAATCAGTATAAATTTTTTACACGTTCTTGAGTACACGGTTGATAATTTACAGCCTAAATATCGTTTTTAATACTTTTATATTCTTTGGAATGATAAATTTCATGTTTGAAGAAAAAAAATGCGTTCTTGAGTACGGTTGTACACGTAGAAGTATTATCGTCACATATGTTATTTGTGTTGATTTTATGTTAATAAAGTGATTAATTTAATATTTAGGATCATTTAATAAGTTAAATTTAAAAATATGAGATGCTAACATCGAACAAGTGTACAAGATACTCGGCTCTATCGCAGTATGATGAATTTCAAACCGTGCACAAAAGTCATCAGCAGACCGTGCACGACCGTGCATGGCCGTGCATCCGTGCTGCACGGTCGTGCATGGCCGTGCATCCCGTCTGACGACCTGCATGGCCGTGCATCCTATGTATCCCGTATATCCTATGTATACGATTGTTATCTTTTATATCTTATTTTGCAACAGATGTCTTGCAACGTCTTATTATACGTCATGGTGGTAGTTGGGATGAGCGAGTATATAGGCGGCGACGAGGTTCTCGTATACATGGTCAGAGAATGATTTCACGTGCTAATTTGCTAAGAGAGATTCATGAGCAAGTAGGCAACAATGGTGGATCGGATTATATGCTTTTCTATCGACGAGCGCTAGTGATGGAAGAAGAATAAAAGTATCGTTGAAAATCGACACCGATTTGTTCGATTGATTGTGGAACAAAAGGATGATCGATTGTGTATATGATTGAAAAGGCAAGCGATGCGCAACCACGGTACACACAGAGACACCGGTATTATATGGTTCACAACGATCTACGATCTTGCCCGAGTCTAATGCAAGATGTCTTGGTTCACCATATACGAAGATGAGCCGTTGTCTTGAATGAGGAGGAAGGCGAGTGGTGTATTCGATGAAGAGGAAGACACGAACCGACGAGAGATATATTTGATTCATTGGCTCTTGAATTTGGTGCTTGGATTCGACAACCGTGACATCTTGATAAGGTTATCGGACGGTATGAACTTCAATTCCGAACAACAAGATGATGGTGAGGCTCATGCTACAACTTCACGAACCGAGATGATGATACAAACGCATGAGTTACGCAAACGGGTTATTCCATTACTTGATTGTGTGATGCATTGCCATTAGATTGGGTCGAACCTTGTGGACCCCATACCCACCAATTATGCGTTGATTCGATATTTAAGGCGAAAGATGACTTGGCGATAGCCGTGGATTGTACCACTTGGAGAATCATGTAGAGTACGTGGTCGATCGGTCAAGTAAAACACGTTTGGGGTATGTTTGCAAGCATGGCAACGGTTGTCCTTTTAAGCTACGAGTCGTCCGGAGGCAACGATATGGAGAGTAATTAAGTTGAACAACGATCATACTTGTCACTTGATTGAATCGACCGCCCACGACGGTGCTCGCTAAGATTGTTGGCAAGTATTTTCACGAAATTGGTCGATGAAGGTGTGGTAATCAAGTCGAAAGAGATGATTGAGAGATGCATCGACAATTTGGCATTGAGATGGATTACGACTTTGCTCTCCGAGCAAGAAACGTCGCTATAGAGATGACATATGGCGATTTCGAGCGGTCCTATCAATTGCTTCCATCATATTTGCATCTGTTGAGAGAATCAAACCTCGGGACACTATATGATATTGAGGCGGCTCATGATGGCGAATTTCAATATTTGTTTCTTGCTCTTGGACGTTGTTTGTATGCTTTCAAGCATTACCTACGGACGGTCGTCGTTGTAGACGGACTCATCTTAAGGGAAAGAACAAAGGAATTTGTTTTGTCATTACGAAGGATGGAAATGAAGGAATCTTCCGATTGCTATTGGGTTAGGTCCGATTGAGGATGAAGAGTCATGGACTTGGTTTTATCTCATTTGCGTTCGTGCATTGGTCATCCCGATGATCTCTTAGTTGTGTCGATCAACATAAGGGCATCGAAAAGGCGTGGAGTTCGTGTATCCGAACGTCGCACATGTGTTGTGCTTTTACCATTTGCGTAAGAATATGTCGAGATTTGGATCGCATGTTTGTACGATTATCAAGTCACCGCATATGCCTATCGATCGAGGATTTCGAGAGATTTTTTCTGCGTGGATGTTCTAAAACCGACTGACCCACCATCATCTACTTTCCATTGGCGAGCATAGGTGGTCTAGGTTGAAGTGTCTGTCGCATTGACGATATAGTTTCATGACTTGAACGCGCGCAGAGTTTCAATAGTCGGTTGTTGTGGGCTCGACGTCTCACCGTTTGCTCGTTGCTTGAGACTTTTCGATCTATTACGGAGAAATGGTTTGACGTCTGACGAGCTAGTGCAGCGCAAGGTCCGATGAGTTGATCAAGTAGCCGTCGAAGCTACATGCCTCTGTCGAAAAGGCGTCGCTGGTTGTTCGTTCAACGACGACACACATGTTTAAAGTCGAAGAGGAAAACACATCATACGTGGTTGATTTGCGAGAATGGGACATGTGAATGTCGTGAGTTCGATTTGGACGAGATCCTTGTTGTCACGCTTGTCGCTATTAGGTACGATATTTATCTAAACGTCAAGTCCAACTCATATGTTGTGGTTAATTTATTTTGTGATTAATTTCTTTTTTTAGGCGTCTTTGGTTTACAAGTCACCGACTTTGTGGCTCAAGATTATCGACGATCTGCTTTTTGCGGCGACTTATTCTTATCGAATTGGATCATATCACATCCGGTGCATGGATTGTACGGACATCAGATCGGCTTACATTATTCGACCTCCAATCATCACACGTCAGGCTGGGCGTCCTAGATTGAGTAGGATGCAATCGGTTGTTGAGGGTTCGTCAAGATCACGTCGTCAAATATGCACACGTTGCAAGGGTCAAGGCCACAACAAACGCTCATGCACAGCATTTATTGCCATTAGTGATGAAACATGTGTGGAAAGGACACGACGTAGGAAAAAATGTAGTATTTGTCGAAGTGAAGAGCATACAAGGAATTTGTGTCCTCAACGGCCTCGTGAGTAAGGATATTTGTTATATGCAGTGATATTCGTTGTTTTTGGATTTTGTTGAATTATGTTGGATTCAGTTGGATTGTTGTTGGTTTTTGTTGGATTATGTTGGTTTTTGTTGAATTAGGGGGATTCAGTTGGATTGTTGTTGGTTTTTGTTGGATTATGTTGGTTTTTGTTGGTTTTGTTGGATTATGTTGGTTTTTGTTGAATTAGGGGATTGATTGGATTGTTGTTGGTTTTGTTGGATTATGTTGGTTTTGTTGAATTAGGGATTCAGTTGGATTGTTGTTGGTTTTGTTGGATTATGTTGGTTTCGGTTGGATTATGTTGGTTCAATTGGATTCACGGTACACCGGCGTGCGGGGTACACGGGCGTGCGGGTACACGGAGTGCACGATCGCGCACGTGCACACGGTCGTGCAGGCGTATACCAGCGTGCCGTGTACCCTCGTGCGAGGGTACACGCCCGCTGCGATCGTGCACGACATCGTACCGTGCTGCGATCGACACGCCCGCAATCCCCTAATCCAACAAATTCGGTTAATCAATCCAATTCAATCCCCTATTCGGTTAATTGCAAATTCGACAAAACTATTAAACTTACAAACTATATATACATGTAAAAACAGCAAAGATAACCTCTAAAATATGGATAAGCCAACTCGCACTCAAACAAATAGCCAACAACAAGCAATAGCCAACAACAAGCAATAGCCAAAGAGGTCACACCTCCATAACATATACATAGAGGTCACGACCTCAATACAAACAAAATATCACTAACACGTATAAAAATTCTACAATATCCGTTATAAATACAAAAAGTCAAGGAAACTAATCAAAATGAGACAATGTCCATATCCTACGAGCTATCGTCAGACGTGAATCAGATGTAACGCCGACTATGATGTAACCTCCGAGGTATACACAGTGAGGCGATACATATAGAGGCATGCAAAGACACCGCAACTCACCGAGTCTTTTCACTGAATCGCGATCATGGGGCACCTCCGCCAATGTCGATGCTCATTTTGTGGCGTCCTCAATGGATTGTTGTTCCAAAATCCACCACCCTCATCGATCGAGGAAAAGCCGAATAATGGGCAACATCCGTAACGTCTCAACGCTCGAGAGTCGTGGTTGTACGACAATGAGTCGTACACCTCAAGAGTCCACTCAACGAAGAGATATCTGAATCGTGACCCGGTGATTGCCCGGCGTTCATGGATGGCTAGTATCTCGCAACATTGATAATTTTAAAGTTTACATTCAATTGGATAGAAAAAATAGAAATGAGGTAATAAATTTACCGACGACAAGACAACCACGGCCCGCTATGCTCGCATCGCTTCCTCGTACCATCGCTAACAAGTCATGGTGCTTGCCATCGTGGATATGTGGTGTTTGATACCACCCTATAGCCCATAGGATCATCGGATGAAGCCGGGTGAACTCACGCAAAAGCGCTTGCTGCATAAATGAATAAATTTAGTCAGGAATAATTTATACCCATATAAAACTAAAGCTATCTATGTTGGAATAATTTAAGGACATTTCAAACTTACATAAAATCCAATCGGTGCTACAACGCATCGAGCTTCATTGATCGTGGGCAATAATACATTGCCAGGATGATGTGGGTTGATTATTTTCCAATGTATGTACAAAGTGAACAACTCCATAATCTAACACACATAAAAAGAACACCATTAATTGAATTATAAATATATAAACAAAATTTGAATAAATGTTGTAATAAAGTACCTCGCCCGTGAACTCAGAATCTGGGTCGGTGATATGATCGAACAGTGTTTGAGTCATGACATCTTGATTCAAATTAGCCACGATAAAAACATCGGCCCGCCCGCCTAAAGACCTCGAAGGCCCTTGGTCGCACTCGTGGGTACCATACTCACGGAGCTGCATGTGGGGTCTCCGATGCAGCATCCCCACCATCAGACGATCCATCACCCTCAGGCACGACTGGCTCTCGAGCTGCCGATCTCCGCTGGCTGGCGTGACTAGACTCTCGACGACCCGATCGTCGGTGGCTAGTGCTGGGCCCCTCCTCTGGATCGACCTGCCGTGAAGCAGATCGTCGGTGGCTAATGTGAGGCACCTCCTCTGGATCGACCTGCCGTGAAGCAGATCGTCGGTGGCTAATGTGAGGCACCTCCTCTGGATCGACCTGCCGTGAAGCAGATCGTCGGTGGCTAATGTGGGGCACCTCCTCTGGATCGACCTGCCGTGTAGCAGATCGTCGGTGGCTAGTGCGGGCCCCCTCCTCATGCCGAGACCGAGCGCCTCGATCGATATGCTCAATAGCCGGCGTAGCTCCATGTGCAGATATAGGGTACGAGATCTACGCCTCAAGATCTGCGTCAAGAACTCCGTCAATCGCCGAACACACGCCGAGCCAATCGAGCTACGAGGCCCCTCTCCGAATCGTCGTCCACAATGGCACGACGGACGGTCTCGATCAAAGCGGCAATGGAGGCCTCGTCTAGTCGAACACTCTGGCGTGTTCGCGACACGTGGTGCAGCTCGCGCCTCATGTCTCACGACGCTCGATCGCGATCGAGATGCGCCAGTCGACTCGGCTCAAAACCCGAGATGTATCTCCGCACTTCATCTTCCCGCCCGCCCGCCACTCGGCCGCATGATCGGGACATGCTCTGCGCCACCTGCGGGCACTCTCTCACGCACAGCACCGCTGTGGTGTGGCAGCTCGTCATGTCGCGCTCGGCATGCCGCCCGCAGCACAAACCGGATAGCCATCGGATCGCCTCGTATAGGCTCAAGTAGTATGCCTCGACAACTCGGTCTCGAGCGGCTCCAAAGACACGATGACATAAACGCTACAAAAACACATACACATTATTGATTATAATGTATTTAATAAATATATAGCAAATACTAAACATGAGATTAAAATTACACTCGTTAAAAATCCAAGATATCTTGGGTGGGGACTTCCATGTAGTCCACATCAAGCATCTCGAATCCGTATCTCACCTGTCTCGGCATCCACACATGCGCCCTAAGTCGGGATGGCCTCATACGACCAAATCTGTAAGGCCCAAACAGGACCATAGAAATGGTACGTCTTCCTCGGCCGACACCTCGCTCGGGTGCCTCTTCAAAGACATCAATCCCGTGACAAAGGACACGGAATGAATAGGAGCCCCAAGGAAAACTCGCCACATATCAAAATCCTCACCAACGCCCAAACCCATGGCTCGATGGCTTCCTATCGCGCAAAGGACGATGAGGTAAGCTACTAATATGAAAGCCGCCTTCAAGTAGTCTGCGGCATAATCACCCACCGTTGTTTGATGAATCGGTGCATGAGCTCGAAATAGTAGTCCTCCGATCCGAAACAACCTATGGAACATCTTGGTCGGGAATCTCGTGCCTCAAGTTCGGATCAAAGGAAGACGGCCCAAAGCGCAATCCGGAGACCGTGGCAAACTCAATCATCCCAACAGATATCGGTTCCACATACGTGAAACCAAATCTCGAACTCCATAAAACTAGGATCCACAATGCGGGCCATCAGATTGTGCGGCGCGATTATTAGCGCTTCCCTATCCCGAGATGAAGAAGATGCCCAAGCACTCTGTCTAAATACGTCGATACATCCGCTGCCGCTCTAAACATGTCCTCACCTCGCTAATACATCAATTCGGATGTATTGGTTGATGCGTCCGCGTAGTTTGCATATGCGGTCGTAACCACCTATAACGAGGTCGTAAATGCACAAGATTAATCGGTATACACTAAACGAAGTTCTAACAGTAATACACGATTCAAATTGCACACGGTGTTAGTGCTTTGAACCGTGCAGTTAGCACCGTGTTCGACCAACCGTGCATCGTTCTTCAAGACACGGTGCTAACCGTGTATGAAGATCTGATACGTTAGCGCCAGGCTGCGTAACAACCCGCACGGTTGGTCGTGACACGTGCTACCGTGTCTGATCTTCAAGACACAGTAGAACCGTGTCTTTACGAACCAATCTAATTTTAACAATTTCAACAACATAGCAATCGATTTTAATTTATAAGTTTCTAAACACACAAACTATCGAAATTTCATCACTATCGTGTCATACATGAAAATTATTGTGTCAAACATGAAAACTATCGTGTACATAGTAAAACCAATTTTAAATGCACGATTACTCACGGAGGTCGTGGTGCTCCTAAATCGGTGCCGAATTTCACGTCGACCAAGGCGGAAGGTCGACGGCGTGCTTTGTGCTTGCGGCGGTGGATCGCCCGCGAGAAGCTTCTTCCGCCGTGGAGGAGCTCTCCTTCGCCGCCGCTTGCTCGGCCGCATCCGGGAGTACCGTGGATGCGTATCCGTATCACTCATGTTGTGGGTTTTGCGTGAGTCGTGAGAGTGTGTCGTGAGTCGTGGGTTTTCCGGGGTGTGGAGAGTCGTGGGTTTTCCGTGGGTTGTGGCTTTACATTACGGTGAGTGAGTCGTGAGAGAGAGAGTGAGTCGTGAGAGAGAGTGAGTCGGTACTGTTCTCGGAGGAGCACTACCGTTTCTACCGGGCACCGTGGGTTAGGCACGGGCTCGGGAGTGAGTGAGTGAGAGAGAAGTGGGTTTGTTGTGTGATAGAGAGAGTAGGCAGGCACATAGAGAGAGAGAGAGAGAGAGAGAGAGAGAGAGATATTCATTCATTCTTGTTTTTTCTTTTCCCAAGGATAATTTTGTCTTTTAAGCCAAAATGGCTATAAAACTCATGTTTTATCATATAGGCTATAAAACTCTCATTCCTATTGTTTTGGTTACTTACATACATTAACACTTATTTTTTAATATAAGGTGCAAATATACCCATATCTTTATGTTTAGTGCAATTTCATCCATAATCTATTTAAATTGTGCTAATTACTCTAGTGATTGACGGATCTTTTAATTATGTTACATAAATTTCATTTTCCCCCATTCTTCAATGGTTATATGGATTCCAGATGTATCATCGTCTTCCATTTCACCAAAATCATCACGCTCATTATCTTCGATGTCCTCATTTCTCCACTCCTCCACATACCACTCAAGAAACCCCTCCACCTCTCATCAGCGACGCATGCTCTCCCACCTTTTTTACCCCCTTATGCTGCTCCATCCTCGAGAACTGCACAGATCTCCTCGAATTTGCCATGGATCAAACCGTCAATCGCGTAGAGGTCCCAAGAACCAATCTCGCATATCACTCATCAGTCATGAATTGAACTCGCAAGAGAGAAACATTGACCGAGATTGCACGAAGCTGCTTGATCAAATGTTCTACGAGCTCGAATCCGCCATGACCGAGCTCATCTCTCTCCCTTCATCCCCACCTCGATCACATAGATATATCAATACCCTTTTGAGCGCGACCATGACTAATGAGCACACTTGCATCAATGTCTTCTTGGATTTGAAATAACTCGATTTGATTGGGAACAAAGGAAATGACAAATATCTGCAACATTTGTTGATACCAGTTTCTTGCATGATCAACAACATCTTGGCATTAACCAAGCATGTGGAGAGCCACCAAAAAACTGTTAAGAAAGTGAAGACAGTCGTCGGGGAAAATGGAGGTTAAAAACCCTCTATTAGTCATCATGGTGATTTGCACAATTTTAAACACATTAGAGATGAAATTACGTTAAAAATAAGGATATGAGTATATTTTCTTTTTGTAGAAACGTTTAAGGGTGTATTTGCGGCTTATCCATTTTTTTAATGGAGTTAAACCCTCTGTTAATCATCATGGCAATTTGCACGATTTAAACGTGTTAAAGATAAAATTGCACTAAACGTAATTATAGGAATATACTTGCTTTTTACAAAAATATTTAAGGATATATTTGCATCTTATCCCTTTTTTTATTAGTTTTCAACTTGGTTTGTTGAGCGTTTAAGATTACAAATTAGATGACGGTAAAATGTAACTCATTTGGTAGGACAAATTTTCCAATTCAACTAATCGATCAGGGATTCGAGCCATCTATTTTGTGCGAATGTAACGGTATTATAACTCTGAGTAAAAAGATAGCAAGATAGAATATTGAAACATTATGTATTTTTTTCGTCAATCTAAACTGATGATTAATAAATGGAATGAACAAAACAGGAATGAGTTTATTTCTCATAAAAAATTTGAGCATAAGGAATGCATTACATATAAATTCGATAAATACATTAAATGAGGCAGAGACGTTAATTAACGTTCTTTTTTGGGTAAATAAATGCATTAAAATAACTGTAATATACAACTTACTAATAATAAGGTATACCCTAGAGTCGTTATCGTATATCTATTTAATTCTATATAGCAATGCGGGTTGGAGGCACCTCCTTTGATATAATTATGATTTTGTCATATGTAATTAAAATTTGAATGACTATACATAAACTTTGATTTTTCTATTTTTCTCATGAAATTAAATTACCCCAAATTAAAGTTGACTTGACAATAGAGATGGAAATCGGTTCGATTTCGATTAATTAAAACCAAATTTTGATTACCAAATGGTTAATCGGTTAGCCGATACCAATAGAAAATATAGAGAAAAACAATGATGGTACTTGCAAGCAAATCGTGCATGATTGCATTGATGGTGGTTCTTGAAGTTATAATTGTTTTTCAACTTGCTAATCGTGATGAATTCACTTTACTAGAATGTCGTGTTTTACAACTCTATGTATATATAAGTTTATACATAGTGTTTTTTACTGAACTTGAAATTTTTATATTGTAGATTATTGATTGTAACTCTTTAGTGGTCTCTCGCACGCGCATTGAGAACACTACTAATTAATTAATTAGTTAGTTAATTAACCAATAGTTGTTAATTATTATTTAATAAATCCTAATTCAATAAACCCTAATTAAAAATTAATAAGTCATAACTGAGAATTAATAAACCTTGATTGGAGACTTATAATCCCCATTTGGATATTAATAACATATCAATATCATATTTTTTTAGAAAGTATTAGAAATTATATATAATTAATATTTATTATAATTATGATTTGTATGTATACCACCTGGGACAAAACCACACAAATCTATATAATACATTCGGATTCTTTGTTTATAAAAGTCGTGTATTAATTTTATACCAAACAAGATATTAATGTGTACACCCCCCTAATCACCTTGGCAGGTGACTTATGTTAAAAGAGTTGATTGAGCAGATTTGTGGAGATGAGATTGAATTGAATGTTGATGGAGAGCATTTATTCCCTGTTTGCAAGCCTTGCTAGATACAATTACAAGCGCATAAATCCAGGGGTTGATTAATGTTTGTGGTGATTCAGTGATTTTCTTGAAATTTTCAGGGAGTATGAGGCATGAGCTGCACCACATGTCCGGAGCACCTTTGTCGTCTCGGGGCAAGGCAGGGAAAGGGGAGAGGGAAGGGAAGAGCGTAAGGTGGCGAGGAGAGTTGGAATCATACTCGGTTATTATTATTATTATTATGAATTTTAAATTATTACACGTAAAATACTAAATTTTATTTTTTTAACAGTATTACGCAGTCTTATCATTTCAAGGACGCCATTTCAGTCAAAGTGACATCGTTCTTTCGTTTTAACGATATCATTTTAATAGTATAGATTGGATATCAAACATACATTCTATGAAAGTAATTACAAAATACTTAAAATGTGATGTTATAATTGCAAAAATTAAAAATTCTATGAAAAATACAAATTTAGATAAATATTATATCATTTAACACAATACATCCTAGTTCTTTTCACCTCCTTTCCATTTTAATTTTTTTTAATAATAATGTAGCATCTATTATTAAATAAAATACATAGCAAAAAAATGATATGAACAGTTTTGAAACTACCTAATCTTCTAAAGCCATAATTTTTCCTCGTCAAAATCCAATTTTTTAGCTCTCCCTCCCTCTCCCCTTCTAACGCAAATAAACCCCTCTCCTCACTTCTCTCCCCCAAAACTTCACTCTCTCCACAAACACACACACATACTCTTTCCGCCATTTTCCTCACACACACTCTCTCTCTCTCTCTCTCATCCCCTCTCAGCCTTCATTTCTCTCGTGGAGAAAAATTAAGAATCCTGATGGAAGCCGCCCATGAATTCTTCGAAACCGGCTACTACGAAGCCGTCTTCTCGCCGGAGAAACGACTCTCCGACGCCAAGAACGGCGACCATTTCGCCGTCGACGACCTCCTCGACTTTCCCAACGACGACACTCT
Source organism: Salvia rosmarinus (assembly GCA_036937905.1). Taxonomy (NCBI): domain Eukaryota; kingdom Viridiplantae; phylum Streptophyta; class Magnoliopsida; order Lamiales; family Lamiaceae; genus Salvia; species Salvia rosmarinus. The sequence goes on from CM072814.1 coordinate 64,556,372, forward strand.
CGTCGCCGCCGACGCTGGCCTCGAGGCCGCCATGACTGGGACCACCTCCACCGACTCCTCCCCGCTCCCGGCGGCCCACACCTCATTCCCCATGGCCGCCACAGAGCCACATTTCTCAGCCGTGGACATTGGCGGGCCCCGCGGCTCCGCCGCCGCTGGCCACTTCGCCGGCGAACTCTGTGTCCCGGTACGTAAATTCATGCAGTTCATAATTGCATGCGATCTCTTCTCTCTCTAACTAATTAAAGTTCGTTAGAATTACTTCGGAATCGTACGTTAGAGTCGTGAGAAGAAATGATGATTCTTTGATACAATCTTTTTCCACTTCTACTAGAAATTAAAATGAAATAATTTTCAGTAATGTATATAATGCCGTTGAAATTTATATATCCATTCTTGAACTCGAATTAACCATTTAATTTGGACATGTACCTTTCTTGGGAGAAAAACCTTACATTAAAATAGAAAAAAGAGAAGGGAAAGAAGGCTGCAAATTGAGGAAAGAAAGAAAAAGAGACAAGAAAAAGTGTAGGTTTTGTCGAGTACAAAACTATTTATTTTCATTTATGATATAGTAAGATAAAATGAGCTGAATTTACACTTAGTAGCCATCACACTTAAACTTTTCTAGTACACAGACATAATTCATTAGTGGCATTGGATTTTTATCGTTGCATTAATATATATATATATGTAATGGATTTTCGAGTAATTTAATGATGATTTTGAACAGTACGATGATTTGGCTGAGCTAGAATGGCTGTCGAATTTTGTGGAGGAATCATTTTCAAGCGAGGATTTGCACAAGCTGCAGCTGCAGCTGCTACAAGGAATGAAGGCCCAGAATGACGACGTTTCGGCTCCGAACCAATACCAACTCCAGCCCGAAACCACCCCAACGGGCCCCATGCTGCGACCCGAACTGTCAGTCCCAGCCAAGGCCCGCAGTAAGCGCTCACGCGCCGCCCCAGGAAACTGGACGTCCCGCCTCCTCCTGGTGGCGCCAACCCCGTCCGCTGCTGTGCCAGCCATGTCGTCCTCGTCGGAGTCCAACGCCTCTGCCGCTGCCGGCGCGGCCGCCAAGAAGGCCGTCAAGCCAGTGGCCCAGAAGAAGAAGGACGTTGGGAAGGACGGGCCCGGCAGCCGCGATGGGCGGAAGTGCCTCCACTGCGCCACCGACAAGACGCCGCAGTGGAGGACCGGGCCTATGGGCCCCAAAACACTCTGCAATGCTTGCGGAGTGAGGTACAAGTCGGGCCGTCTGGTGCCCGAGTACCGGCCCGCAGCCAGCCCGACTTTCGTGCTGACGAAGCATTCGAATTCCCACCGGAAGGTGCTCGAGCTGAGGCGGCAGAAGGAGACGCAGAAGACTCAGCAGCAGCCGGTGGCGGCGGCGCCGTATCTGAACCACCACGACTACCGTCAAAATGTGGTGTTTGATGTAACCAACGGCGATGATTACTTGATTCATCAACACATTGGACCTGATTTTAGGCAGCTGATTTAGATATAGTTCGATAATGGTGATAAAGGTATTGTTTTTTATATGGAAAATTTGGACCTTTTTTTTTCAAAAAATATTTTTTTTGGTCACAAAGTTATTTCAATTAGGACATGATTAATTCCTAACTTTGGCTGTTCTTTTTGTTTCTTGATTTTTGATTTGAAGAAAGGAGGGAAACAAATAGAAAATAGGATCTAATGTCCCTTGTACTCTTTCTCTTTTGTTTTGGCAAAAGACTGGCAAATTATTGGAAAATTAAAACCATTTTTGTTATTTAAGCTTTTATATATATAATGGATGATTATGTTCTGCTTAAATATCCTATTTTCTTATTGTTCTTTAATTTGTGAACCATCGTAAAATATAATCGGTTTAGTCTTGTTTGCAGATTATCTAAAACTTACACCTTTTAGATCGATTCTATTGTATAAAACTTCATTTGTTTGTTTTATATATAATTTAGAATTAGAATTTACCTAAAGCGCAATCAACCTATTGTAACAGACTTTTCTTAGTTAAAATAATTTAAAATAGTTAAAATAAATTAAAAATATATAATTTAGGGTAGTACATAGTATCCAAGTATGATACTAGGCATCCCTAATCCATAGACCTACCCTATTTCAAATTTTAATTATTTTGCCTAAGATGAAGGAATCTCAAACTTTATTAAAATAATATCACTGCACACTTAGTAGTTATATAATTTTACCTCCCAAATATAATAGTAACACTCAAGCAATGTACAGAATTGTCTAGTGCAGCAAGGATTATCCTGTGTGTAGATAGCAATGTAGCATGGTGCAGTATAATTATTGAAGCAAATGACTCTGAATTAACATATATCAAAGATTAATATACAAATTTTCCAATTTAATTGTGCTACTTTGGGCCAGAACTTGATCAGATTATCACATGCCCTCCTTTTTATCACCACTTTCCTTTTTCCCAACAATTCTTCCTTTTATTTTTATGGTTGATTCTTGAAAATAGAGACAAAAGTGTCAAATTAAATTATTGTATGAGAACCACAAATGGGACCAATTCATATTTAACGACTACCTAAAAAGCCTCAAAATATTTGAATTATTCCTTGCTATATTAGATTTTGTCAAAAAAGAAAAGAAAACATAAATTAAGTTCATTAATTCATAATGTATCACCACTTACCTTCTTAATTTAGTACATTGATTAATGTTTAGCATCATTAGATTTTGTATTTTAGATAGTGTCAAAGGGTATTTTGGGTACAACAAGAAACACACACTCACTCACACACAGGCTCGGCTCTAGGCCTATGTGTCAATGTATTTTGCGACTAAGGCTGAAAGAATTCTCAAAATATACTGTTTTGTTATACCGAGAAAAGAAAATCGCAGTCCATTTTATGTATTATCCCTTCTCTTTTAGCACAAAGAAGAGCTCTATGTGGTAAGTCTAGAAAGATCTTTTTCAAAATTCATTTCCTATTTTGCATAAATCCAGTAATGAGGTTGCATACACAATCCTCCAAGGGATATCGAATTATATGACTTCAACGTTACTCCATCAAACCATTACATGAAAACTTATATTCGAATCCCCATGTGTCCATTGATTTACTGAAAATTGCTTCAAATTTTATTTAAAGAAAGAAGAAAAGAGTGAATGTGTTGTTTGACATACAAGAGCCGAAGATAATGGGCTTCCATGCATGTTCGGATATTTCCATGTTACTATAAAGAGCTGCGGTCTCCCTTTCTATGCTCCCTTTTTATGAGGAAAAAAAAATCAACAAAATTGACTTCTCGTAAATGTTACATTGAAGTACATCTAGACAAATGAAGACAAATAGGTGTTGGAAATCAGGTGTATATATATATATATATATATATATATATATATCAAATTGTATTATTTACTTTGATCAAGATTTTGAGTGACGTAACGTTTAATTTTGTGAAATTAAACGGCATATGATCGATCTACGTTTTGAGTAGATGATCGTGGTATTACTGGTATATTCACATTCTCAAATCCGATTTCCGGTGAGTGAGAAATAGTGGATCAAAGTTGATCATTTAAACATGGTGTTATGTGCTTAATGGGATAAGCATAAATTAATTAATTCTTATCCCATATTGATTAATACACCTTCATTAATTGTCTATATAAGTGGTTCATTAAACACTTAGTATAATTATGTGTCAAGTGATGGTTGGAAAGCTCACGCGCGCGTCGTCGCCGCCCGACCTGGCCCGGTCTCGGTCCATGGTCCGTGATCCTTGGTCCTTGACTGGTCTTTGGGCTGGTATTTTAATTAAAATTGGTTTTCGGTTCGATTTTCGGTTTTACCTTTTAGGTTCGGTCGGTAGCCGAACCGAATCTAAACTATTATTTTTATATATTTATATATTTTATATAATAATTAATTAAAATTTTAATTAAATAATTAGGATAAAAATATGTTTATTTAAAAATATATATATATAATTTATATTTGGTCGGTTTTGATTCGACCGAAACCGATCGGTTTTTTGGTTCGATTTTCGATCGGTCCAAATTATAAATCGATTGGTTCGATTAAAAATTCGTTCGGTTCGGTTTTTGGTTTTAAAAATTTCGATCGATCGATCGAACCGACCGACCGATGCACACTCTAGTGGGCCTAGTTCCGTGGTCCAATACCTGTACCTTTTGGATCAACATTTGATCGAGCCCAAAGATAGAGTTGGCCGAGGCCCAACTCGTGTGGCCCAATCCGTTGGGCCTGCTGTGCACTTGAAGAGACGTCCGGATACGTCCAATGAACTGAACGCACGCGATGTCCAAATTCGTCGTAACTGTCGATACCGTCCCGATATAATGGCTTTGCGGGAAACGTGGGTATAACTTAGGGATGGCAATCGACCGCGGTACCCAATACCCGCGGTATCCGCCGATTATTCGCGGGTTTGGTGTGCATTCGCACTGCGAGTACGTTCGTGGTTGAAAACTAGGACCCGTTTACTTCACTGTGCGAAATGATTTAGCAATACCCGCACCATGAAACCCGTATACCCGCGAATTCTACCCGCGAAAACACCCGCGAATTACCCGTGATCACCCGCAAATTACCCACGAACCCGCGAAAAACTATTCGTATAATAATTATTTTATGATAAAATATTAATATTCTAATTTCTAATTAGAACTAGGAAGCAAGCCCTAATTTTACCTTTCCGCCAGCACACTACACCACACCGTCTTCACGCTCTCACGGTCACCACCACCACAGACACGAGGCGACGCCACCTCGTCTTGGCCGAGCTCCTCCGCCGTCCACCACCTCCCGCCATCAAGGAAACTTGCTCTATATCAACCGTTGAATTGAAATAATATAACTTGATCTCCCCATTTATTGTTGTTAAATTGGATTTGAACTTTTATTTAGTGTTGTTGATTTGTGGATTTGAATTTTCATTGTGTTATTGATTTGTGGATTTGAACTTTATGGATTTGAATGTGAAATTGTGGATTTGAACTTTATGATTTATGAATTTGTTAGTGATATTTTCGTGTTTTTTGAAATGCTTGGTTTCGCGGGTCGCGGATGGTCCGCGGGTAGTCCGTGGGTGCAGGTGGCGGATACCCGTCAGGTGACGGGTTCGCGGGTATCCGCCAAACAGCGGGTACCCGCGGGTCACGAGTATGGTGGGAATCTCCTACCAGTCGCGGGTTGCGGGCGGGGATCATTTTCGCGGGTACGAAAGTGGTTCGACACTATCCATGCCCGCCCGACCCGATTGTCATCCCTAGTATAACTCTCACCTTGTCTCCAGAAAGCGCTGCGTAACCCCCTCTGCACTCAATGTGGGGCATAACTTCGTAACACCCGACATAAATACGGGTGTTGACTCCAGCATGCTCCCCATGAGGGGGACGACGCCTATAAATAGAACATGTCTTCCCAACATTAGTCACCTATTATCTAAAGCATTCCAGCATTTTCTAAGAACACTCCCGTATACATAGTTCGTACTCAAGCTCTGTCCTCGCCTCTGTCCAGTTCACCGGAGCTCATTGGTCTACGGTGCTGCCACCTACGAGACGCTACCGTTTCATCTTTGGGGACGATACGCCAAAACCGAGAACACTACCTGGGCGTATTTCATCTTGCGGAAAGAGATCTCCTCAACTCGACATTAGAATACGGTTTTTTCAGTTTCTTCTATGTTTCTTGTTTTAAGTTCATTGTTGATATTGATCATCTCCTACATTTCTGTTACAAGTTGTAATACGTCCGGTAAGTTGCATTGTTCTGTACACAAATTTTCAACAATAGGCACTTGCTTAAAACATCCAAATATGAGAGCAAAGTCTTCTAGCAGACCTCTCTTCCATCTCTCTACACATCACACACAGAGCCCACACACGAGCCCGAGCCAACATGCACAAAAGCAGTACGAAGATAAACACTAGTACAAATGTAGTGATTAAATACACTAATTTTCAGAGTGCAAGAGAAGATATTGCTTACACAAAAATTTGCCAAGCTTCTTACTATCGAAAAATGTCAAAATATATTGTCTAATAGGGAGACATGATCCATCAAATTCAAGTATCTTCTTCAACCATTATTGCATTTCTCTCTATCGCGGCACAGAGAGACCTAGTTCTGAAACAGGAAGGTAACAGCACATCAGGAGCAATGCCTTGTAATATCAGTAGATGCAAAGCCAAATATTACCACACAAAGGAAACAGCAAAAAGATATGGAATGAAATCATAGTCAAGGAAGAAAATTAGATTTGCAGATTGTAAGTTCATAAATACTCGTGTCAAGTACCAAAGAATCGTTAATCTTAAGCTTCAAGTAGATGGAAATGGGTATAACTACCGACACTAACTATTGATCGGTAGGATCCCATCATAAGGATACAATAAGGAATTAGAACTTTGCATTTTACATAAAAATAGTATACAAAACTTTCATCAAATGCGATCACTGACACCAACATTTATTATGGAAAGAAATAAGAACAAAATATAAGTTATATTCCAATAGGTAAGGGGCTCATATTCCATTTAGAAGGTGTTAACTTTGCATGATTAGTTTGGATAGATAAAATTAATCCAACCTAATCAAGTGTTTACTTTTAAGGATTAATATTTGAGCATATCTCAAGGCCCGGATTATTTTAATCCTTTGAATTGTTGTTCATTAATTTTAATCCAACCAATATACGTAGGATTGAAATAATCATCCAAATAAAGGGAGAATTATTTATCCCAATTTTAATCATTCACTAATTCTTTGTAGTAAATAAAGTATTGATAGATAAAAATTATCTTATCACACATTTAATCCATCAAATAATCAATCCTTCAAAATGCTAATCATGCAAAATAAATACTCCCTTAGAGAAAAACATAGAAACTCTTACTTAAAACTCGACCGCCGCAAATGTAGACAACATGAAGCCTAACTAATCAGGTGGTAGGCAGGCTGCGGCACATTCCTTCTCCAATTGTAACAAAAGAATGAGAAAAATACAAACAAAGAAAGCAATCATATGAAAATTTGACCAACGAAATTTGGAAGTCAATTTTGCTATATATGTACAAAAGAACAATTGCAGAGCACAAATCAAATAAGTTTATCACTTGCAGAGTTATAAACTGCTACAAATCAGCCTTTCGTTAGAACACAATTATGCATAACTAGAAAATATAATAGAGAAAATAGCAACAACTATGGGAAGATAATTACAAATGTCTTATTGGATTGACAACTGCTTAGGGCAAACACACCTATTATCATAGACTGCCGTTAACTCGGATTGTTTGCAACATAGCATCTCAACCAATGAACAAGAATTACAATGGAAGTACTAAAAGTGTCCAGTAACTAAGTATGGCACGTTAAAAAAAGAAACAATGCAGCAAAAGCAGCAAAGGGTTTTCAAAGAATGAAGAAAGGATATCGCAGAAAACAAAGAAATCCTCTTTTATGACATGGAAAATACGAAATAAAGAAGTAATCTTACAGAAAAATTATAAAATCTATCAAACTCCAGGGTTGGCACTGCAAAGCATACCCTGAGACAAAGACCTGCAGCCCTTAGTGTCTATGCCTAGACATGAGGTTAGCCGAGCCGACGATAATGCCGAGTGGAGAGGTAACAGAGATTGGAGCATAGCCATTTGAGGCAATGACCTAAAAAAAAACAAATACAAAGACAAATCACAAGCTACCTCAAATTACCTAAAAGTGAAGATAAAGCCTCAAAAATCAATCTTGAAGCCATTAAATGAAACATTGACGATTGAAATCTATCTATCAATGATTTTTAAGAAGAGCCCATCTTAAATAACATAATAATACAATCATCTCCAAAATGAAACGGCAAAATAAAAACAAGCCTTCAGCTAAAAATTCATACATTTGTCATTATTAAGTGTAACCCTAGTGGAAATTAACATAAACCCATTTCACAAACAACACAAGGAATATATTGATTCAAGATGAAACTGAATTCAAGAAAAGGGAAGAAGAAAAAAAAAACCTTGAAAGCGGGGAAGGAGACAGGCGCGCCGATTGAGCAGAAAACATATGCGTGCTTGAGGGCTTCGAGATGCTGGATTTGAGAAAGCTCATTGCTGGCCTTGAGACCGTTCTGCAACGAGACGCCATTGTTGAGAAGCGGTGGCTGGAAGCAAAAGTGAGTCGAGGGTTTTGGAGAGGTATTAGAAGCTAATAAGTGTTGGTACTTGCGCTTCGGATCTTGGACCTGAGGGATCTGGGTTTGGATGCTTGTAAATTCACCATAATTTTAAATGGTAAAATAATTTTAAACTTCAAATTATATTAAAGTTATTGAAAATATTTCAAATAAAATTCTTTGTTTAAATCATCAATTATCAAGTTTGTATCAAAAATATTTCGATTCGATTTTTTTGGGCCACAAAATCTTGATGTGCCTCATTAAATACCACATATAAAAGATAATTAATATAGATGCCAAATGGAATTATGTGTTTTCTATGTGGTATCCAACGAGTCACGTCAAAATATCGAGGGCCATAAAAATGACAATCGAACATTTTGATACAATTTTAATGGTTGGTGATTTAAATAAATATTTATAATAATCGAAACATTTTTATAACAAATATACTTCAAAAGATTTAAAATGATATTTATCCAATTTTAAAATACATTTCTTTTTTTCTCAATGGAATAATCACTTGTTTTTATCTAAGCTGATTTATAATACAAATAACGCCACTAGACAAATTCTATTTTAAATTCGATATAAATGAATTTCTTTTACCCATTGAAAATATTATTACAATTACAAAATAAAAACCATATTCTTAACACCCCATAAGAAAAAAAAAAGCAAGAAAATTCAATAACTAAGCAATTCAGGGAAGGATCATTGTAATAGTGTGTATATAGTCATGGTAATTTACAGTTTTAACTAAAATAAATTTATAATGTCGTGGATGGACTTTTAAATATCATAGCTTGATACATAAATTAGTGCATTTTGTCCAGTCAAGTATTGGGATTTGGGAGGTTTAGACCAAGCAGAGATAATTGTTGTTGTGTGAATGAAATCGTAGTTAACATGCACGAGGTTATCTCACTAGTCACTATTAGACGAGTCAAAATTCAAATTCAAATCCATATTTGATATTTAAGACGATGATGGTCTCAAACAAAATTCCCCATGAACAAAGAAGGAATAAGACACAACTTTGAACCAACAAGACTATCAAGATTGAAGTCTGAAGACCCTAATCTCGGAAACTGAAAAACCAACAAGAATATCAAGAATGAAGACCCTATCTCAGAAACTCAAAAACCAATTAAGAATATCAAGATTGAAAACCTCTCTCCCTACACAGAATCTTTGAAGTACAAATACAGCATTCAGCATCTAGCCATGCTACACAACCAATAGAATAGAGCCACCAATTCTCAAAGCAACCGCAGCTTCCCCGTTACAGAGTCCACATCCGATTTACTCCCTGTTCCAATACCAAAAACACCAACGCGCTATGTTATCCTCTCACACAACACACACTAACTCCAACAATCTCAATATCTTCACCCAGAAATACAAACAAGACTGAAAGCACACTAGTATCCATAAAACGCATTCTGCTTGAGCATTTACACCTTATTCGTAATGCAAAAATCGACTCTCAGACACAAGAGGATTTGTGGCCGCACACCCTCAAGTAATAGCTAGTTTCTCTGGTAAAACATGCATAAATATACATCCGGATGTACACAAATTTTTGTCTTCGTTCTGAAATACTAGGATAGAAAATATGCTTTCAAGAACCTTTCAAGAAAATATACAAGACTCCACTTTAGGTGTCATAAACTAGACGATTACTACGCTCAACAAGTACTCAAAAGGTGCAAAACAGAAAAAATGCATGTAAATATCAAAGCAAGAAACGAACCAGGTCCGACTGCAAGGACAGTTTTCGAACCAGCAGAGACCTGCATAAATAAGGCCAAGATTTTCTTTAAAATTCTCACGTGACATGTGGGAAGAATGTGGGATTGATTGGCAAGATAAAAAGGGGATACTACCTGAGTTCGTCCTGCATCAGCAACTGTGAAAGTCGGGAGGTCAACGCCCTCGGCAGCATCCTTTATCTTATTCCTAACGTGTCAGAAAATATAAGTCAGCCGATTTGGGTATAAAGTGAATCGTATATTCGTATCTCCAACAAGAGAAAGACTAAACACACGGTGAAAAGGTCACCCAGTTACATTTCTTGCTGGTTTTTGCATGTAACGACTATTTTGGCTTGTCCGCAGAGCTCCCATTGCCTCAGAAGAGATCTGTTGCTGCATTAAGTAGCAGTTAAGGGCAGTTAGCATGTAAAATAATGAGAAAATAAGTGTAATCAGATAAATTTACCATTTGAAAATAAGTGGGGCTTAACATTTGTTCAGAAAAACTTAAGATGAGAGGCCACGATACACATTTTTTCAGAGTTAGCTAATTGTCGAATCTTTCATAGAGATTCTTGACTATAACTTATGCATCCATAACTATTGTCGTCTTGTCAATGAACACGACAAATACACGAAGAAAAGTAATTGTCACAGGTGAAAGCATCAAGAAAAATTTGCATGACTTTCGAAAATCTCACGAAGGCATCAAAAAGTAATTAGGTAAGTTATACACCTTTGCACAAGCTCTGCGTACATGCCAGTAGCAGCATCTACAAATAAACAAATGCACCAAATCACTAACTCCTAAATCAATAAGAAAACAACAAGATCCATGGATTATCTAAAACAGCTTACGAGCACATTGAGAAGCGATTTTTCCAGATCCCATCTTCAAGTCTTGCCTAACTACTAAGACCTGTTGAAAAATGAATGAAATGGACTCACATCCCAATTAGTAAAATTTAAGGGGGAGAAAAAAAAAACTTACAGTGTCAAATTAATATTCTAACCAAAAAAAACTTTAGTGTCAAATTAATATTCTAACCACTAAATTAAGCACCAATACATAGCAGTAGCACAGATCATCATCATCCATTCAAATGCAGAAATTTTGATGAAATATGTCGAATGTTACATTTTATGATACTGAATCATAGCCAAGATTCTAGTAGTTACCTACTCCCTCGCAATTCAAACAACAAAAAAACAATATCAAAACACATGCAAAATTCTGCATAACTTATAATTGTTCTCATTCAATTTACTCACTCACACCTGACAAATAATTCAACAAAAGCAATTTTATGAATAATTGAAACACTACTCTACACAACAAATTAGGCAGACTAAATAATCCCTTATAACCCAAAGAAGAAAAACGATCAAACGAATTCTTGTTAAAAAAGGGACCATTTTGAGCTCTTCATCATTGTTGCTTGAAACAAATCTGGTTTGCTGCTGTTGATGTTTGGTAGTTGATAAGCTCCCAATTTTCCTGCCACCCGGGCTTTTTGCGGGCTTGGACAAGTCCAAAAAGAACCCAACTATGAACCCGATTATTAGGCCCGGGATGAAGTTTTCGGGCCTGAAACTCACTCCTAGAAGCTCCCCTTTCTCCTGTTTTTGCTGCAAGAGATAATTGGTTAAATTCAGGAACCCAAAAAACTGTTGCAGAAGAAAAACGAAAAGATTGAATTTTTTTTATTACCTTTTTGGATGAAGGGTTCCTAAAAGAACTCATCAGTGATATAATTTTGAAATCTTTGATAGTTTTGAAGCTGTGAAGATGAAGGTACTAACGGTAATCGTTACAGGAGGAGATAGAATTTGCTAAAGAAGGCTGATACGCTGTCTTTCCTTCCGAATGGACCAACTCAAATCAGTGAAGTCCCAGAAAATGGGCCGACTAAGAGTTTTTCTTTTAACCCAAAAAAAAGAGTGCTCTTTTTGGGAATAGAAAAAGAAGGGTGAAACTTTTTTTTTTTTTTCCTTTCTAATATCATGGGAGACACGAACTGAAGTTGGAAAACATAGAGATTAGGTACCATTATGATTTATGAATTAAACCATTATTTTGTCAATTTGCAACAATATAATATTTTGGTCCCAGTTACATTAATATATCTTACCAGAAATCTTATCATTTCATTTGATAAATTGTACACATGAGTAGTACATACAGACAAATATACAGTAATATTCTGAGATGCTACTAAATCTTTATCTTCCAATTATACGATCAAATCACAGATAGCTATTTGATAAATCTAGTGTATGTAAATAGGCGAGATTTAAGAAAGCAATAGAGAACACAAGAGAGTTTTCGTGGTTCGATCAAGAATGAGATCTACGTCGGAGGTGATGATCCTCAATACTTTCACTATAATCGGATTACAATGAGTGTATCTAAAAGCTCTAATATTCAATGAGTTGCTAACCCTTCTATCATCGATTTAACCTCTATTTATAAATGTTTGTGGATCTCAGATCGGATCCTCGATTTGCGGGACCACGATCTCCTTCCATAACCGATCACGATCTCCTTCCATAAGCGACCACGATCTCCGCCTTTGACTTGGTCTTGATTAGGGTTTAGCACTGGGCTTTAGGCCCAACGCGTGGGGACGTCATTAGGTCGGGGCCCACTCGGTTGGGCTGCCGGTGGGCTGGCGGTTGGGCCATATCCCATCATAGCCCCCAAATAGTCGAGTAAAAACTATGTCGAGGTGAGGTGAAGATCGTATTTTGCGCGCTGGTTGGTGCTCGGTGAGGTTGTTGTCGAAGGTGTTGTCTTTTTGACGTTAGGGCCGAATATGACGATCCGGGTCCGAGGCGAGTTTGGCGGTTTGTCGATGCAGGCGTGCATCGCTTGTCGAGGACCGAATCGAGTCGTCTGTCATTGGTGAGATGTCTGCGGGAGGATGTCGAGGTCAGGCACGGATAGCGATATCCATTTGGGTAATACCGAGGTCCATTTGGATAGAGATATCATACGGATGATATCGAGGACCGATCGGATAGCGATATCTCGTCGGATGATACCGAGGTCCGACCGGATAGCGAGATCTATCGGATGATGCCGAGGTCCGACACGAGTCGTCGGCGTTGGATAGCGACGTCGCTTGGAAGCGACGGCCGAGGTCCGGAGTCGAGTGATGATTTGCGATTAGACCGGTGTGTCGGTGGCGTCCCTGATCACGTCATACACGTCCGACGGTTGGTAGGCGCTCGAAACACGTGCGCGACTACCCACATCAAATCGCAATTAGCCACGTGGGAAGTTGAAACGGCAAGTTTGGGCACCCATTTGTACTATAAATAGGCTGAATGAGGAAGCTGCTCACTTTCCTCATCCCCATCGTTCGAGCAAAGTTTCTCGAGTTTTGCGTAAATCCTTTCTCAAATTCATCGAGGCGAAATCCTTCCTTAAAAGTAAGTATGACTTCATATCTTCTTCTTTGTCGAGTCTGCGTCGCCCATTCATCTCCTCCCGAAAATGTTATTGAGATTAGGGATTATATGTGTCATACCTTGGAGGGTAGGTCACTGGGTATTAGCGCTAGGGTGTGGAAGTCTCCTCTGTTTGGGATGATTGTAAGGTCAAGGACGTTAGATCGTCTCTGACCGCTGCCGACGTAATTAGAGTAGGGCAGGAATGCCACCTTTCGGCGGAGGCCTGGTGGTGCCTGCCGGGATCCCGTGACCGAGCTTTGGCTCCTCCTGAGGGGTTCATAACGGTGAGGGCTCCTCAGAGTAGACGCCATGAGGGCTGGTCTTAGGTTTTCGTTAGCCCCCATTTTTTTGCACATTTAGGAGTATTTCCAAATTCCTATATGCCAATTTACCCCAAACTCCATTAGGTCGGTGGTTGGGATGGGGCTTTCCTATTATGGCCTAGCTGAGGAGTTCTCCTTCGAAGTTTTGATGCGATTTTTTAGCGTCAAGAATACGGGATGAGTGTACTATTTTTCACCTCGGCAGCCGTTTAGGGTAGCTGCCCCCTCGAAGGTGCCGCAGTGGCAAAACAAATATTTCTTTTTGAGGGCTGATGGGCACCCGAGCTACGAGTGGGGGCTGGGTAGAATGAAAGATGTGAAGGTGAAGCCACTCGGCTACATAGAGGATCAACTCAACATGCTCGGTGAAATTTCTGTAAGTTTCACCGAGGACGACCTGAATAATGCCGGACTGAGCATACATAGGTCAAAGGCCTCAGGGTCGGGGTCGGAGCTGGGTGAGGGCACCCTCTTTTTCTTATTCCTCATATGTCCGATCTCACTGTGTTAACAAAATTTTCTTCTGTTGTGTAGTGAAGCTGGAGTCGCGAAAGAAGGCCTCATCATCGCCGAGCAAGGCGCCTCCGAAGAAGAAGGCGAGGCGGATGAGCCCGCTTGAGCCTCCGGTGGTGGTTGACGATCTTGGTCAATGATGGCGGTCTCACCGGAGTCGAGTCCGGCCTTGGAGAAACATACTCATGCCCGTATCGAGTATGAGGTGCCGGCTTCCAGCTCGGCTATATCCCTCCCCAAGGTATAGATCTCTTCCATACTTTTTTTTATCTGCTCTCTGATGCGTACTAACTTGTTTTGTTCTCCAGGAAGTGAGCTCGGTGATTGGGGAGCTACAACACGCCGTCGGGTATGTTGGATTTGTATCTTGGCGGTTTGGTTGAGCTTGTATACAATGTTTCTGTTACCACTATTACAATCTCTATCGAATTGAATACTTGATTGCATATATCGAGTCCCTTATCTCATATATAAGTTAGATCATACGATGTGTAGAAGATCACGAAGTCGTATGATTGGTCAAGCTTAATGAGATATAAAAGTTTGGTGGTGAGACGACAGGACGAGTTGTCGGTTTGAGTTGCAGTATAGATAAGAAGTGACTTGACTTAGTTGCTTGTCTATCTTGATGCGTCTCGGCGTATTGAAGGATCACGGTGAGATGTGTTCTTCTTTCGACCGTCGTGAAGAACCAAGATCTCGGTGACTTACGATGATCTAAACCTCGATAAGGTATTAGGTGAGTATGAGTTCTTGACCATCACTTTGACTTGTTATGAGTGAGGTTATATGTTCTAACCCAGATTCTCCGCATCTTGGGTGGTGGCGATCTTGTATGTCACGCTAGTTATCTCATGTCGAGTCACCGTATCCGTTTAGGATGATGGCGTCCCTTAAGGAGCTCAAAGGTTTATTGTACTAAACCTTGCGAGGTTGAGTTAGCTCAAGTACAATAATAAGGTTGAGTGGTACTACTTAAGGAAATGAAGTTGTTAATCGTTTTAAGCGATCGATTGCTATAAATGATTAATGGACGTTCGATATCTTAAATACGGGATTCGTAATGTCTAAGTGCAAGCCCGACTCAACTTCGGTAATAAAGGGTAAGTCGACATTTATTCTCTAGTGGCATGAATAAATGTTTATAAATTAATTTATGTTAAGGTGAACATAAGATAATTAATTTATTTGAGGCCCATCTTTATTCCTTGCATTTGATCCTGGTGGCCCGTCCAGCCCGTAGCAAGAGGAAAATCGGCGCCCTATTGCTGCTATGGCAAGATTTTATTCTCTTTATCCCACAATGATATTATTATATTTATGGTATATGCATAGATCCTTTCCATATAAGATTATGGTAATAATCACGAGTATGGAAATAATCACGAGAGTATGGAAATAATCCTAAGATTATGGTATTTTTCCATATAGGATTATGGTAATTTCCATATAGGATTATGGTAATTTCCATATGGGATTAAGGTAGTGCATTATAAATATAAGGTATGAGATAAAGTCTCAGGTTAATGCTCACATAATACACACATTATTTTCGGACATCTCATAGTATTTTGAGAGAGAATTTTCGTAGGTTTTGGTGAGAGAGCATTGGGTGATTTTCGAAGCATTCTCCATAGATCGTCCTCACTCGGCGTTGGAGATTGGGCAACGGGATACAGATCAGGAAGGTCAAAGCACGAGTCCGATCCGTTCGATCCTTTCATATCGTTCCACCGACCTCTTGGATCCAAAGGTAAACACGTGAAAACCCCTACGTGTTGCGATTAATTATATAGACGCATGCTAGGTTTATAATCAATGTATGGTGAATTAAACACCCAAGATGGATCCTCGGGGCGAGGGTTAACATATGTTTTCCCTACAATTGGTATCGAGGCGAGGTTCGAATCTTGGCTGTTGGATTAATTCACGTTTGATTATTACGTGCGTTTATTAATTGTGGATCCGCTGTTCATCGTGGCTCGTTTATTGTTTTGTTGGGTTTTGTTTTACACCACGAGAAAATCCGTGGTTAGATTAGATTTTATTACGTAAATCTTATCGTAAAAGAAGAACGAAGCGAAAGAAACGAAGAAGAAACGACGGAAAACAGTCTCGGCGGTCCTCGGGCGGTTTCGCGGCGAGCCTCGCGGTCGCGAGGGCGATCGCGGGCGCGGGCGGCGGGCGTGCGTTCGCGCGAGATCCTGGCGCCACGCGGCGGCGAGTGGTCGCGAGATACGGCCGCAAGCCAGCGGCGGCGAGCTAGCGGCGGCAGGCGCGCGTTGTGCGAAACCCGGCGCTGGCGGCGGACTTCGCGATCGCGAGTTTCGGCCGGGCGGCGACATCTCGGCGGATGTTCGGCGCCGGGCGTGGCGCAAGCGTGCTCGGCGGGTCGCGGTCGCGTTAGCGACCGCGAGGACACTGTTGGCGGACGCGGAAAAGGTGGGCGCCGGTGGGCTTTGCCTAGCGCGCGCGCCCGGACATTAGGCCGACCCGCCCGGACCCGCTTTTTTGCCCAACCCAGTTTTCGGTCCGTGCCCGCACGCGAGGCCCATTGTTGAATCGGTCCGTGCGGGTACGCGAGGCCCGTTTTCAAGTTTTATTACGTACTTTGTAAATCTATGTAATAGATTAGATATAAATGTGCGGGTTTCACGATTGGGCGCGATGAGCGTTTTATTTTATTTTATCGTTCATATGCATGTCGTTGATGTTTAAATTATGCGGTAGCATGCTATGTATGTTTATATTACGTTGACAAACCTTTAAGTGTTTTACGTAATTGGATGCGCATAGTAAGCATGCTAGGTTTATCGCGTTTATCAAGCATATTTTAGAATTACTGCGAGCATGTTTTACATGTTGAGTTCTATAGAAAAGTATGCTAGGATTACGTGATGCGCATGGACAAACCTTTTGAATAAAAAGACTAAGCAAGCAACCCGACAAATTATTTTGTCAAGACCTCCACTTTTTGATCTCTAAACAAAGTGAGGCATGCGACGTGAGTAAGCGATCCACCCAGCGTGGCTTGCTTGCCTTTGTTTATCATAAGTTTGTTAGATGAGATTTCTAAATAAAACATTTTAAATCTAATGAGAGTGGGAGTTTCATGTATAGCGTCCACACGCGTGGCTTGCATGTGCGATTTTCATAAGTTCTCTAGAGATAGATATAAAATGAGATAACAAAAGAATTTGAATTGGAGCGGTATGGTCCGGTGAGTATACCAATTCTAAGAATTCATTTTATTGTTAAAATTGTGGTCAATGCTTGACATCACCTCAAGTACAACTTCCATGAAGTCCTTCTTGCGATAGTGATGTGGTCTAGTAAGGTCAATCGTTAATTTCATTTGTCATAAGGATAAGTTGACATGGATTGAAATTAAGCGACTAAAAGGTATATTTTAGTGCAGTCGGGGTTCGTGTGTGGCGATCCACACGCGTGGCTTGCATGTGGGATTCCTTGGGCGATTGGAGGTTTCAATTAATATTGTTTTATCGAAGGTTACAATATTATTATTACGAATTATATGCGATCGTATGCTTATGTGTTTACATTATCGCTTCGAGATATGTCTCTTACGCCGATTATCAATATGCTCGCACAAAATCCGTTATCCGGTCCAAATTTTATCGAGTGGAAGCGAAACATGGAATATGTTCTTATCATTGAAGAACACATGTTTGTTCTCACTACTCAAAACCCGATGCCCTTATCGACGATCGACTAATGAGCGGCGAGTCGGCGGACTTTGGAATAAGTCGAACAATATGGCTAAATGCTATATGATGACTACGATGTCCAAGGCTTGCGGTGCTGACATCGATCGATGGTGAGACGCGACGATATTTGGTCGAGTCTCGAGAGTAAGTTTGGGCGATCGGATCGGACGATCCTTCCACACAATGAGAGAAATCTTGGCGTGTAAGATGGAAGAAGGAAGTTCGGTCCATGAACATGTCTCCCATGACTAATCTCATGGATAGTCTTGATCGGTTGGGAGGAGGTATTTGGTGACCAAGGTCGATATCATCCTCAATACCTTGCCCAAGTCTTTTGAGAACTTTCGCGTAAATGCGATCATGAGCAAGACCGAGTTTACACTTAGTCGGGTTCTTAATGATCTCGTGGCTACGGAAGGAGTTATGGGAAAAGGAGCACATGCTCTTGCTAGCACATCTAAGGGCCCAAAATTTTCGTTGCAAAATGGAAATAGAAAAGGGTACCAAAGGTGGAAGAAGCGAGGTAAATAGTGGGAGTAATGGGAACAAGAACATGGTTGCCAGGAGGCAGAAGAAGCCAAAGGAGAAGGCAAGTGCTTCAAGTGCGGTAAGGGCGGGCATTGGAAGGCCAAGTGCCCTATGCTCAGGCTCGAGGTGCGCCGTTTGCTTTAATGTGAAACATGTTTAGCGACTTGTTCTACCCGTTCTTGGGTAGTAGATCTGGTATGGCCGATCATGTTTGTTACACCTTGCGAGGGTTCTGCGGACAAGGAAGCTGTTTGATGGCGAGATAACGATCTTCATAGGCAGCAGCGGCAAAAGTCGAGGCCGTTGCGGTTGGAGATGTTACTTTATGTTTTGAGAAAGCAGTTTTAGTTTTAAAAGGCGTTTTATATGTGCGGATTTTAGTGGAACCTTGTTTCTGTTTGAAATTATTTTCTAATGGATATTACATTATTTTTGATAGTGGTGTTTCTATCATAAGAAATGACGAAGTTATACGTGTTGGCACGTTATATAATTCGCTTTATACTATTTACGCAAAACATAATACTATAACTATGTTGCATCTTCTTCAAACCCTAAAAAGAAAGTTTTCTTGCAAGATGACTCTACTTTTCTCTGGCATCTTAGATTAGGTCACATCAATCTAAATAGGATCCAAAGGCGGCTAAGAATGGGCGTTAGGTAATCTCACGGTTACTCAGGTTCCCGATCTGCGAATCTGTATAGAAGGTAAGATGTCGACTGCACTTTCAAAGCGAAGGGTTATAGAGCCAAAGAAATGTTGGAGTTAGTCCATTCGACATGTGTGGACCGATGTCCACACAAGCTCGTGGAGAATGCAGTATTTTGTCACTTTCATTGACGATTACTCGATGTGCGGATACATATACCGCTTCGCGAAGTCTGAATGCTTTGAGAAATTCAAAGAGTTTAAGGCGGAAGTGGAGGCGAAGCTAGGTAAGAGTATCAAGTCCTCATGGGTGCGATCGCGGTGGCGAATACCTCGATAACGAGTTTATGGACTATCTAGTGAAGTGTGGGATTACATCCCAAGACTTCACAAGACACACCTGACAAAATGGTGTGTCGAGGCGAAGAAATAGGACTCTTTTGGAAATGGTTAGATCTATGATGAGTTATGCTACATTGCCTATTTCGATTACGGGGTATACCTTAGAGGCGGTGACATACTTGCTAAATCTAGTACCGTCCAAGTCGGTCGAAAAGACCCGCTTCGAGTTGTGGTTTGGGCGTGAAGCTGGTTTAAGCCACATAAAGATATGGGGCGAAAGACACGTGTCTTTGAACAGAAAAGGCGACAAGTTGGAGGCTAGATCCGACGCAATTTGTTTATTGGCTATCCTAGAGGAGCGAAGGTGGTTTATTCTATAGTCTAAGGATCGGAAGGTCATTATTAGCACTAATGCCCGATTCTTAGAAGAGGATTATATGAAAATCATAAGTCAAAGTTGAAATCATTCTTGAGAATTAGAAGATGATTGTATTCCACCACCGATTAGGCCAAAGGTGCGAGATGTCGAGTCTAGTGGGAGGATCGACACCGGATACTTCAAGAAATTGAAGTGGGTCGAGTTCAAGCTGGAGATACCGACCGTATGAGTGGTACCTACCAGCGGTTGTGCGAGATAGAGAACCACAAGTTTCTGCACCCACCGTTGCCATTGTGCTGTAGAACCTCGTCGTAGTGGGAGGTTGTTCGTCAACCCGGCGATTTATGTTCGTGGGTGAATCTTGGATTTAGTCGAGGAGACGAACAGCAATAATCGACCCATGGACATACAAGGAGGCGTCTGAGATATTGATGCAAGATCATGGCACCGCTATGGACTTAGAAATGGAGTCCATAACGGCTATGGATGTATATGAAAGACACCTCTACCGGATGGCAAGGAAGCCGTAGGTAGTAAGTGGATATCAAGAGGAAGAGAGATTCCGATGGAGAGGTTTCGGCTTTCAAAGCCGGGCACGTGGCGAAAGGGTACACTCAGTTGAGGGCATCGATTTCGATAAGACCTTTTCACGCTGTAGCAATGCTCAAGTACATCGAAATTCTTCTAGCCATAGTGCCCACTTGAACCTAGAGGTTTGGCAAATGGATGTTAAAACCGCTTTTCTAAGCGGTTACCTTGAGGAAGGTAGAGACATCTATATGCGACAACTGAAGGTTATGTGGTAAGGGTGAAGAGCATCTAGTATGGAAGCTTAAGAAGTCCATTTATGGACTTAAGCGAACCTCCCGATCATGGAACTTACGCTTTGACGAGGTAGTAAAGTCCTATGGATTTACCCGGTTGCCTAGCGAGAGTTGTGTGTATCGGTTAGATGTCAACGGTGATGTGGTATTTCTTGCACTTTATGTAGATGACATTCTTCTAGTTGGCAACAACGTGAAGGCATTGTCGGGCGTAAAGAGTTGGTTATCCGATCGGTTTCAAATGAAAGACCTAGGAGATGCGTACATTCTTGGGATCAAGGTTTCACCGAGATCGCAAGAAGAAAATGTTGAGCTTATCTCGGGCGTCTTACATTGATCTGTGATTACTCGTTTTAGTATGCGGACCGCCAAGAAAGGATTGCTACCTTTCGGACATGGCGTTCCTTTATCTAAAACGCGATCACCTATATTTGCAAAGGAGATAGAGGAAATGAGACAAGTTCCTTACGCTTCCGCGTAGGAAGTCTCATGTCTGTAATGCTATGCACGAGGCCCGATATACGCTGTATGCGGTAGGCATAGTAGCTAGATATCGATCTAACCACGACAAGCTCATTAGGCTGCGATAAAGCATATACTCAAGTACACGAAAGGACTCGAGATTATAGGCTAGTTTACCATGCGAGATAGTCTAATGCCTTTGGGTTATCTGACTCGGTTCCAAGTGACCGTGATGAGAAAAAGTCGACCTCGGGCTATGTGTTTACCTTGGGAGGTGGAGCCGTATCTGGCGGAGTGCTGGCGGCGATGCATTGCGGACTCTACCATGGAAGCCGAATATGTAGCGGCGGAGGCTTCTAAGGAGGCTGTATGGTTCAAGAACTACCTCATGGATCTAGATGTGGTACTGGTTTGCCCAAGAGTATCATAGTTTACTTTGATAACTAAGGTGCGATGACAAACCTAAAGGAACCACGGACCCACAAGGCGACCAAACACATAGAGAGAAAGTACCATGTCATACGAGAAATCGTTAGGCGGTGGCGTCTTGATTGAAAAGATTGATCGACGGAAAATCTAGCGGATCCATTCACGAAGAGCTGCCGCAAAAATCTACGATGGACACGTTAGAGGACTTGGATTGCGCTTGATGGCACCCACTTAGAAAGGAAACTTTTGTATAAGTGGGATATGCAAAGTGATGGTTGTTTGTAATAGCTAGTAGATAGACACATTGTATACTAAAGTTTGCTTTAGTATAAGTGGGAGATTGTTGGTTGTATCTTGAAAGCGGTTTGGTTGAGCTTGTATACAATGTTTCTGTTACCACTATTACAATCTCTATCGAATTGAATACTTGATTGCATATATCGAGTCCCCATATCTCATATATAAGTTAGATCATAAAGTGTGTAGAAGATCACGAAGTGCAGTATGATTGGTCGAGCTTAATGAGATATAAAAGTTTCACGGTGAGACAACTTAAGGACGAGTTGTCGGTTTAGGCTGCGATATAGATAAGAAGTGACTTGACTTAGTTGCTTGTCTATCTTTGATGCGTCTCGGCGTATTGAAGGATCACGGTGAGATGTGTTCTTCTTTTCGACCGTCGTGAAGAACCAAGATCTCGGTGACTTACGATGATCTAAACCTCGATAAGGTATTAGGTGAGTATGAGTTGTTGACCATCACTTTGACTTGTTATGAGTGAGGGTTATATGTTCTAACCAGATTCTCGCATCTTGGGTGGTGGCGATCTTGTATGTCACGCTAGTTATCATGTCAGTCACCGTATCCTTTTAGGATGATGGCGTCCCTTAAGGAGCTCAAAGGTTTATTATACTAAACCTGCAGGTTGAGTTAGCTCAAGTACAATAATAAGGTTGAGTGGTACTACTTAAGGAAATGAAGTTGTTAATCGTTTTAAGCGATCGATTGCTATAAATGATTAATGGACGTTCGATATCTTAAATCGGGATTCGTAATGTCTAAGTGCAAGCCCGACTCAACGGTAATAAAGGGGTAAGTCGGCATTTATTCTCTAGTGGCATGAATAAATGTTTATAAATTAATTTATGTTCGAAATTTGAACATAAGATAATTAATTTATTTGAGGCCCATCTTTATTCCTTGCATTTGATCCTGGTGGCCCGTCCAGCCCGTAGCAAGAGGAAAATCGGCGCCCCTATTGCTCCTATGGCAAGATTTTATTCTCTTTATCTCACAAGGATATTATTATATTTATGGTATATGCATAGATCCTTTCCATATAAGATTATGGTAATAATCACGAGTATGGAAATAATCACGAGAGTATGGAAATAATCCTAAGATTATGGTATTTTTCCATATAGGATTATGGTAATTTCCATATAGGATTATGGTAATTTCCATATGGGATTAAGGTAGTGCATTATAAATATAAGGTATGAGATAAAGTCAGGTTAATGCTCACATAATACACACATTATTTTCGGACATCTCATAGTATTTTGAGAGAGAATTTTCGTGGGTTTTGGTGAGAGAGCATTGGGTGATTTTTCAAGCATTCTCCATAGATCGTCCTCACTCGGCGTTGGAGATTGGGCAACGGGATACAGTCCGGAAGGTCAAAGCACGAGTCCGATCCGTTCGATCCTTTCATCTCGTTCCACCGACCTCTTGAGATCAAAGGTAAACACGTGAAAACCCCTACGTGTTGCGATTAATTATATAGGCGCATGCTAGGTTTATAATCAATGTATGGTGAATTAAACACCAAGATGGATCCTCGGGCGAGGTTAACATATGTTTTCCTACGGTACATCGTCGAGAGTAGCGTTAGGCGGAGGCGGGCGGTGTGGAGGCTGACCATTGCTGCGCGGATGCGGATGCGGCATGCGTGTGGCGGCTGCGGCGGAAGCGATGCCGCGAGGTTGCTACCGAGGTCGCCAAGAAGAAAGCTTGGGCGTTGGAGGTCGTTCGGAGGCGGCGCGAGGGAGGCCGGGCGGGAAGGCTTCGCCGGCGAGAGGAGTGCCATCTTTGGCGGTCGAGGCCAATGTTGAGGGCCTTCGCCGCAAGCTCGTCGATTCGGAGCTTCTCGGCCGCTCGTCTCGGCCGGCCGCCCGTGCTCGGGGCGGGTGGTGTCAAACCACGGAGGAGGCTGGCGGCCGCCATGCCCGGCCGACAAGGTCGAGCATGGGTTTGGGTCGAGGTCGCCCCCGCCGATGTATAAGAGTGCGCTCGGGTGATCTCGAGGTCGGTTCATTTCCCTATTTGGAGGCTTTGGCGGCCTCCACCTCCCTTCCGACGGACGAGGCCGTTGCTCAATCTGAGGTTGATGAAGACCACGAGCAGAGGAGCTTCTCACCGAGGTGCGGGCGGCCGGGAGGAGGCCGAGCTTAGAGCTTTCTTGAAGGGGGGTCAGCGGCGGCAGCAGCAGCAGCAGAGGGTCGGCAGGAGGTCGGTGAGTCCCAGCAAGAGCACGAGGTCGGTGGACCCTCTTGTAATAGGTTGATTTCTTGGGGTCGATAGGATCCGAGCCTTGTAAAGTTTCCCACTTGTTGAATAATAATAAATACAACTTTTGAAATGTGTTGTCCTTTATTTTTAGCACTCCACTTCTCAATACCTCGGACTCGATCATGATTTGTTGACCAAGCTAAAGAGGCCCGATGTGCCTTGGTGAGAAGGACGAAGAGGTCTTGTTTTGGAGGAGCCGATCTGCGGTGACCCGATTTGGCCAACATGGACGTCGACTCGGCGTCATCTACCGGGTGAAGAAGAAGCTGCAAGAGGTGAATGCGAGGTGCCTTACAGTGAGAATGAGACTCTAAAGCTAAGGATCATACATCTCGAAGTCCGGGCGGATTTATCTGCCGGCGTTATTGAGGACGCTTGATGCGATGTGAGGAGCAGCTCGGTGACGGCGAGAAGCGGCTCGGATCTCGGAGGAACACGTCGAATATGAAGAGGTGATCCACCGATCTGGTGGAGTTACCATATCGAGGCCGATGATCGAGTGCGAGCTTGCTCACAGAAGGTATGGTGCTAAGGGACGAGGAGGGCCTAATAGCAAATATTTTAAAGATTGCCTCGACTCCATTGTGAAATACGTCCAGATCTACGAGCTCGTCCGTGGCGGCGCATGCCAGCCCGCAGCGAGTCCACACCGCCCAACTGTTAAAAAGCCCGAGGTGGAGGGCGGCTATGCTGACCATGCCGAAGTGCTCTGGTTGCTTGGTCCGACCACGATGGGAGCAACCAGGGGTCGGTCGTCAGCGGTGCGGGCGCGAGGACCTCGGTCGGCAGGAAGGACGGCGGTCGGGGTGGGGTCGTAACCTCGCGGGCATCAAGCTCGAGGGCAAGTCAACCGGTTCCGGAGTGCCCTTCAGGCCGGGGGGTTCCGGGAGTGCCCCCTTCGGTCGGGGCCCATCTGCGCCTGCTCAAAGTGCGGCTGGAGTAGGCCGTGGTGGTGCCGACCTCGTCGATTGGGTGGAAGGCACCGAGTTCATCCCGAGTGTTCATCGCCGACCCGGGGATTTTGTCTCGAAGTGGTGTAGCTTCAGTGAGACTTGGCGAGGTGGAGCTCGAAGTCTGAGTGATTTGTATATAGCTTAGGACTTGGTGTATAGTAGTGAATGTATTTAGGCTTTGTACCGAAGTGTATATTTTCCCCCTAAAGAGGTACAAATATAGCTTAGGACTTGGTTTTAGCCGTAAATGTATTCATACTGTTTACCGAAGTGTATATCTTCCCAAATAAAGGGGTATAAATTGACGAGATCCGATCTGGATGTCGTTTGCATGTAGACGTTCAATTTAATGAGTAATCTGTATGCCTTGCACGTAGACGTTCAAGTTCATGAGTTGTCTGTATGTGCCATCTTCGCAAGGGCGTCCCCTTTTGAAGGTTAATTGTGGTTTATCCGAATGGATGTTCACATAGATATAAGATGAGACGAAGTGAAATACTCATTAGAAAAACAAATGTTTTATTGAATAAGTATATAACATCGCACTTCGGCAAAGCGAAAATAGGGCTAACATGATGCCGATCTCAAATCAAAGCTATGTAAAATACCTCAT
Source organism: Salvia rosmarinus (assembly GCA_036937905.1). Lineage (NCBI taxonomy): Eukaryota > Viridiplantae > Streptophyta > Magnoliopsida > Lamiales > Lamiaceae > Salvia > Salvia rosmarinus. Next base: position 64,582,089 of record CM072814.1, read on the forward strand.
CAAATGAGTGATATGCCAGGTTCGGGGAATAAGTGCACCAGATAGGTGAGCAAGCTTATAGGTGTAGGGAAAACTAGGTTTAGCCCTCGCCCCGAGGATCTATCTTGGATGTTTAATTCACCATACATTGATTATATTCCTAGCATGCGTCTATATAATTAATTGCAACACGTAGAGGTTTTCTCTGTAGGGAAAAACATATGTTAACCCTCGCCCCGAGGATCCATCTTGGGTGTTTAATTCACCATACATTGATTATAAACCTAGTATGCGTCTATATAATTAATCGCAACACGTAGGGGTTTTCACGTGTTTACCTTTGGATCTGAAGAGGTCGATGGAACGAGATGAACGGATCGAACGGATCGGACTCGTGCTTTGACCTTCTGGACTGTATCCCGATTGCCCAATCTCCAACGTCGAGTGTGGACGATCTATGGAGAATGCACCGGAAAATCACCCGAGCTCTCACAATTTTCGAGAATCACACTCTTTTTCTCTCAAGAGGGGGACGAAAATCTTAGGTTAATTATGTGAGCATTAACCTAGACTTTATCTCATACCTTATATTTATAATGCACTACCTTAATCTCATATGGAAATTACCATAATCCTATATGGAAATTACCATAATCCTATATGGAATATTACCATAATCTTAGGATTATTTCCATACTTTTAATTATTTCGGACTCTCGGGATTATTACCATAATCTTATATGGAAAGGATCTATGCATATACCATAAATATAATAATATCCTTGTGGGATAAAGAGAATAAAATCTTGCCTTTGAGAGCTATAGGGCCCGATTTCCTCGTACTACGGGCTGGATGGGCCAACCAGAGGATCAAATGCGAGGAATAAAGATGGGCCTCAAATAAATTAATTATCTTATGTTCACCAGAACATAAATTAATTTATAAACATTCGATCATGCCACTAGAGAAAGAATGTTGACTTACCCTTTATTACCGAAGTTGAGTCGGGCTTGCACTTAGACATTACGAATCCCGTATTTAAGATATCGAGCGTCCATTAATCATTTATAGCAATCGATCGCTTAAAGCGATTAATAACTTCATTTCCTTAAGTAGTACCACTCAACCTTATTATTGTACTTGAGCTAACTCAACTGCGGGGTTTAGTACAATAAACCTTTGAGCTCCTTAAGGGACGTCATCATCCTAAGCGGATACGGTGACTCGTCTGAGATAACTAGCGTGACATATAAGATTGCCACCACCCAAGATGCGGAGAATCTTGGGTTAGAACATATAACCTCACTCATAACAAGTCAAAGTGATGGTCAAGAACTCATACTCACCTAATACCTTATCGAGGTTTAGATCATCGTAAGTCACCGAGATCTTGGTTCTTCACGACGGATCGAGAAGAAGAACACATCTCACCTGTGATCCTTCAATACGTCGAGACGCACCGGCAAGAAACAAGCAACTAAGTCAAGTCACTTCTTATCTATCTGCATCCTAAACCGACAACTCGTCCTTAAGTCGTCTCGGTGTGAAACTTTTTATATCTCATTAAGCTCGACCAATCATACAGACTACGTGATCTTCACACCTGTATGATCTAACTTATATATGAGATAAGAGGACACGATATATGCAATCAAGTATTCAAATCGGATAGGAGATTGTAATAGTGGTAACAGGAAACATTGTATACAAGCTCAACCAAAGCGCTTCGATTATACAAATCCGACAATCTCCCACTTATACTAAAGCAAACTTTTAGTATACAATGTGTCTTTCTACTAGCTATTACAAACAACCATCACTTTGCTTCTCCCACTTATCAAAACTTTCCTTTCTAAGTGGGTGCCGTCAAGCTTAATCAAGTCCTCTAACGTGTCCATCGTAGACTTTTGCGGCGAGCTCTTCGTGAATGGATCCGCTAGATTTTCCGTCGTATCAATCTTTTCAATCAAGACGTCACCTCGTCTAACGATTTCTCGTATGACATGGTACTTTCTCTCTATGTGTTTGGTCGCTTGTGGGTCCGTGGTTCCTTCGAGTTTGCCATCGCACCGAGTTATCACATGAAACTATGATACTCTTGGGCAAACCGGTACCACATCTAGATCCATGAGGTAGTTCTTGAACCATACGACCTCCTTAGAAGCCTCAAGGCGGCTACATATTCGGCTTCCATGGTAGAGTCCGCAATGCATCGTACCGCTTTGCACTCCGCCAGATCTGGCTCCACCTCCCAAGGTAAACACATAGCACGAGGTTGACTTTTCTCATCACGGTCGGCTTGGAAATCGAGTGCATAACCCAAAGGCATTAGATTATCTCGCATGGTAAACCAGCCTATAATCTCGAGTCCTTTTCGGTACTTGAGTATATGCTTTATGCGATCAATGAGCTTGTCGAAGGTTGGGCGATATCTAGCTATTATGCCTACCGCATAGCGGATATCGGGCCTCGTGCATAACATTGCGTACATGAGACTTCCTACGGCGGAGCGTAAGGAACTTGTCTCATTTCCTCTATCTCCTTTGCGATCATAGGTGATTGCGTTTTAGATAAAGGAACGCCATATCCGAAGGTAGCAATCCTTTCTTGGCGGTTCGCATACTAAAACGAGTAATCACGAGATCAATGTAAGACGCCCGAGATAAGCTCAACATTTTCTTCTTGCGATCTCGGTGAAACCTTGATCCCAAGAATGTACGCTGCATCTCCTAAGTCTTTCATTTGAAAGCGATCGGATAGCCAACTCTTTACGCCCGATAATGACTTCACGTTGTTGCCAACTAGAAGGATGTCATCTACATAAAGTGCAAGAAATACCATATCACCGTTGACATCTAACCGATACACACAACTCTCGCTAGGCAACTGGGTAAATCCATGGGACTTTACTACCTCGTCAAAGCGTAAGTTCCATGATCGGGAGGCTCGCTTAAGCCCATAAATGGACTTATTAAGCTTCCATACTAGATGCTCTTCACCTTTACCACATAACCTTGGGTTGTTGCATATAGATGTCTCTACCTTCCTCAAGGTAACCGTTTAGAAAGCGGTTTTAACATCCATTTGCCAAACTTCTAGGTTCAGTGGGCTGCTATGGCGAGAAGAATTACGATGGACTTGAGCATTGCTACGGCGAAAGGTCTCATCGAAATCGATGCCCTCAATCTGAGTGTACCCTTTCGCACATGCTCGGCTTTGAAAGCGAAACCCTCCATCGAAATCTCTTCCTCTTGTATATCCACTTACTACCTATGGCTTCTCGCCATCCGGTAGAGGTGTCTTTCATATACATCCATAGCCGTTATGGACTCCATTTCTAAGTTCATAGCGGTGTGCCATGATCTTGCATCAATATCTTGTATCGCCTCCTGTATGTCCATGGGTCGATTATTGCATGTTAAATGTCTGGGACTAAACCAAGATTCACCCACGAACATAAATCGCTCGGGTTGACGAACAACCTCCCACCACGACGAGGTTCTATAGGCACAATGGCAACGGTGGGTGCAGAAACTTGTGGTTCTCTATCTAGCACAACTTCTTTGGTAGGTACCACAGACGGCGGTCTGTATCTCCGGTGGAACTCGACCCACTTCAATTTCTTGAAGTATCCGTGTCGATCCTCCTCTGACTCGACATCTCGCACTTTGGCCTAATCGGTGGTGGAATACGATCATCTTCTAATTCTTGAAGAATGATTTCAACTTTGGACTTATGATTTTCATATAATCCTCTTCTAAGAATCGGGCATTAGTGCTAATAATGACCTTCGATCCTTAGACTATAGAATAAACCACCTTTCGTTCCTCTAGGATAGCCAATAAATGACGCTTGCGTCCGATCTAGCCTCCAACTTGTCGCCCTTTTGTTCAAAGACATGTCATCGGATCGCCCCATATCCATATGTGGCTTAAAGCGGGCTTGCGCCCAAACCACAACTCGAAAGGGTCTTTTCGACCGACTTGGACGGTACTAGATTTAGCAAGTATGCCGCCGTCTCTAAGGCATATCCCGAATCGAAATAGGCAATGTAGCATAACTCATCATAGATCTAACCATTTCCAAAAGAGTCCTATTTCTTCGCCTCGACACACCATTTTGTTTGTGGTGTGCCCGGTGAAGTCTTGTTGGGAGGTAATCCCACACTTCACTAGATAGTCCATAAACTCGTTCATCGAGGTATTCGCCACCACGATCGAACGGTGACTTGATACTTTTACTCAGCTTCGCCTCCACCGCCTTAAACTCTTTGAATTTCTCAAAGCATTCGGACTTGCGGTGAAGCGGTATATGTATCCGCACTCGAGTGTCGTCGATGAAAGTGACAAAATACTGCATTCTCCACGAGCTTGTGTGGACATCGGTCCACATAGGCGAATGGACTAACTCCAACATTTCTTTGGCTCTATAACCCTTCGCTTTGAAGGGTCCGGTCGACATCTTACCTTCTATACAGATTCGCAGATCGGGAACGGAGTAACCGTGAGATTACCCAATGCTCCATTCTTAGCCGCCTTTGGATCCTATTTAGATTGATGTGACCTAATCTAAGATGCCGAGAGAAAAGTAGAGTCATCTTGAAGAAAACTTTCTCTTTTAGGGTTTGATGTAGATGCAACATAATTATAGGTATTATGTTTTGCGTAAATAGATAAAGCTTAATTATATAAGGTGCCAACACGTATAACTTCGTCATTTCTTATGATAGAAACACCACTATCAAAAATAATGTAATATCCATGAGTAAATAATTTCAAACGAAACAAGGTTCACCGAAAATCCGCACATATAAAACGCCTTTCAAAACTAAAACTGTTGTCCCAAAACATAAAGAAACATCTCCAAGCGCAACACGACTTTCGCGCGTTGCCCATGGAGATCGTTATCTCGCCATCAAAAGCTCCTTGTCCGCAGGAACCCCGCAAGGTGTAACAAACATGATCGATTATGCCAGATCTACTACCCAAGAATGGGTAGAACAAGTCGCTAAACATGTTTCACACTAAAGCAAACGGCGTACACTTGAGCCTCGAGCATAGGGCACTGGCCTTCCAATGCCCGCCCACCGCACTGAAGCACTTTCCTTCTCCTCGCTTCTTCAAGCCTCCGGTGGCAACCATGTTCTTGCTCCCATTACTCCCACTATTTCCTTGCCTCTACCACCTTTGGTACCCCTTTTCTATTTCCATTTTGCGATGAAAATTTTGGGCCCTTAGATGTGCTCGCAAGAGCATGTGCTCCTTTTCCCATAACTCCTTCCGCAAAGAACGAGATCATTAAGCAACCGACTAAGTGTAAACTCGGTCTTGCTCATGATTGCATTCACGCGAAAGTTCTCAAAAGACTTGGCAGTGTATTGAGGATGATATCGACCCTGGCCGTCGTCAATACCTCCTCCCAACCGATCAAGACTATCCATGAGATGAGTCATGGGAGACATGTTCATGGACCGAACTTCCTTCTTCCATCTTACACGCCAAGATTTCTCTCATTGTGTGGAAGCGGATCGTCCGATCCGACCGCCCAAACTTACCTCGAGACTTGACCAAATATCGGTGGCGTCACCATCGATCGATGTGCAACTGCAATCCTTTGGACATAGTAGTCATCATATAGGATTTAGCCATATTGTTTGACTTATTCCAAAGTCCGCCGACTCGTGCTCATTAGTCGATCGTCAAGAAGGGCATCGGGTTTAGGAGTAGTGAGAACAAACATGTGTTCTTCAAACGATAAGAACATATTCCATGTTTCGCTTCCACTGATAAAATTTGGACCGGATAACGGATTTTGTGCGAGCATATTGATAATCGGCGTAAGAGACATATCGAAACGATAATGTAAACACATAAGCATACGATCGCAAATAATTCGTGAACAATAATATTGTAACCTTTGATAAAACAATATTAATGAAACCTCCAATCGCCCAAGGAATCCCACATGCAAGCCACGCGTGTGGACGTTTATACACGAACCCCCGACGAGACTAAAATATACCTTTTAGTCGCTTAATTTCAATCCATGTCAACTTATCCTTATGACAAATGAAATTAACGATTGGACCTTACTAGACCACATCACTATAGCGAAGGGACTTCATGAAGTTGTACTGAGGTGATGTCTAAGCAATGACCACAATTTTAACAAAGAAAATGAATTCTTAGAATTGGTATACTCACCGGACCATACCGCCCAATTCAAATTCTTTTGTTATCTCATTTTATATCTATCTCTAGAGAACTTATGAAAATCGCACATGCAAGCCACGCGTGTGATCGTTTACATACGAAACTCCCACTCTCAATAGATTTAAAATGTTTTATTTAGAAATCTCATCTAACAAACTTATGATAAACAAGGCAAGCAAGCCACGCGTGTGGATCGCCACTCACAAGCGCCTCACTTTGTTTAGAGATCAAAAGTGAGGTCTTGACATTTTAATTTGAAAAATTAATTTGTCGGGTTGCTTGCTTAGTCTTTTATTCAAAAGGTTTGTCCATGCAGATCACGTAATCCTAGCATGCTTTTCATAGAACTCAACATGTAAAACATGCTCGCAGTAATTCTAAAATATGCTTGATAAACGCGATAAACCTAGCATGCTTACTATGCGCATCCAATTACGTAAAACACTTAAAGGTTTGTCAACGTAATATAAACATACATAGCATGCTATCGCATAATTTAAACATCCACGACATGCATATGAACGATAAAATAAAATAAAACGCTCATCGCGCTCAATCGTGAAACCCGCACATTTAAATCTAATCTATTACATAGATTTACAAAGTACGTAAATAAACTTCAAAACGGGCCTCGCGTACCCGCACGGACCGGATTCAACAATGGGCCTCGCGTGCACGGGCACGGACCGAAAATCTGAAAATGGGTCGGGCCGGATCGCCCATCTGGCCGGGCCGCTAGGCAAAGCCCACCCGCCCACCTTCTTTGCGCCACCGCCGCGTGTCCTCGGAGCTTCGCATGATCGCTAAGGCGACCGCGACCGACGAGCAGACATGCGTGGCCACCGCCCAGCGCCGAACGCCCGCCGAGACGTCGCCGCCAGCCGCCGAAACTCACGACCGCGAAGTCTACTCGCGGCGCCGGGTTTCGCGTGAACGCGCCCCGCTGCTCCGCTAGCTCGCACGGCCGCAGTAGCTCGCGGGTAATCTCGCGACCGCGAAGCTCGCCGCTAGGCGCCAGGATCTCGCGCGGACGCGCGCCCGTCGCCGCGCCTCGCGATCGCCCTCGCGATCGCGAGGCTCGCCATGAAACCGCCCGACGATCGCCGAGAGACCTATTTTTCCCGTCGTTTGCTGCTTCTTCGTTCTTTCGCTCGTTCTTCTTTACGATAAGATTTACATAATAAAATCTAATCTAACCACGGATTTTCTCGTGGTGTAAAACAAAACCAATAAACGAGCCACGATGAACAGCATGATCCACAATTAATTAAAACGCACGTAATAATCAAACGTGAATTAATCCAACAGAGCCAAGATTCGATCCCGTGCTCGATACCAATGTAGAGGAAAACATATGTTAACCTCGCCCGAGGATCCATCTTGGTGTTTAATTCACCATACATTGATTATAAACCTAGCATGCGCCTATATAATTAATCGCAACACGTAGGGGTTTTCACGTGTTTACCTTTCGATCCAAGAGGTCGATGGAACGAGATGAACAGATCGAACGGATCGGACTCGTGCTTTGACCTTCTCGATCCTGTATCCCGATCGCCCAATCTCCAACGCCGAGTGAGGACGATCTATGGAGAATGCACCGAAAATCACCCGAGCTCTCACAATTTTCGAGAATCACACTCTTTTTCTCTCAAGAGGGGACGAAAATCGTAGGTTAATTATGTGAGCATTAACCTGACTTTATCTCATACCTTATATTTATAATGCACTACCTTAATCCCATATGGAAATTACCATAATCCTATATGGAAATTACCATAATCCTATATGGAATATTACCATAATCTTAGGATTATTTCCATACTTTCGTGATTATTTCCATACTCTCGTGATTATTACCATAATCTTATATGGAAAGGATCTATGCATATACCATAAATATAATAATATCCTTGTGGGATAAAGAGAATAAAATCTTGCCTTTGAGAGCTATAGGCGCCGATTTCCTCGAAGTACTACGGGCTGGATGGGCCACCAGGATCAAATGCAAGGAATAAAGATGGGCCTCAAATAAATTAATTATCTTATGTTCATTTAACATAAATTAATTTATAAACATTCGATCATGCCACTAGAGAAAGAATGTCGACTTACCCTTTATTACCAAGTTGAGTCGGGCTTGCACTTAGACATTACGAATCCTCGTATTTAAGATATCGAACGTCCATTAATCATTTATAGCAACTGATCGCTTAAAACGATTAATAACTTCATTTCTTAAGTAGTACCACTCAACCTTATTATTGTACTTGAGCTAACTCAACTCGCGGGGTTTAGTACAATAAACCTTTGAGCTCCTTAAGGGACGCCATCATCCTAAACGGATACGGTGACTGACATGATAACTAGCGTGACATACAAGATCGCCACCACCCAAGATGCGGAGAATTGGGTTAGAACATATAACCCTCACTCATAACAAGTCAAAGTGATGGTCAAGAACTCATACTCACCTAATACCTTATCGAGGTTTAGATCATCGTAAGTCACCGAGATCTTGGTTCTTCACGACGGTCGGAAAGAAGAACACATCTCATCGTGATCCTTCAATACGCCGAGACGCATCAAAGATAGACAAGCAACTAAGTCAAGTCACTTTATCTATACCGCAGCCTCAAACCGACAACTCGTCCTTAAGTCGCCCTCACCGTGAAACTTTTATGTCTCATTAAGCTTGACCAATCATACGACTTCGTGATCTTCTACACATCGTATGATCTAACTTATATATGAGATAAGGGACACGATATATGCAATCAAGTATTCAAATCCGATAGGAGATTGTAATAGTGGTAACAGAAACATCAGATACAAGCTCAACCAAACCGCTTTCAAGATACAAATCCAACATTCTCGTGTTTACCTTTGGATCTGTCGAGGTGGATCGGGATGAACGGATCGATCGGATCGGACGGGTCGAGACTCGTGCTTTGACCTTCCGGATGTATCCCGGTTGCCCAATCTCCAACGTCGAGTGAGGACGATCTATGGAGAATGCTTCGAAAAATCACCCAATATCTCTATGGAATTCTCGAAAATTCTCTCTCAATTTCTTGTGAGATGGACTAAAATTCTGTGAGGATTAATGAACATTAACCTAGACTTTATCTCATACCTTATATTTATAATGCACTACCTTAATCCCATATGAAAATTACCATAATCCTATATGGAAATTACCATAATCCCATATGGAAATTACCATAATACTTTATGAAAATTACCATACTCCCAGGATTATTACCATACTCCTAGGATTATTACCATAATCTTATATGGAAAGGATCTATGCATATACCATAAATATAATAATATCCTCAGGATAAAGAGAATAAAATCTTTCCATAGAGCATAGTGGACCGATTTTCCTCCTAAGCAACGGGCTGGATGGGCCAAAATTGTGGATCAAATGCAAGGAATAAAGATGGGCCTCAAATAAATTAATTATCTTATGTTCAGCCCAGAACATAAATTAATTTATAAACATTCGATCATGCCACTAGACAAAGAATGCTGACTTACCCCTTTATTACCGAAGTTGAGTCGGGCTTGCACTTAGACATTACGAATCCTCGTATTTAAGATATCGAACGTCCATTAATTATTTATAGCATTTGATCGCTTAAAATAATTAATAACTTCATTTCTTAAGTAGTACCACTCAACCTTATTATTGTACTTGAGCTAACTCAACTGCGCAGGGTTTAGTACAATAAACATTTTGAGCTCCTTAAGGGACTTCATCATCCTTAACGGATACGGTGACTCGACTGATAACTAGCGTGACATACAAGATCGCCACCACCCAAGATGCGAGAATCTTGGGTTAGAACATATAACCTCACCCATAACAAGTCAAAGTGATGGTCAAGAACTCATACTCACCTAATACCTTATCAAGGTTTAGATCATCGTAAGTCACCGAGATCTTGGTTCTTCACGACGGTCGATAGAAGAACACATCTCACCGTGATCCTTCAATACGTCGAGACGTACCAAGATAGACAAGCAACTAAGTCAAGTCACTTCTTATCTATATCGGCCTAAACCGACAACTCGTCCTTAAGTTGTCTCACCGTGAAACTTTTATATCTCATTAAGCTCGACCAATCATACAGACTTCGTGATCTTCTACACATCGTATGATCTAACTTATATATGAGATAAGGGACACAGGTATATGCAATCAAGTATTCAATTCAGATAGGAGATTGTAATAGTTGTAACAAGAAACATTGTATACAAGCTCAACCAAACTTCTTTCAGTATACAAATCCAACAATAGGCCCCTTTGCCGAGGTCTTCGTGAACGCGGTATGGGCCTTCCCATGTCGGATCTAACTTGTTAATACGCTCGGCTTTACTGGCTTCATTGTTTCGCAGGACGAGATCGCCTACTTGGAGCGTGGAGGCTTTTACCCTCTTGTTGTAGTACCTTGCGACCTGACACTTGTACTTAGCTTCATTTATGAAGGCGAGCTCGCGTTTTTCCTCTAGAGCATCAAGGTTGACCCGTAGGTCCTCCTCGTTGCCGTGCTGGTCGAAGTGAAGAGTACGCGGGCTCGGTGCGCCGATCTCAGCTGGTATGACAGCCTCGGTTCCGTAGACTAAGCTGAAGGGGGTTTCTCCGTGCGAAGTCCGAGGTGTTGTTCTGTAGGACCAGAGGACTTGAGGGAGATTTTCGACCCAATCACCTTTAGCTCGGTCTAACCTCTTTTTCAATCCTTGTACGATCGTGCGGTTCGTCACCTCGGTCTGACCATTCGCCTGTGGGTGTGCGACCGAGGTGAAATGTTGCTTGATCTGGAGTTCTTCACACCATTCTTTGAAGTTTTTGTCGATGAACTGGGTGCCGTTGTCCGAGATCAAAACATGCGGTATGCCGAAGCGGCAAACTATGTTTTTCCACACGAATGTCTGAATCCTTCTGCTCGTGAGGCTCGAAAGTGGCTCCGCTTCGACCCATTTTGTGAAGTAGTCTATAGCTACGACCAAGTATCGAAGCTGACCTGGTGCTCGGTCGAAGGGCCAACGATGTCGATTCCCATTGCATGAAAGGCCAAGGACTCAAGGCTACTAAGGTCGGTCCGAGGTAGCTTGACCGTGGCGTGAAGTCGACACCGGGCACTTTTGACGAGCTCGGCCGAATCTTGGATGAGGGTGGGCCAGCCATACCCTGACCTCAGTGTCTTCTTTGAGAGAGCTCGTGATCCGATGTGGCTTCCGCAAGATCCCATGTGAATCTCGTTTAGCACGTAATCCGCCTCTTCTGGCCCAAGGCACCTCAGGAGTGGTTGAAGGTAGGATTTCCTGTAGAGAGTGCCTTCATGCATGAGGTACTTTTGGGATTTGACCATCATCTTTTTGGCCTCGAGCCGATCCTGAGGTAGTGCACCTTCTTCTAGGTAGGCCTTTATGGGAGACATCCAGTTCGGCTCTATCTCAGTGATGATGCCGACGTGGGACTCCGCAATGCTTCTGGAATGAACTTCCTCCACTGGAGGATTTGTTGATGACGAAGCCAACTTACTGAGGATGTCAGCTCGACTGTTCTCCCCTCGTGGAATACGATAAATTACGGAATACCTGAATGAGGTCAGCATCTCCTTTTCCTTCTCAAGGTATTGCTTCATCCGATCCTCCCCGGCCTCAGATTTGCCGGGACTTGGTTTACCACGACCGGGAATCTCAAGATCCGGATCTTTCCACTTTCAATTCATTTTGCAGGCGGAGTCCCGAGATCGCTGCCTTACTCCACCTCGTTGTTTGTGGTCGGGAAGGTGGCAAAGTGAATAGTTCACTTCTTGTTTGTCGGGCGAGGCGAGATGCCTGCTCCACTACCGCTTTTGCATGAAGCCCGTCCACGTACATCTGCCAACAGTCATCAGGTGGGTTAAGGGCAGGTTCTTCCGTCGTAAGGGCGGAGGTCGGAGTGGCTTCTTTGGTAGGATCGACCTCGGTAAATTTGGCCTCTACCAGGAAATCAGCGAGGGCTTGCCCTTTTATGGCCGGCCTGGGGGAGTATGAAATGGCATGCTCACCGAGCTCCAGTGCCCACTTGGCTATACGTCCGGATGACTCAGGTTTTGACAAAACTTGTCTCAGTGGTAAGTCAGTCAGTACCTAGATGGAATGGGCTTGAAAGTAAGGTCGGAGACGCCGTCATGCTCACCGCCAACACTATCTTTTCGAGGTGGTGTACCTCGCCTCGGTCCTTTGAGAGCTCTACCGATAAAGTAGATGGGGAGTTGTCGTCCAATCTCATCTCGCACCAATACCGACCGATTGCCTCATCCGAGGTGGCGAATATAAAGAAAGGAGCTCGCTTCTTTCGGGCGGTCAGGGTGGGCGGTCGTGAGATACTCTTTCGGTGTGTGAAAGCGACATGGTGTTCTTCCCGCCAGCTAAGTCCCGAGCTCTCCTTAAGATCTTGAAGAAGGGTAGGCTGCTTTCGGCGACCCTAGATAGGAATCTATCGAGGCGGCCGGACATCCGTGAGTTTGTGGATCTCACGGATGGTTTTGTACTGCATGTCAAGTACCGCTGACCATAGTGGGATTCGCCTTCAAGCCTTCTCGAGAAACCCAACATCCCGTGAATTTCCCGTTTTCACCATGAATGTGCACTTTTGAGGTTGAGCTTGAGGTTGATCGACCGACGAGGCGGAGGATAGTTACGAGATCGTCGTGCGCACTTTCGGTTTTCGACTTTTGACCACGATATCGCCGACGAGACCTCGACGATCTTCCCTATATGATCTTTGAATATAGCGTCCACCATCCTCTGGTAGGTAGCTCCGGCGTTTTTCAGGCCGAAAGGCATTTTTTGGTACGCGAAGACACCGAAGTCAGTGATGAACGCCGTCTTTGGAGCATCCTCTCGCTCATCGTGACTTGGTGGTACCCCATGCAGATCCAGAAATCAAGATCTCGTGGCCCACCAGTGCCTCCACCTTCTTGTCAATATCAGGGAGAGGTAGCAATCTTTTGGGCAGTGTTTGTTGAGGTCGGTATAGTCGACACACATGCGCCACCCTCCTCCCGGCTTTCGGACCCTAACGGATTAGCCATCTAGGTCGGGTATTTGACCTCGAACAGGATCTTGGCCTCCCAGAGTCGAGTCACCGTCTCTTATGACCGTGCTGCTGCCGCGAAACCTCTCTTCTTCGCCGAGGCGGTTTGGTGGCGGGTCGATGTTGAGGCGATGAGTGATGAGCTCGGGTGACACTCGATCATGTCGAGTGAGGACCATGCGAACACATCCCTGTATTCCCTCGGTCGATGACATGCTATCGAATATCGTTGGACCACAGGTGCCGACCTTGACGACTTTGGATGGGTCATCGTCGCATAGTTGAAGGTTCTCGGTCAGTCGTCCCGGTGTCGACCGAGGTTACGTAATTGCTAGGCACGAGGTAAGGCCACATCTTGGGTTGAGACTCGTGGCATTCTTTGGCTGCCGTTTGATCACCCCGGATGTTAGCACTCCACCGGGTGGGTATCTTGATGGTGATGTGGTACACCGCGCAGGCGGCTTTGGTGGCGTATAGCCGCCTCTTCCCGAATGATGTTGTACGGAGAAGGAGCTCGGACCAAGAAAAATTGAATGGCCTTGGTGACCGACCGGGAGCACGCCTACCAGAATCGGAAGGGTAATGGCGCCTCGGGTTGGACCACCTCATGAGTGAAGCCCGCGGTGGATGGTGCGGGATGTATTTGAATCCTCCGACCTCGAGTTTATCCAGCAACTCGAAAGATGATCTCGACGGAGGCACCAATGTCGATGTAGACCCGGTGGGACGTTCTTGTTGCCCACCACGGCTCAGTATGGTGATGGCATCCGGTGGGGCATGATCTTGGGCACTGGTCATCTTTAGAGAACACGATGTTCTCACCGTCACGAGTCGCTTATTTTCGGCTCCTCGGGGACCGCATCCGAGCTTCATTTTTCAACGACGACCTCGTCATTCCTATGGGCAGTCCGGTAATGGCGTAGACCTGCTCCATCGCATTGGGACCTTCGTCCTCGTCGTCTTCAGGTTGGGTCATCGTCGAGGTCGGCCCGCAGTTGTTGCCACCTCCATTCTTTCCTCTGCGCTTCTTGTTCCCGGCCCAGGTCGGCCGAGGTATTTCTTAAGCGCTCCTCCTTTGACGAGCTCGTCGATCTGCGAGCCCAAGTTTCTGCAATCTTCGGTATTGTGACCATACCCTTGGTGATAGTCACAATACTTCTCCGTCGACCTCTTCTTGGATCCTCCTTTCATAGGAGGGGGCTTCGGGAAGAGCTCAGCGTGGAGCTCAAATATATCCGCCTCGATTTGAGCAGATGAGGCGCTGCCGCCGTGGTTTGGCCGAGGTCTAGCACGGACTCGATCGGGCCCTTCTCGATCCTCTCGAAGGCACTTGGCGATCGGCGCCCGACCTCGGTCATCCGGCTTCTTTCTTTCAACCTCCGCTTATCCCGGATCTCTTTTCTTCCGATCCGACTAGTCTCCTTCGACGTAGTTGTCGACCGTGGTCCGAGGCGACTAGCCGTCTTGGCTTTTCCCGGTGATCTCTTTATTCAAAGGCGCCGGTCCGATCCCGTTCTTGAACGCATTGATGATGTAGAGATCGTTACTCTCATCAATTTTGAGAGACTCTGATGAACCTCGAGACGAAGTTCGACATCGCCTCGCCCCTCCTCGCGGATGGTGAGCGGTCGGACGGCGGTTCTTGATGTGGCATCTTCGGTAGAAGCACCATTTGAATCGATCCATAAGATCCTCAAGCGGTGTATGTTGTTACGGAAGCGAGGTGAACCAACGTCGGGCGTTGGAGATCAGCACTCGGGAAGATTTTGCACATATGAAAATCTTCCATTCCTCGATTCGCCATGTTGGTGGTGTGGCGAAAAGAAAGTCGGAGGGTCCCCAAGACCATCGCAGTGCGATGTTGGGTGCCCTGTATCACGGGGCGGCGTGTCCAAAATTTCTCCGGAGAAAGGAGATGATTCTCGTGATCGGTCGAACCCGGAGATCATTGCCATTTCTCTACGGAGGGTGGGAGACCGTAACGACGTCTATCGTCTCTTCGAGGGAGTTCGGCCCGCCTCTCTTCTATCTATCCTCGGCTCTCTGGGCGGTGTGTCGAGGTGGTGAGCGACTTCGCGGACGATGCGGAGGCGAATGGTTGCGACCATCCCGGCGAGGTGATTGACTTCGGGCAGCGGGGTGATGTACGCGTTCTCGGCTATTGTGCCGAGGTGGCGTTGATCACGGTGGGCTAACGACCCGGCGCCCGTAACCGCGATTCGGGTACTCTTGAGGTGCCGCTCCGTTTGTCCTCCGGTTGAGAAACTCGGAATTGACCGAGATTGGCATTGAAGAATTCGGATACGGCGGCCGAGGACCTCATGAGATCGGTGAACCCACTGCTCACCGGTATTGAGGTCGGCATCTTCTTCGTTAGGCGGCGATCCCGAGGTGTATGAGAATGCTCCATGTAACCTCGGTGTGTTGCTGCTGGTGGCGTCCGCAATCCCCTTCCCGCGGCTGCGTGACCACTTGATCACCCTCAAGACGGTCGTTGCCCGGCCCGGCGTGATACTAGCGTTTGCACGAGTTCTTGCCATTGAGTTGTAGAAAAACGAAGCTTTTTGTTCGAATCTTCCCACAAACGGCGCCAATGATAAATCTAGTGTATGTAAATAGACGAGATTTAAGAAAAGCAATAGAGAACACAAGAGTTTTTACGTGGTTCGATCAAGAATGAGATCTACGTCCACGGAGGTGATGATCCTCAATACTTTCACTATAATCGGATTACAATGAGTGTATCTAAAAGCTCTAATATTCAATGAGTTGCTAACCCTTCTACCGTCGATTTA
Organism: Salvia rosmarinus; assembly: GCA_036937905.1. Classification (NCBI taxonomy): domain Eukaryota; kingdom Viridiplantae; phylum Streptophyta; class Magnoliopsida; order Lamiales; family Lamiaceae; genus Salvia; species Salvia rosmarinus. The sequence continues at coordinate 64,598,169 of CM072814.1, forward strand.
ACCTCTATTTATACATGTTTGTGGATCTTGTACCGGATCCCTTGATTTGCGGGACCACGATCTCATTCCATAACTGATCACGATCTCCTTCCATAACTGACCACGATCTTCGCCTTTGACTTGGTCTTGATTAGGGTTTAGACGGCTTTAGGCCTAACCGCTGGGGTCATCATTAGGTCGAGACCAATTCGGTTGGCTCGCTGATGATGGCTGAAACGGTTGGCCATATCCCATCACTATTCATTATGTTAAGGATTGTTTGATTACACACCGTACAAAAATCATTTAATTAAAATTTTAAATATTAGTCGATCACGCGTAATGTGTAATTTGTGAATGACTAACGTCCGAGCTACCAATAATATACTACCTTAAAACTAATTTCTTTCATATTGAGCGTTCTCTGAAATTGAGATCCATCATCCTTCTATTAACTTTATAAGAAGTGTAATTATGAAAACCAAATGTGCCTCTGGAAGCTGTCACTCTTGTCCACGGACAAAAACGAAAGAAAAAACACAAATGAAAAAAAACAAAACAATAACAATAAAAAATAAAAAAGTGCCTACCAAGAACAGCAAAGGAAAAATATTTTAAATGGAAATAAATGGTTCAATGTTCATTTAACAAAATATCGCTTCAAGTTTTGCTCTTAAAAAAAGTTCACCCTTCGCCCATATAAGTATATCAAATTACCTTATTCAACATTCATGAAAAATATCACTTTTATTTTAAAACATTATTTTTTATTATTATACAATATTACAATCACTTATTATTTACCAAAACCTAACACATGGTGAAACTCATATTCAACTCAAACAACACCCATCAACAATTTTATAAAACTCATGTCATTGACAAAAGTAACAAGTGACACACTTATGAATGATTAACGAATGAAGTATTAAATAAAATTGTTCTTGGTGGCAAAAAAACATCATTTACAAATTTTGAAACCATTTAAATTCGAAAAATAAAAGTAGCATATTTTCCAATAGTGTTTCAAGTCTGCGGTTCTACAATTCAAGACCCAGTCTCCCATTTTCCTGGTGATAATTGATTGATTCTTTTTTATATTTGAAACGAAAATAACATACAAGATTGAATTGCAAAAATAAACAACGCAATTTTATGCTGTAAATTTAGTCCACATTATACGTAGGTAAGAACATAATATATACATACCACAAAATGCATTGGGAAGGAAAATAACACACTTACAAAAATGCATTGATAAGGAAAATATGAAATTAAAATACAATAAAGATTCGGACTACCACAAAATGCCCTCTTAGCACATGCACAATGGTTGTCAACCTTCTAAACTGCAATTTCATCTTAACTCTTAAGGGGGGAAAAAGGCAAAAAAACACAAAATGGTAACCAATCACCGCCTTGTATGAAGATTTACCAATCCAAGAAAACCATCAAAATGATCTCAAAGTAAACATGAGCAACTGCATCAACCAAAGAGAATGAAGAGAAATGGCATTCGCCACAAAGTGGGAATGGAAATTTGCCAGCAAGAACCAAATCAAACATGTCAACTGTAAATCAGTGAGGAGTGAAGGCAAGAAACGTCTCTACATATCAAAAGAAATAGAAGAGGCTAAAAATCATCAGAAAGAGACTTCGAATTCAGACAGAATATATATTCACCACCATCACATACTTTGTAATAAACTCACAAAATGAATCCTAGTTACCAGTAGATAAGGAAGCTGAATTACTACAGTAACATCTCTTTACTACATGCTACAAAAAAGGTCCAAAGATCAAACTCCAAATCCACCGATAGCTTTTTGTCAGATAACCTGCACACCTATCAAACAACCAAATTGAGGAACCCCTTTCAGCAATATGAAGCCATATTTTGAGATGATGAAATGGAAACACCAGTTTCGACTTAATTGTTATTAAAGGAAATACTAAACATGCTTCAATGACAATTCAGAATGAGGAATAAATACATGCAATTATGACTCATACTACTTTTTTAAAAGGTCTAGTAGTTGTTATTAAGACTGCTCCTGAATTCTAGTATTCTTGGTCCGTTGACAGGCAGTTTTAGACTGTAGAATGTGGTGAGGCAGGAGATGCAAATTATAGGGCAAGTATTGATCCTATATCCACATCTCTAAACTGAATCCACTAGATCTAGTTAGTGATAAGGATCATGATCTACTGAGATAAGAAACCTACAGACTATATCCTGTTCAATTCCTTTGTCCATTTTGGATCCAACATAAGAACTTCATCCTCTTAAATCCAAGCGAACATAATATTATGTTTATAGGAGTTGGTACAGCAAAAACACATCTAATTCAAATTAAATCATAGACAAATAGAACATGTCGATATCTATATAAACATGTCCTACAAGTAATACAAATTCTAGCCTTTAGATCATTTTTGCAGTTCACAATCTTCCCTATAACCCTATAATGAATAATGATATATCAAGATTATATTGTTTAAAGACATTAACTAGTGCTTCTAACCATGATACAATCAAAGAAGGCCTACTTCAAAGCACACATTTCACACATTGCTAATCATTAATGGTGTAATGTGATGCAGATTGCTTCTCTTTATAGAAACTAGCTCTGAATAATTGCTATTCAGCAGTATATATCAACAGATAACAAATTCAAAAGTCAGTAGACTGGAGGTATCATTCGCAATTCGCATAAATTGAGAGATATATAATAAGAAATCACCTTGATTACTGCTGCTGATTTTGAGGGGCGTTGGGCGGAGGCATTCCCGGCCTAGGCGGTCCAAACATCTGCACTTGCCCACCGGGAGGTGGTGGAGGGGCCATACCGGGCCTAGGCGGCTGCTGCCCTGGCGGCGGACCACCCGGCATTCCGGGCCTGGGGGGCCCACCAGGCGGCGGCGGACCTCTCATCATCTGAGGGGCGGCATCATCTGCGGCCTCTGCCCATACTGAGGAGGAGGACCGAACCCAGCCGGCGGAGGACCGCCTGGCCTGAACTGCGGCGGAGGCGGCATCGGCATCCCCGGCCTTGGCGGGAACCCTCCGGGGGAGGGCGCCGCGGAGGGAGGCCTGACCACCGGCGCCTGCTGCGGGTACGACATAGGCGGAACCGAAATCTGCGGCGGCCGAGAAATCTGCGGCTGCATCATTCCCGGCGCCGGCCCGCCCACGCCGCGGACGGGCCCTGCAAGACCGGGCTGGGCCTGGGAGAGCGGGCCGGTGACGACGCCTCGGCCGGCGGCGCGGCCCATTCCGGGGCCGGGGACCGCCGTGGCGGAGGCGGTCTTGAGGCGGGAGTCGTCGGGGGGCGGGGGGCCCTCGACGGTGAGGGAGATGACCTCCTCTCCGCGGAGGAGGACGAGGCCGAGGGTCCGGCGGTCCTCGCGCTCCTCCTTGGAGCCCTTGGTCGGCGGCAGCTTGCGGAACTCCTCGCAGTCGCCGAGGACGAGGTTCATGTGGCGGTCGAATGCCATGAATTTCCCGATGAGCTGGCGGCCGTCCTGGATCGTCACCCGCATGCGGTAGTTGATGTACTGCAGCATCTTAGAGCTCTTCGACATCGACATTTTCGCTGGCGGAGAAGAATTGCAGCCTCTCTCTCTAGGGTTTGTGTGTGTGAGAGGGACGGTTGGGGGGGTATTAGAATGTAGAGCGAGAAAATGAGAGTATAGGACGGTAGGGTTTTATGAAGATGGTCGGTGGAGTGGGTAAAATTTCAGATTAGTCAATAATGCAGGGGTATAAGAGGAAATGACATTTGAGTTATGACCGCTAATGCATTTGTAGAGGAAAATTAACTTTTCGTCTTATAATTGAGCTGCAGATATATCATAGAGGGTGTTTGGTGTTTGACTGAGCTTATAAAACAAAAAAAGCAGTTTATGTTTATTTTTAAACCTTACTACTCTTAAGGATTGAACGAGCCAATGATTATAAAAAGTAAAAAAAAAAATGCAAGTGACTGGACCTATATAATTTGTTAAAATTTGGCTTTCAAAAGAAAATTTGTTAAAATTACATTATTTAGGAGTTATATTATTGATTGGGAAAATTTGTGGTTTGGATTATATTATTACATATAATTAGTAATTATTAATTAAAAACACATAAAACAAAAAGCGCTATTTTCTGAATCTGCACTCCAAATTTCCCGGTTTTCCCCTCTCTTCTTACTTCTAAGCCCTTGCAAAACCCTGAGCTATATTCCGGCGGTATGCCGGGAATCACGTCAGATTCCGGCGAGTCCAACTCTCTCCATCGTTCCCCCCTCCTTGGAGACTCAAACGCCGAGGGTCTATCCTCTGCGGGCGCGCCGCGCCGCCATTCGGTCGCGTCTCTATCTCTTGGGCACGTGGCAACTTAGCGTCTCGCTCCTGCAAGCAGAATCCGGTGGGAAGTGGTGGAAGTGAATCTCACCAATGCGGGAGAATTGCGTATGGCTCGGTCATGCACCTTCGCACTTCTCCAGAGCCGGAAAAATCCGATTGACGAGTTGCAGTATGACAAAACTTGGTACTTGATTCGTGTGCAGTTAGTTTGTTTTTACTGTTTTTTAACTGAGGTAATGCTTATTTAGAATTTGATGAGTTTGGGCAGAATAGTGCTTGTTCGGATTGGATGGATGCTATGATTGAAATAGCTGCACTGTCTAGTTATTGTTTCTGTTGTAAGCTGGAATTGAATTTGTGACTTCTGCTGTTTTGGTTACTTGGTTAGGAGTTCGTTGCTTGAGATGTTAGGCAGCATAATGCTTGGTGAATTGATTAGTAGTGTTTAATAGCTCTTCTTTAGGACTTACTTTCTTGTTAAAATTATAATAGTTGGAGTTCACAATATCAGGGACAAGTGCTCTGTGGTTAGCCGTAAATCAAAAAAATTCATGTAGGCAACTCTCTTAAATGGGAAGTCGTGGATTCCATCTGAGAGTATTCATGAAATTTCTTAACAAGAGTGTTGTAAAGACCCACGACGCAAAATTGTTATCATGCTTAAGAAACCAATAATGACCAGTTTGTTTTATCTGATGAGTAGATATGGACTTGAGTCTCTTGTCAGATACTTGAGAATCAGTCTAGGGCGACATGTATGTAAACAGGAATATGTTTAGAGGCTGCATTGTTCTCCCATTAATTCTTGGTTTTAGGAGACAATTTTTTTTTCAGGATAATGCTCCTGTGTGGGATATGTTTATGTGATTTTAAAATATATCTTTTGCATGACATGATCACATGAATAGACTATCCAACCAATAGATTGCTTGTAGGTGTGCTTATACAGAGCTTAGCTGTATTACTTATTCACAAGGATGAGCAGAATTTCAGTCCACCTGTCCATAAGTTTCAGTTCTCATTTTCTCATGTATTATTCATGCAATTTATTTGCAGTTTCTTGGTTTGTTTCTGGAAACTGGCAACTTTTTTGGATGGTGGATGGAACCTTTAGTTGTCATTTCTTTATTAGTGGCTGCTCACATCCTGAACCATTGAAAGCCATGACGTTGTTCTCAAATATGCAGGTGGGTGCATGTAATGGAGTACAACAAGGAAATAAAATCTCTCCTTGGTGATTCAAAGTCATATGTTACTCCTACCATTGAAGAACCCAAGACATTAGTAAAGGCAACTCTTCATTTCTTATTATGTTTTAGCATCTTCGCAGCATGCCTGATTTTTAGGACTCCTGTATCTGACTGTTACATATGAAATTAGACAGTTGAGGAGCCAACCTCATTGAAAGCTGCCTGGGAGCTGATGGAACTGTTTTATGCGGACAAGCAATCTCAGACCTGGATCCCTGAACGCCTGCTTGATTGGTTAGCTGTATGGGACTTTTCTTTCACCTCACAGTCTTCTTTTCATCTTTTATCAGTGGCAAATTGTAAGGCTTCTTTTTTTGTCTGCAGGATTTTGATTGTTCGTTATCAGCAACTCAGCCAACTGTCCATGCAAGACTTGTGTCTTTCCAGAAAGGACTTGTAACTATACAGGTCTTTACTTCAACACTTCATCTTTGACTTTCATGGACCCATCTATCACTCACTTTTTTTTTTTAAACTGCATCTGCTCCCTCAATCCTGTGTCGACAATTTAGCAGCTGATATTGGAGATTATTTTATAGTAGTATCTCCAGTGCAGCTTTAGAATACATGAAATTAATGTATTTGCTCTTAGGTCTTTTTCCTTGAAAGTAAATTCAGGTTTAACATCTGAATTTACATTGCTTTTGAGTTCAAAACATGTAAATCTATTATTGCTTCTTTCTATTAATACATTTCAGAATAATGTGAATAGGATTTGATTTGTTAATATGTGCATTGAGATTCCACATTTTCCTATTTATTAACGTACTATGAGTTTAATTCAACCTCAATTAATTAATTTGTCCTTATTTTTTTCTTTTCATTTGCTTTCTTTTTACAGGCAGTTGAGAATGATCCAGAGTATTGGGAAGTTATGTCGTCTGCCTTAGGAGTTGGCTGGTTGGATATTGTTGTGCGTATATCTAATCGAACAACTCGCTTGTATTTTAAAGTTGAATATTTCATAGGTGCGTGCTGCTTCTCATACTGAACTAAATGATTACAGGTAAAATTGTTGCGGTTGCATGGATCTTATCATTTGGACCAGCTTGGAAGTCGAGAGGTAAGTCAGATTACAACCTCTACTCTGTACAGGAAACAAATCCTGAAAGTATTTAAAATAGCAAGATTTGTTTAGATGTGATGATTTATTCATTTCACAGCCCTATATACGAATGACATCTGGATCTTTTGCATGTTTCTGAAACAGATAGAAAGTGGACTAGTTGAAGCAGTTGCTCTTCTTATATCACAGATGCCACGACTGCGTCCTCATATATCGGAAGAAAAATTAGGAGAATGCTACAACACCAAGCCTGAGTTTATGAAAGTATCACATATGCTTGAGCATTAGTACCTGAATATCAAATTACACTATTCTTTAATCATTTCATTTGTCAGGCATGGGGAAGTGGCGAACTCAAATTGGACTGCCATCCTTACTGGCTACAATGTGATCATAAACAGACCAGAGTCGGACTTAAAAATATGATTCAGATAATGTTGGGAAATGCTAGCGTTCTCTCCCATTCGACATATCACTGGATAGAGCTTTTCATATCTCACCTTTTGTACATTAGGCTTTTTACTGTGGTATGTTCGATGCGGTTTCTTCGAGCTTGATTTTTCTCTTGTATCTGGTATAGTTGCCTATCCAGATTTTGGGAAATGAAGTGGAAGAGTAATTTCAATCTCCATATAACATCCATATTAAATATAATTGTTCTGTTGTGGGGTTTGGAAAGCATTTATACGCTAGCTCAGAAATGCATGCATTTAAAACCAATTACCAATCGTCATAAGTTGATGGGACTCCTAATTGGATTCTAGAAGAAAATGATGGCCCTAGAATTCCTTAATTTCTTTTCTCATTCAGCCAACCTTTGGGTGATCTTTGAAGTTTCAGGTTGTTCTAGCTAAATGCTCAAGATCATTTGGCCCCTGGTAAGAGATCCTATTCTCTTCTTCCTTTCTTGGTCTGTGCATGCGATTGTAGTTCAGTTATTTTTTATGTGATGCAGTTGTAAAATTGTATAAACATTATTAATTACTTATATGTGTTGGTGCTCTTTGATCATTGTTCATAATTAGCAAACCAATAGTTTTTTCCATTGTGGGTAGATGCAAATTTATGTCGTTTCAGGATATTTGGTGAGTGAATCAATAAAATCATTTGGTTGCTTAATCTTTATCTTTGAACAGGATGATAACCCATGCTGTAGAGCTGCTAAGGTTTAAATATACGTTTCAAGCACCGAGGCGTTTTCCAATAGCACCGCGAGGCGTAAGCCTCGAGGCGGTCCGAGGCGTAAGATCAAGGCGTAAATCAAAGAAACACGTAAAAATTATAACTAATATAAAAAAACACATAAAACATAACAAATATATTACAACACATAAAAAACATAAGTTTATAATTAGATACTTATGAGTCTTTTAAAATCTTAAACTCTAGTCTAATAATTATTCACCATAATCAAGAGTATAAGAGGCGAGACTATGGAGACAACTTCAACCTCAGATTGTTACATCTAATTATATAATGCAGTCACTAAAATAATAAACTGAATAAAGAGAGAACGGTTGCCGAACTGCAGAACTACAAAAACAGATTGAAATCAGAGAGAGAGCGAGAGAGCAGGAGAGAGGAGAGTGTGATGCAGAGCAGAGAGAGCGAGAGATGAGAAGAGAGAGCGGTGCAGAGCGAGAGGAGAGAAAAGATCGATAGAGTGTTGGAGAAATTAAGTCTTAATTCAACCAATTAAGGCTATTTTTATCAGCCCATTAGAAACTAACAAAAAATAATAAAATCCATGCAAAAACATAATAAAAGTACAAAAAAAAAGGGAAAAATTTGAAATTTGGATGATAAAGCGAGGCATCCGCCTCAGACCGCCTCGATCTGCCTTGCCGCCTCGGTGCGCCTCGGGCTGGCTGAGGCGTCCGCCTCTTGGACAACGGGTGAGGCGCCGTCTCGAAGGCGATTTCCGGCCGCCTCGCACCGAGGCGGGCCTCGAGGCGAGCCTCACCAACGCCTTTTTAAGCCATGTGCTGACAGCTGGAAGCGCTCAAGCAGAAATGCTTTTGCATGAGGAGCAGTCTAAGATTGGTGGAATCTGCATAGAAGAGCTTCATCGACTGGTTTATGCTCAAATTCTATCCTCTCATGCCTTGACTTGGAATGTAAGTAGTGAATCGACAGTCTTTTTTGGGCATTAATGTTTATGCCTTGTAGCCTTTTGACACTGAGGACCACAAGTATTTGATATAGATTCAGTTTTCAGTTGTTTTATTATTGGAATTTGGCTAATTGGTTAATACTTGCAGTTGTAGACTGAAATAGATTGATTGATATTTGCAAATTATCTTGATCTACATATGAATGAATAATCATGTGGAAGTGTGTATATGATTGCCACACTTAAGGGGTTCTTGAAGTGTATAATTTATCATGCATCCAAACTTGCCGTTTTATAATGTTGGCAGTATGTATTGCTTTAACATTGTTGGATTTCCACTCTTCTAAATTCTTAAGTAGCTTTTTCATTTTGTGCTTTCTCACTGCTGCTGATAGGTAAATCTAGAACTTCTTCATGAGCTAATATTTTTTGGAGATGGATGAAAATCAAGTAAACCTTTTATTTGACGCCATTTTGATTATATCTATCTTCTCTCATGGCATCTAAAGTTTAATGACTGTTATCTTTTTTTTTTCAAAAATGATAGTTGTTGAGCTGTTCAGCAATATAAAATTGTGAATGTGAAATCATCCTACAACGGCTATATCTTAATCTAATATACTTTAATTTCTGATTTTCTGGACCTTCAGATTGCTCCTATATATTTGACTTCATGTATGAAGCAAGGTCTGGGCTTGTTGGAGAATTTATTGTACAAGCAGCCTGTACAGCATCATCAAGTGTTACTGAAGGTAATTAAGGACTGCAACATTGTTATCTCTCGTTTCTGTCAAAATCTGTAGATTCACATTAATTGTTTCTAATTGATGACCTTCAATTTACATTTTCTCTTTTACACAGAGCATAGAGATCTGTCATCTCAATGGAATTGATTATGTCAGTCACCATCTGATGAAGGTATGTTTCGAGCATTGAATACCGATCTCCTGGGGTTATGCTGCATGTGCCTGAAAGGCTGAAACATCTCATCCATTATGGATGCAACTTTTTATGATGCGCTTCTCATTTTCAATATATGCCAGTGAAGTTCACTTGTACCAATATGCCATCTGTGGAAGCAGATAGCTGGAGTTCATTACTGGAAGCATGGAAAGAAAGGTTCGGCTGTGTTCTGGCTGCAGCAAGCTCAAGATGATGTTCGTTTAAAACCAAATTGCTAAGCATTTGTTTGATTTTGTTGGCAAATCAGTATCCGATGAAAGTTTCAAGCAAATGTTACGCAGAATTTGTATTTTAACACAAATGATTTGAGCGTAAAGGTTTACTCGCTTATGGTCACAGGAAAGTAACTGAAATCTAACAGTTTATATTGTGAATACTACTAGGCTTAGCAGGGTAAGAAGATAAAATATAGATGTATAAAATATCTTTTGCTTAGTTACAATCTTTGGTGTTTCTTTTTTTTTTGGAAAGTTGTAGTTAGAGAGCAAACTTCATGCTCTACTGCTAAGTAGTGGTGTTTACATGTTGGCTACCAAAAGAATTGCATACAGTTGCCCTGCTTCGTTTACAACTTATGAACTTCTCCTTGCTGGAGAAATAAAATCCAGTAATTCGTTATTTACTGCATGTCTCAACTTGCATTGACCTTCTTAGTGTATTTGCCTCCTTTCCTGCAGCAATGGGAAGGAATGATTGAATTGCTGGGAACCGAGTCAAAAACTGCTGGAGGTCTTGAATTCTTGAAAAAGTAGGCAATCTTTTGTCCGTTTGATCTTCAGTAGTTGCAAAGTTCTATGTACTGTTGCTCATTTCCGATCCTTTTGTTGATAGGTATAGGGATTTGAGAAGATCTCTTCAGCAAGTTCAGGATGGAGTCACCACTGATGATGCTAGAAAAGCTGCAGAAGCGCTTGTATCTGTATGTTGATGTACTCCTGTTGTGATATCTATGTTATAATGTGCCCACATACTGGTGCATGTCCTCATAAGTTGCATTCGTTTTAATTCTACACGAAGGAAGGTTTACCTGAACGGGGTTCAACTTGCTCGTCATTAAGACAGTCTTATGCACCCCGTCTTTTGCTAAACAACGAACTAAGCATGACTATTTTTAAGTTATAATCTAACTGAGGATCTCTGATCCCATTTGTACAGCTCATGAAAAATCCTTCTACACCTCAGCAGTTTTGGCTGCATCTGCTATATGACTCAGTAAGTAACTCTTCTTTTCGCTGAATCAAACGAGCTTTGATTATCAAACTGAGAAATCCAATATCCAACATACGAATACGTTACATGTGATTGATTGTATCACTTTGAAACAAATTACATGATTCTTCGACTCCTTAATCCTGTGCAGTTGAGATTGCTGAACTGGAAGGATCGGTCGTTGCTCAACGTTTCTCAGACCAACCTTTTGTTGAATAAGTTGCAAGAGTTGTCGTTTGCACGACTTCTGCCAGGCTACGTCAATGCTGACTTGCCACCAGAGGCCTTCAAGTCTGTCCGGCTGGCTCTTGCGACCAATCTTGGCCGTGCCATCCTTGAAGAGTAAGAGCCTTCCTCAATGTTTTTTTGTTATATTAGTTTGTGAACACCTCTGTGTGGGAACTTTCCAACCTTTCTTATATCGACTGAATGTGTTGGGTGTTGTTAATTATATGGATTTTCAATTGATTGTAATTACAAATGATCAGTGTATGTGTTAAATATAAGATAAAGTATCCGGTCTCCATTTTTGACTTACTATACTCCGACACCATTCATCATACTTCAATCTTTAGAGTTTCATTATTTTTCAGGCTTAATATGTGACCAATTTCATGTTTGGGTAAAATGTGAATATACTTCTCAAATTATTACATTTTTGTCTCGAATAAATGAAAATTGATGAATAGTAGATGAGTCTTGTGAATTTTGATTCGTGTACAGTATGTTCAATAAAATGTAACCTAATAACACAAAATCACAGAGGACGAAACCCTAATATGATCAACAGAAACCCTAATAAAAGTTTTCTGTTATTAAATTTATAAAGAGATTACTCAAATTGTTTGTCCCCGAATTATATTATGAAAATTATGCGTTATTTTTTTTTAATTACAATTAATGTAAATGTTGTTACATGTAAAAGATATGTAACTTCTTTTAAGTCCTTATATAATATTTTAGTATTAATATAGTATTTTCTAGTTCTAAGTTTTAGAAATTACTCTCACTGTACACGTAAAAGAAATCTATGAAAACTATATAAAATCAACATCTCAATAATCATAAGTGCACATATAATCTCATACTAAAATATATTGAATCATTTGTACATATGAATGTAAAAAGATAATGCCACAACTAAATGCGTATAACGAATAATAATAATAATAATAATAATATAAAAATTAGATACGGATTGAAATATCTTTTATGGCGACATTTAATTGGGCTAGGTTCTATCCCAATCATAGAGAGTTTGGAAACGATTCTGCAGTTTATTAAATGCAAAACAATGCATGTCATTACTTTTTCTACATTGACGTTGATGGCTTATAATTTATAAACGTGAGAGACTAGAGGTACTCAATTATTTTTTAAGGTTAATTGGCTATTAATTAATGATTTTAACAATTTTTTTAAATATTACAATAATATCACCACTTTTCAATTTTTGTAAAATAGACACTTCCAATTTCTTTTTCACAAAAAATTGATATATCGAGTATAATATCGGCATCAAATATCGAAGTCATGCAACCGTAATTTGACGTCATCGGCTTGCCACAAAATGAAAGATAGCGGCATTATTGCAACGTTTCAAAGACCGTCTTAAAATTACAAACCAGGTCAAAGTTTGTACTTTAAATATACAATTAACCATTTTCTAAATGACAACTACCATGTATTGTGAGTCTGTGACCATGCTGAATACTTGTGTAATAATATCATAACGTTGAATCTATTGAGACATGATTTTTTAAAAATAAAATACTGAAAATTTGACGAATACATACGTAATACTTTTGTACTTTATAAATTCTATAGTTTGATGCCAAATTAATCATTGCTCTTTTCTTGTTTCCCATTTAGTGAGGGTGTCCAAATCATGTTCATTTATTTTAATTTACATATATAGGAATTCAACATGACAATGATTTGACATGCGTAAATAGAATTGTAAATAGAATAAATAATTTGTGAGGCATCTTAATGTGATAAAAAATTATTTGAACTCGTTAAAATCAACTAACTGGGAAAAAATATTCGATCGTTGACTAATGATCAATAAGGTCATAAAATATAAATATACTATACTTTTGGGGATATTTAAGCTCCTTTTCTATATGTGATTAGTATTAACTTATTATGTATATATTCAAAGCTGGTTTAAGCTTGTGAGCTTCAATATTCAATTAACTAAGGAGTTTAACTTAATAAGTGAAAAATAACACTCAAACTTTCACATGTTTGATTTGCCTCCGTTCAACGACATCTCTAAATGTCATAATAAATAAAGTTTGGATGATCCTAAAATATAAGGTCTGGATAATTCTTTCCAAATATATATTGCACCAAAAATTTGTGTAATGATATTGTTCTATAAATATATTTTTAGTGTTTGATTATTCATTATCCAGCTTTTATTTTTGCTTTTCATAATTATTTAACGCAAAAACAAATAATGGAGTATTCTAGGCAATTATGTGCACTTTTTGTCTTTTACACTACGAAAAATGTTTTCTTTTTGGAGGCCCCTTTTCTTTCCCACAAATTTATGTGAAAATAAAATCTCAACATTAAGAAATATATGCAAACAACGTGAATATTTGCTTTTTATTTGACCAATTTGCCATTCTTCAACAAAGAAATATAAGGTGAGAGAGAAAATTAATAATCTCTCCCTCCCAAAATTTATTCCTAATTTTTTCTTCTTAGTACGTCTTCCAAGTTTATTTTATTTTTATATATGAAACTACTCCATAAAATACTTTTTATTTTTCACCATCAACAATACTATTTATTTATATTTTTTTAACACTCATAACTCACCACTATCCCTACTTATTATCTTTAACAACATTATTTATTTATATATTTTATCATCTATGACGTACTACTAATTAATTTAACACTACACTAGTATGAAATCATTACTCTACTCATAAAACACTTAACAATTGTTATTAAAACATGTATCGAAAATTCTCATGAACATATTTTGAGATGGAGGGAGTATATGATTGCAGTAATACGTTCACTTTTTTAAGATTACAATCGCTATTATTCGAGATGGTTGAGAAAGAAAATAAAAACTTGAGACGATGATAAACATACACTTTTAATATTACAGTCACTATTGTTCGAGATTGTTGAGAAGAGTCATTACGATGATAAACATATTTAAATCAATTCGAATCCACTTTTAAAAATGGTTCACTTTATACCCACTTTACACCGCAAATTCCAATAATCAATAAAACAATGAGAACTAATTCTTTATTTCCTCTTATTTATTAATAAGTATCAATAATATTAAGTTGACAGTTGTAATAACATTCTACAATATTATGTCCATTACCGTTCATCATAGTATGGTGTAATAAAAAATAATATGAAATTTCATTAATTTATAGATTATAATATGATGTCACGTCTTAATCTTATTAATTGACACTTAATAATTCATTTATATAGTTTGTTTTATATCACGTCTTGTTATTATTAATAGAAGCTTATATTATTATTATATATGATGCCATAACTTTACATTATGAATTATATTGGTGTATAGACCATAACATGCATGACGCTATAACTCTGTGATTTATATTTAATTACTAAATAATACGGCATGACACTATAATATTATTATATACTACAATATGATGTCTCATTTTACTATGATTTATAAATATTTACGTGTATAATATAGAATGTCATTACTATTATTGATGCCTATTGATTTATGTATTTTAAGTATTATGTTATATTGAATTTCATAAATTGTTATCATATTATTATAGTGGTGTCTCAACTTATTATTATGAAGTATTATTGATTAATATGAACTATAGCATGGTGCCAAATTTTAAATTATTGATTATTATAATATCTATGCTTCGCTTAATTTTCCTATCTAATGCTATTCTATTAACGCTGTGAAATGAATTTCCTCATAAGTGTTGCCTCTCGTGCTTGGAACATCTTCAAGGGTTAACTCTATTATAGAGTTAATTTTACACTATTGTAAAGTAAAATATAGAGTAATCATATATTCATTTCTAACAATCAACTCTATATTTAACACTATAATAGAATATTTTATTTTATACTTTTTATTATTGAATTAATTTATGGATGTAATTATATTCATGCTTAATCATATTTAATTATAATAAGCATAATTTTAATCTAAATATTTTTAAATTAATGGGCCTAGATTAAATTAAATTAATAAATAAAATTTATTTAAATCAATAGATTCAGGTATTTTATTTAAAAAACGAACTACTTTATTCTAAAATATAGTATGTTATATATATAAGGTTGACATTTAAAATCCGTTTTAATATGCTAAAATCTTGTAACAAATAAGACTAATTATAACTAATATATATGCTAAATTTAGAGCAAATTTTTGTATATTAAGAAATAATAATTTTTATATATTACTCCTCCGTTCAGTAAAAATGTATAATTTTTGACGAACACGAGTTTCAATAAAATTATTGGTGAATTATTGTTTGGGTAGAGAAATGGTTCCAGTTACGAGTGAAAGAAATAATCTTTTGGTAAATAATAGATGATTGTGAGGTTGAATAATAAGAAATAGTATTCTAAAAAAAATTGATGTACTTTTAACGGATACAGAAACAACAAAAGTGATACATTTCGGTGGACCGAAGAAGTATTAAATACCTATATATATGGAATTATGTATTAATACATTCTAACATGTATGGGTAAAGCCATTATTAAAAACACTAGTTAATTAGCAATATTATATATATACATATAAAGATAAGTTCAATCATCTCTCATCTATCCTTCTCACGCGCCTGTTCACCACTTCAACATCAGAACTTAAATTTTACTCTCTACTTCGAGACACAAACTCAGAACAATCTCCAGAAATCTTCAAATCTCACTCTCTCGTATAAGAGAAACAAGAAAGCAGTGTACTCTCAAATCCCTAATTTTTCTTTCCCATTTGATAAATCTTGTGTGTGAGTTTGCGAAAACGATAAGAACACAAGAGGTTTTTACGTGGTTCGATCAAGGTAAAGATCTACGTCCATGGAGGTATGATTCCTTAATACTTTCACTATGAATGTATTTAAAAACTCTAGTATTCGATAGTTGCTCTTCCTTCTACCTTCAATCTAACCATTATTTATACATGTTATGGATCCCTCAAGATTACCATGGATCCCTTGCCTTGATGTGATCCAATCTCTGATGATAGGCTCGATCCCTTGAGTATCTCCTTCAATATCTTTTTAGATTTGATCTTGAATAGGGTTAAGGTGTTGGGCTTTGGGTCGAACCGTGTAGGCCGAAGTTGCTAGGCTGGGCCCAGTTCGCTTGGGCCTGCTATTGGGCTTGAGCGGTTAGGCCCCATATCCTATCATAGCCCCTCCAATTAGTCGAGTGACAACTACGCCGAGGTGAGGTGAATGATGTATTTTGCCGAGGTTGGTTGTTGCTTAGCTGAGGTCATTGTCGAGGATTTTCTTTCCTTTTGGATGACGAGGTTGAATCGTATTATCTCGTCCGAACCGAATTGGATGATTTGCCGAGGTCCGAACTGAGTTGGATGATTTGCCGAGGTCCGAACTTACTTGAACGATTTGCCGAGGTCTGAACTGACTTGGAACCAGGCCGTCCTCTCATTAATTAAGAGGATGCCGAGGTGGTTGACCGATCTGGAACCGGGCCATCCTCTCATTAATTAAGATGATGCCGAGGTGGTTGACCGAACTGGAGCTAGAGTGATGATTGCACGATTAGACTGGTATGTCTGAGTGTTTTAGGATATTACGTCATGTGTGTCATTCGGTTAGTTGACGCTCGAATCACGCGTGCGTCTACCTCACGTCAAGTCATGGGTAACCACGCGGGAAGTTGAATAGGCAGTTTTTGGGCGCCTATTTTACTTTAAATAGGTCAGAGAAATGGGAAACTGTTCATTTCCTTCATCTTCATCCATTTTAGCTCCAGAGATAAATTTCAAATCGGTGGTGCCTTTACTCTTCTTTCAGAACTTTGTCGAAGTTGAAGCAAAATTTCCCTTTGAAAAAGTAAGTATGTCTTCCTCATCTTCTTCTCTGTCTTCTCCGGTAGAGATTTCTGAATCTTTCCGATCTTCTTCTCTGCCTTCTCGGTAGAGATTTCTGAACCTTCCCGATCATCTTCCGTTGATAGTGAGGTGGAGATTCGGGAGTATACTTGTTGTACCCTGTCGGGTAGGTCTAGGAGTATGAGCGCTAGGGTTCCGGTGATACCAGCCGCCTGGGATAGGTATAAGATCAGGGACGTTGGTTCGTCTCTGACCGCCGCGGATATGTGCACGATAGCCTCGGAATTCCATATTCCGGCGGAGTGCTGGTGGTGTTTGCCGTAATCCGGGGATAGGGCGATGGCCCCTCCGGAAGGATTTATGACCGTATATAGTGATGCTTTGAAAGCCGGTCTTAGGTATCCCTTGGCTCCTATTTTTTTGAGCATTCAAGAATATTACCAAATTCTCATTTGCCAATTAACCTCGAACTCAATTAGGTCGGTGGTAGGGTTATGGCTTGCCTGCCATGGCCGAAGCTTTCTTTTAAAATCTTGATGCGTTTTTTTTGCATTAAGAGTATATGGGGTGTGTACTACTTGTCACCTCGGCAAGCGTTTAAAGTGACTGCCCCCTCAAAGGTTTCCCATTGG
This sequence comes from Salvia rosmarinus, assembly GCA_036937905.1. Lineage (NCBI taxonomy): Eukaryota > Viridiplantae > Streptophyta > Magnoliopsida > Lamiales > Lamiaceae > Salvia > Salvia rosmarinus. Next base: position 64,615,816 of record CM072814.1, read on the forward strand.
CAAACAAAGTTCTTCTTTTTGCGGGCTGAGGGGCAACCAAGGTATGAGTGGGGCATAGGTAAGATGAGGGATGTGAAGTGCAAAGCCCTGGGTGTTATAGAGGATCAACTGAACATGTTGGGTGAGATCTCTTGTAGCTACACTGAGGATGATCTGGTTGATGCCGGGCTGAGCCCTTATAGATCTGGAGCTTCGGGATCTGGGGAAGATCGGGGTGAGGGCCCTTTTTTTATTTATTTCCTTATATTTCTGATGATGTCTTTGTGCTAATCAACTCCTCTTCTTATTGTGTAGTGAAGCTCGACGCTCGTAAGAAGGCGAAGGTGTCGGCTTTGTCGTCTCCTGGGCAGTCGCCGAGCCCGAGGCCGCCGACGAAGAAGGCGAGGTTGGCCGAACAGAGCAAGGGGCCCCAAGTGGTGGCCGAGCTCAGTGAGTTGTTGACAAGGACCCCGACACCTCAGCCGAGGTCAAGTCCGACATCGGCGGAAGATACCCGTACTCGGATCACTTACGAGGTGCCGATTCCAAGCTCCCCTATATCCTTTCCGCAGGTACAGATTTATTTCGTATCCGCTGTTATCTCCTTCTGTGATGTGTTTTTAATCGTATGATTTTCGGGATGCGATGGCATGCAATGGGAACTGCACTGAGATAGCCGGACTCATTATCGAGGGCGTCTCTCGATATGACATGGTGGAGAGGGAGAGGGAGAGGGCCGTTGCTGAGGCCGCGAGGGCCGCTGCGGAGGCCGCTCTGAAGGAGAAGACTCGGGCTTTGGAGGTGGCCCAGGCTGATGTAAGGAAAGCACGTGGGGAGACGGTGGCGGCTGTGGCGTCGGCAGTGGACGAGGCGGAGAAGAAGTTCGCCGAAGAGAAGGATGCCCTGCTGGCGGGGCAAGGACCGATGTTGAGGGCCTTTGCCAGCATGCTTATTCAATCGGAGACCTTCTCCGCCTTCATCTCGGACTTGGCTACCGTGCTGATGACGCAGGTGGTGTCCGACCATCTGGAGGAGTTGGCGGCCGAGATGCCTGACTTCGACAAGGTCAGGCATGGTTGGGTTGAGGTGATCCTGATGAGCAGCAGAAGAACTACGCTCGCGTAATTGCCGAGGCGAGGTTCTTCCCTCTGCTGGAGACCTTGGCGGCCTCCACTTCTCTGCTGACGGCCGAGGTCGTCTCCCAATGCAAGGAGGATGAAGATGCCGATCTTCAGAAACTCCTTGCCGAAGTGCGGACTGAAGCTGGCGGTGCTGGGCCGAGCTCGAGGCTTCCTTCTGAAGGACAGGCTGGCGGTGCGGCGAGCTCGCAGGAAGGTTCAGTGAGCCTCGCCAGAGGCTCGTGTCACTGACTTCTTGTAATAGGTTTGATCTGCGGGATCATTAGGATCCCGAGCTTTGTACAAACTTCCCTTTTATAAATGATAAATACATCTTTTGGTTGAAATGAATGTGTTGTACTGTTTGTTTGGTTCGTGCTTTAGCAGTCGTCCTCTCGATACATTGGGCTAGATCACGATCTTCCGACCAAATTGAAAGAGGTCGGGGTGCCCTCTTCGAGAAGGATGAAGAGGTAATGTTCGAGAAGCCGCTCACGAAATGACTCAAACATTGCATAGTATGGATCTTGGAGTGGTCGGGTCGAGTACGTCGCCACCGACCGAAAAGCGACTTGTGTCAAACGCGAGGTGGCCCGTCTTGAGCGATAATGAAGCCTTAAAACTCAAGATTATCGATCTCGAGGTCCGAAGGTGGATGTTTCACCGATGGCCTTCAAGCGCGTTGATACAATGCGAAGAGCGCGAACGCCTAAGCGAAGTTGGCGCGGATCTCAAGAGCATGCTAAATATGAGGCGGTGATCCGCCGATCCGTGGTATTACTATATCGTAGGTGATGACCGAGCTCAATCATGCTTTGGCCGAGGCATGGTATCGAGGGATGAGGAGGACCCAATAGCAAGAGGTTTAAAGATCGCCTCAAGAGCCTGGTCAAATGCCTCCAGTTTATGAGGTCGTTCGCAGCGACGATGCCCGAGCCACACAATCAAGCTCCACCGACGTGAGGATTGAAGAAGTAAGCGGGTGGCGGCTACGGATCACGCCGAGGTGGTCCGAATGATGGGTTCAGATGTGACAAGAACGTCATATCGTGGTCGATCCCCATTATCGGGAGCTCAGCGAGGAAGGATGCAAGGTCGGGGGTGAGGTCGTAGCCTTGGCAGGATGACGAGGTCAAGAGGCAGGAGTTCGACCTCGGCCCAAAGGATATCCACCTCGTGTCGAGCACCTCCGCGCCGCCAGGAGCCTCGGGAGTAGGTCGTGACAACGCCGATCTCGCCGGCGGGTGGAAGGCACCGAGTTCATTCCGGTATTAACCGTCAATTCGAGATTTTGTTTCTATCTGGTGTAGCTTTAGCGAGTCTTGGCGAGGTGCTGCTTGGAAACCCGAGTAATATGTATATAGCTTAGAACTTGATTTTTAGTCATAAATGTATTTAGACTTTGTATAGTCATAAATGTATTTAGACTGTGTACCGAAGTGTATATCTTCCCAATAAAGAGGTATAAATTGTACGAGATCCGATTTGGACGTCGTTTGCACGTAGATGTTCAAATTAATGAGTAATCTGTATGTGCTTGCCTTGTTTGTCGAGAAATATCGATAGAGGTGGTCCCCTGGCGCGCGCTTAGTTTGAGTACCCTACTTTGCAGGTTTGTCATCCTCGCAAGGGCGTCCCTTTTTGAAGGTAAGTTGTGTTTCACCCGAGGTGAGAACGGATTTTCACATAGATATATGATGAGACGAAGTAATCCGCCCATAATATAAAAAAAAATGTTTTATTGATAAGTAAATGACATCGTGCCTTGGAAAAAAAATAGAAAGATGGCTAACATAATGCCGACGTGAAATAAAAACTATGTAAAATACCTCATCAGGTGAGTAATATGCCAGGTTCGGGGGATAAGTGTACCGGATAGGTAAGCAAACTTATAGGCCCCTTTGCCGAGGTCCTCGTGGATGCGATATGGGCCTTCCCATGTTGGGTCCAATTTATTAAGGCGCTCGGCTTTACTAGCTTCATTGTTCCGTAGGACGAGGTCGCCCACGTGGAGTGTGGAGGCTTTCACCCTCTTGTTGTAGTACTTTGCTACTTGGCATTTGTACTTGGCTTTATTGATGAAAGCGAGTTCATGTTTTTCCTCTAGAGCATCGAGATTGGCTCGTAGGTTCTCCTCGTTGCCATGCTCGGCAAAGTTAAGAGTTCTTGGGCTCGGGGCATCGATCTCAACTGGTATAACAGCCTCGGTACCATAGACTAGGTTGAAGGGTGTTTCACCGTGGGAAGTCCGAGGTGTCGTTCTGTATGACCAGAGGACTTGAGGGAGATTTTCAACCCAATCCCCTTTAGCTCGATCTAGCCTCTTTTTTAATCCTTGTACGATCGTACGATTTGTCACTTCGGTCTGACTGTTCACATGTGGATGTGCGAACGAGCTGAACTGTTGCTTAATCTGGAGCTCTGCATACCATTCTTTGAAATTTTTGTCGATGAACTGGGTGCCGTTGTCCGAGATCAAGACATGTGGTATGCCGAAGCGGCAAACTATACTTTTCCAAACAAAGTTCTGAATCCTTTTGCTTGTGAGGTTTGAAAGAGGCTCAGCTTCGACCCATTTTGTGAAGTAGTCTATGGCTACAACCAAATACCGAAGTTGTCCCGGTGCTCGGTCGAAGGGACCAACGATGTCGATTCCCTACTACATAAAAGGCCATGGACTTTGTAGGCTACTGAGGTCGGTTTGAGGTAGCTTTTTGAATGTGGCTTGAAGTTGGCACTTCGGACACTTCTTGACAAGCTCGGCCGAATCTAAGATGAGGTTGGCCAATAATATCCCGACCTCAACGTTTTCTTTGAGAGAGCTCGTGATCCGATGTGGCTTCCACAAGATCCCATGTGAATTTCTTTAAGTACATAGTCCACCTCTTCTGGCCCAAGGCATCTCAGGAGGGGTTGGAGGTAGGATTTCCTATAGAGAGTTCCTTCATGAATAAGGTATCTTTGGGACTTGACCATAATTTTTTTGGGTTCGAGCCGATCCTGCGGTAGCACGCCTTCTTCCAGGTATGCCCTTATAGGAGTCATCCAGTTCGGTTCGGTCTCTGTGATGATGCCGATGTGGGGCTCCTCGATACTTCTGGATTGAACTTCTTCCACTGGTGGATTCGTTGATGACGAGACTAATTTACTGAGGACATCAGCTCGGCTATTCTCTCCTCGTGGGATTCGGTGAATTGTGAAATACCTGAAGCAGGGCAGCATCTCTTTAGCTTTCTCAAGGTATTGCTTCATCCTATCCTCTTTGCCCTCGTATTTCCCTAAGGCCTGGTTTACCACCACCTGAAAATCTCCAAAGATCTGGATTTTTTCCACTTTCAATTCTTTTGCGAGACGAAGTCCTGAGATTAGTGCTTCATACTCCACCTCGTTGTTTGTGGTGGGGAAGGAGAGCCGAAGTGCATAGGTTACCTCTTGCTTTTTCGGACCGAGAAGCAAGATGCTTGCCCGCCACTGCTTTGCATGAGGCTCCGCCCATGTATATTTGCCAACAGCCGTGAGATAGGTTGAGGGCCGGTTCCTCCGTTGTTAGGGCGGAGGTCGGAGTGACCTCGCTGGTAGGATTGACCTCGGTAAACTTGGCTTCTACTAGGAAATCAGCTAGAGCTTGCCCCTTTATGGCCGGTCGGGGAGTATATGATGTCATGCTCGACGAGCTCCAGTGCCCACTTAGCGATACGTCCTGACGATTCAGGTTTCGACAAGACTTGTCTCAGGGGTAAGTCAGTTAGTACCTGGATGCAATGGGCTTGAAAATAAGTTCGAGATCGTCGCATGCTCACCGCCAACGCTATTTTTTCGAAGCTGGAGTATCTAGTCTCCGGTCCTTTGAGAGCTCGGCTGATGAAGTAAATAGGAAGTTGTCGTCCGAGCTCATCTCGCACAAGTACCGCACTGATTGCCTCATCCGAGGCAGCCAGTATAAGGAAACGAGTTCGCTCTCTTTTGGGGCGGACAGTGTGGGCAGATCGGCGAGGTACCCTTTAATTGTGTAAAGGTGGTATGGTGCTCTTGCTCCCGTGCCAAGTCCCGGCTCTCCTCAAGATTTTGAAAAAAGGGAGTTGTTTCTCGGCAGCCCGGGATAGGAACCTACTGAGGGCGGCTAAGCATCCGGTGAGTTTGTGGATTTCACGAATTGTTTTTGGCACTTGCATGTCAAGTATCATCTTCACTTTGGTGGGATTAGCCTTCAACCCTTCGAGAAACCCAAGATCCCAAAAATTTCCCGTTTTACCACAAACGTGCACTTTTGAGGTTGAACTTGAGGTTGACCGACACGAGGAGCTGGAGGATAGTTCGAGATCCTCGGCATAACTTTCTATTTTTTGCTGACCACGATGTCGCCGACGAGACCCCCGACGATCTTTCCTATGTGGTCTTTGAATATTGTGTCCACCATTCGTTGGCGGTAGCTCGGTTTTTCAATCTAAAGGCATTTTTCGCATGCGAAGACATCAAGTCGTTGATGAATGCCGTTTTTGGAGCATCTTCATTGCTCATCAAGACTTGATGGTATCCCTTATATAGATCCAAGAAACTGAAGATCTCATGGCCCACCAATGCCTCCACCTTCTTATCAATATCGGGGAGGGGATAACAGTCCTTTGGGCAGTGTTTATTCAGATCGGTATAGTCGACACACATGCGCCACCCCCCTCCTGGCTTTCGAACTATGACGGGATTAGCCATCCAGGTTGGGTACTTGACCTCGAACAGGATCTTGGCTTCCTGGAGTTGGGTCACTTCGTCCCTTATCACCTTGTTGCGCTCTGCCGCAAACACCCTCTTCTTTTGTCGAATTGGTTTGGTAGCTTGATCGATGTTGAGTCGATGAGTGATAAGCTCAGGTGACACTCCTGTCATGTCGAGTGGTGACCATGCGAACACGTCCATGTATTCCCTCAGAAGTTGCATAACATGCTATCGAACGTCAGTGGGACCCTGGGTGCCGACCTTGACGACCTTGTAGGGATCGTCATCATATAATTGGAGGTCGTCAGTCAGATCATCCCGGGGTGACAACTTCGGGGTTCGTAATTCATAGTTCGAGGTAAGGCCCCATCTTGGGTTGAGATCCTTAGCATTCTTTCATTGCCGCTTGATCACCTGGATACTTAATACTCCCGCCGGAGTGGGTATCTTGACGGTGAGGTGGTAAACCGAGTAAACGGCCTTGGTGGCATAGAGCGATCTCTTCCCGTGATGATGTTATACGGAGGGAGTTTGACAAGGAAGAAGCGAATGGCTTTGGTGACCGACACGGAGCACATCCTACGATGACCGAACGGTGATGATGCCTTTCGGTTGTATCGCCTCCTGTGTGAAGTTCGTAGTTTAGATGGTGCTGGATGAATGTGAATCCCTCCGACCTCGAGTTTGTCTAAGCAACTTTGGAAGATGATGCTGACAGAGGCACCAATGTCGATGTAGACCCTGTGGACGTTTTTATTACCCACCACTGCTTGTATGGTAATAGCATCTTGATGGGGCATGATCTTGGGTACCGGGTCGTTGTTGGAAAACACGACGCTCTCATCGTCCCGAAGTCGTTTGTTTTTTGGCTCCTCGGGGATCGGTCTCCGAGCTTCGGTTCTCAATGACGACCTCGTCGCACCCACAGGAAGTCCAGTGATGGCGTAGACTTGTTCCATTACGTTGGGTGAGCCGTCATCCTCGTCATCGTCGGGGTGCGTCATCTTCGAGGTCTGTCCACAATTGTTGTCATCTCCGTTCTTTCCTTTGCGTTTCTTGCTTCCCGACTCAGTTGTGGTGCGGTCGAGGTATTTCTAAAGCACCCCTCTTTTAACGAGCTCGTCTATCTCCGAGCTCAGAGTTCTGCGATCGTCGATGCGTGACCATACCCCGGTGGTAGTCACAATACTTGTCTTTCGATCTTTTCTTGGATCCTCCTTTCATGGGAGGTGGTTTCTGGAAGAGCTCGGTGTGGAGTTCGAATATCTCCGCCCTTGACTTGAGCAGATTATGCATGTTATTGTTAGGATTTGGCCGAGGTCCCAGTCTAGACTCCATTGGGCATTTTTGATTCTGTCGAAGACACTTCGGCGATCGGTGCCTCTTCCTCGATCATCCGGCTTCTTCTTCTCGATTTTATGCTCGTCCCATGTCTATCTCTTTTTACGATCCGACTCGTCCCCTTTAACATAGTTATCCACCAAGGTCCAAAGGCTACCCGCCGTCTTTGGTTTCTCCATGGTGATTTCTTTGTTTAGTGCGCCAGGTCGGATCCCGTTTTTGAATGCATTGATGATGTAGAGGTCGTTGCTCTCATCGATCTTGAGGGATTCTTTGATGAACTTTGAGACGAAGTTTGACATCGCCTCGCCTCGTCCCTGGCGGATGGTGAGTAGGTCGGATAAAGGTTGCCGAGGTGGCATCTTTGATAGAAGCGCCACTGAATTGATCCATGAGATCTCGAAACTATGTATGATGTTTTGGCGAGTGAGGTGAACCAACGGGCGTTGGAGACCAAGACCTCGGAAAGATTTTGCACTTGTGAAAATCTTTCATCCCCGATTGCCATGTTAGTAGTATAGGCAAAAGGAAATCGAGGATCTCCTGCACCGTCATAGGCGGCGATGTTGGGTGCTCGATATCGCCGCGGCAGGGTGTATCGAGATTTCTCCGAAAAGGAGATGATCCGTCCATGTCGGTCGAATCCACGAGTTTGTTGCCATCCTCCCGGGAGGTGGGAGACCGATAGCGACGCGTCTATCGCCTCCGATGAGGGATCGACTCGTTTTGTCTCTTCGGTCCCATTCGCCACGCGGACGCGTGTTCAGCGAACGACCGGCGGTTGTGCCGAGGTGACCGACTTTGCGGGTGACGCCGAGGTGAATGGTTATGGGCGGCCATCGAGGTGATCGACTTCGGACATCATGCCGAGGTGATCGTCCTCGGCTATCTCGCCGAGGTGAACGTCCTTGGCTATTTCGCCGAGGTGAACGTCCTCGGCTATTGAGGAGAGGTGAGCGACTCCGGGCACCCATGATTGCCAAACTGGGCGTTCTATTCAGGGGTCTTGAGGTTTCCGCTCCATTCGCCCTTTGGCTCAGAAAGGTTTGAAATTGGTCCATATGGGCATTGAGGAATTCAGACACGGCTCTGCCGAGGACCTCATGAGATTGGTGAGTCGCTTGTTCACCGGCGTTGAGGTTATCTTCTTCCTCTTCGGTAGGGCGACGGTCCTGAGGGTGTATAGGTAGGTCATCTATGTAACCCTCAGGCGTGTTGTTGTTATCGGCGTGACTTCTTTTCCCACTGCAGAATCGCCTGGTTGGGGTCTTCATCCGTCCATTGCCAAGACCACGGCGCTAATATTTTCACGAGTCCTTGCCATTGATTTTGCGTAGAAAACGAAGCTTTTTGTTCGAATTTCCCACAGACGGCGCCAATGATAAATCTTGTGTGTGAGTTTGCGAAAACGATAAAGAACACAAGAGGTTTTTACGTGGTTCGATCAAGGTAAAGATCTATGTCCACGGAGGTATGATTCATCAATACTTTCACTATGAATATATTTAAAAACTCTAGTATTCGATAGTTGCTCCTCCTTCTACCTTCAATCTAACCTCTATTTATACATGTTGTGGATCCCTCAAGATTATCATGGATCCCTTGCCTTGATGTGATCCGATCTCTGATGATAGGCTCGATCCCTTGAGTATCTCCTTCAATATCTTTTTAGATTTGATCTTGAATAGGGTTTAGGTGTTGGGCTTTGGGCCGAACCGTGTAGGCCGAAGTTCTTGGTGAGCCCGGTTCGTTTGGGCTCGCTATTGGGCTTGAGCGGTTGGGCCCATATCCTATCACCCTTCTTCATCCATCGTCGTCCGATGACACCCGCGGCCAACACCTTCAACGAACCACCGCCGTCGCTCGCGGTTCTCCTCGCCAAAGCATCTCCACACTTCCTTCTCCATCTCGACTGAACAACTAAAATAGCCTTCGTCGTTGGCCTCGTCCTCCGTCAACAGCCACGACGCCGGCTGTTAAATTTCCTATTATTGTGTTGAATTTGATTAATTATAGTGGGACGGAGGGTTTGTGGGGAGGAAGAAAAACCTCTTTTATCTAAATCTTTTTTTTGTTTCTCATCTTGAGGAGGAGGATGTGAGCAATCTGAGTTCTCTCTCTAGCCCCCTTCTGTGATAAGTTTATTTTTTTAAATAAATTAGAGACGGATGGGGACATGTGTGTCTCGGCCTGAAAATTGTTGTGGGAGGTAAATTAGGAGGTTGAAGGAGAAAATATTGTAGAGAAGAAAACCATTGAAAAGAGTAGATGGGAGGGAGCGGTTCTATTTCTTTTATCAAATCGAATTTTTTAGTTAATTGAATCGAATTTATTCGAAAAAATTGAATCGAAATCAAGTCGATTTAGATTTTTAGACAATTAAAAATCGATCGTATTAAGAAAAATTAAAATAAAACTAATTATTATTTAAAATAATGAAATAATAAATTAAAATAAATTTTGATTTTCGATCAATCAAAAAATTAAAAACTAATTAATATTTAAAATAATGAAATAATAAATTTAAAAATAAAATTTATTAAAAATAATGATTTAAAAATTGAAATTTATATTAAAATACTCCCTTCGGTCCTATCTTAATGATATTTTTGAATAATTATATCTTAAAAAATTGTAGGACCTATTTATTTTGTTATCAATTTAATCATTTTATATCATTGTCCTAGATAATCGTGTGGAAAAGAAATGAACAGTTTTGAATGCGACGGAGGGAGTAATAATTAAAATTTGGGATTCTAAATTTGTTAATTATCTATAATAATTTAAATAATAATTAAAAATAAAATTGATTTTCGATTTCGAATGTTATCAATTAATAGATAATCGAAAAGATTTTCAATTCTGGAATCGAACACTAAATCAGAATTGTATTTTTAATTTTCTATATGTTCAGTTTGATTATTTTCAATTCTGGAATCGAACACAAAATTAGAATTGTATTTTTGATTTTCGATTTCTTCAATTCTGATTCAATTTTAATCGAGAATCGAACGCTATTTAGAAATAGTTATTGAAAACAGGACTCTTAAATTACTTATTACAAAAATGAAAAGATAGAAGAACATAAGACAACATTAATAATGACCCATGCGCATTCATAAACATGAAAGAAATTTCTTTAAATTCACTTTCCACGTTTACGTTTAAATTCACTTTCCACGTGGCATCATCAAAATAGACTCATCCATTAAATCACATCCAAGTTAGAACGTCCTGATCTGTTCCATGGAAGTGGATGTACACTACACACACGATATTTCTAGCCTCTCTCTTTTAAGACCAAATTTCTATCGGCAAATTTACATATAAAAATAATATATTAAGGGAGTGATTTTCATTATTAGTATTTTGAAGGATTAATTATTTGATGGATTAAATGTGTATAAGATAATTTTTATCTATCAATTTTTTGTTTACTATAAAGAATTAGTGAATGATTAAAATTAGGATAAATAATTTTCATTTATTTAGAGGATTATTTCAATCCTATCTATATTGATTGTATTAAAATTAATGAAGAAAATTTAAATTATTAAAATAATCTCAAACTTTGGGATATCCTCAGATATTAATTAATACTTAAAAATGAATACTTGATTAGATTTGATTAATTTTATCTGTCCAATCTAATCATACAAACTAAACACCATCTCAATTTATATAGACTATATTACTACAATGTTGTTCAAGTTTGTTACAACAGGGATTAAGCTTTCAACCCCAATTCACTTCACTCATAATGTGGGGAAAAGCATATGCAAATTAAACAAAATAATATATAGTTAATATTAGTTTAGTGTTCACATGTTTTATTTTGTCTCAACTTCGATTTTCTCATCCACTGTTATTTTGTAACCCTAGCTCGACATTCTCAACAATTACCACCAAATTCACAAGAAGTTATTGTTTTTGTGATGTTTTGATAATTATCACATTATAGAAAATCAAAACCTTTTATTTTATATCAACATTTTCGTCGGCCACAAACAATTTTCCATAGAAAAAGTCTGAATTGGAGCGCAACATCATCTCACCCTTATGAGATAGCAGAATGATGAAATTCTCGACAACTGGAAGATAGATAAGCAATCCAACATAATTGCATGTCCCAACTGCAGCCGGTTCGGACAGCTCGAGTCGCGCCCCGTTCAAAATGGCGTCGTTTGAGGAATCAAGGTCGGCGATAGTCCAGCTCTGTCCATCTGGCTCTGACGTTGCATTGGCTTGGATGAGTAGGTGGTCCGAGGATATTTTGATGTCCTTGATCAGAAGAAATAGAAAGAAGAGAGACATCCCGACCAAAGAGAATATAATATATATCGACGTCTTAAATCAGAGAAAAGAGATCATTTTGATGTTAGAGAAAGAAGAAGTTTGGGGAGGAAGATGAGATTAGGAAAGAAAAAATCTGACCCAAAAATAACATAGGTGTGTTGTAGAAACATAAAGTGTCAAGTGTTTCAAAAATTAATAACTTTCAGGAACATTTGTCAATATATGAAAATTGTGCATTTAGGGTTATCTATTTGGTACGGATGGGATACCCTATCCGAAAAAATCGGATACTCGATCTCGATTTTGTATAAAATATGGTAATCGACCTCGATCCGATTTTGTAAATCGGATATCCGAATACCTGACTTGGTTTTTATTTTTTATATATAAATCTATATATTTATTGTAGGTATTAATTTATTAGAATGAATAATATTAAATTAATACTCCCTCCGTCCCAGCCCAATTGGCACATTTACAAATTAATGTCTCAAATTTCAATTGGTACATCTTAAAAATGGCAAAAATTAAATCTTAATCTACTCTTTTCTCTCCAATCATGTCTCTCCATATTCTACCCTCTCTTTCTCTCTCCAATTCTATTTATCTCTCCTACTTTATTAACATTAAATCTTGTGGGACCAACACCATTAAACCCCTTAATCCATTTTTTCTTAATATTTGTGCAAAAAGTGTTGTGCCAATTGGGCCGGGACGGAGGGAGTAATAAAATTCTTCCTAAATGCATTTTTTGTTTTTATTTATTTTATTTTTATATTTGTACATAAATCTATATATTTATTGTAAGTATTAATTTATTATAATGAATAATATTAAATAATAAAAAGATAAGAATATTTTTATGGAGAAAAATTGACGCACTCCATAAGATTATAATATAACCATCTGTAATATAATTTTTTTAAATTTCAGTATATATTAAATACTATATTATATTTAATATATATAAATATAAAAGTGTATATTGTAAAAATAAATCGGGTATTTGATAATACCCGACTATCCGTCAGGTATATATCCGATACCCGAAAATCCCTCAATATTGATACTCAACTCCGACCTACTCGATTTTTGGGTGATCGAGTACCTAATACTCGATAATTTTCGGATTAGATATCGGATAATCGATTACTCGATATCTTAATAGACAGTCCTATATGCATTGCACAACCATTATCTATTGCATCTCAATGGATTACAATCGAAAATATGCTTGATTCCAATTGATTAAGATTAATAATTTGACATGTCATTATCATGAAATGGGGATGCATTGGGGTATATTTAATGGGGTAGTCCCTTATATTGTAGATCTTTTTCAGGATAAAAACATGTGATAAATTATAAAAAATTAGGATCCTAATTAATTAAAATCTCAATTATTGAAAGCCCGACGATTCATCATGATTTACCAAATGTATCCATCCTGAAAAAAAGTACAAAACAAATACCACAACATCAAATATACCGACGCATTAAATTAAAGTAGACTGCAACATCAGATTTGTCAACAAAACCGAAACAACGAGGGAAAAGACGTGTGCGTACAGACAGCAGCTCCCTATGAATAAGACGTGGCAACATCAACATCGCTCATAAAGCTGGTCACACACCCTATCACACGTCACTCTCTCTCTATCTCTCCAGGGAATGCCGACATCGGCCGCCAGCAGTTACTAGGATCCTCATAATTTATTTTTTTATTTATTAGGGCAAAAGTTAGCTGGTTTTTAGTTATATGGACAAAATCAAAACAAATGGTCAAATTACAAAGAATACAAATGATTAGCACTTTTTTATATCAAGCCATATAATAATTTATGTAATAGTTGAAACAAATTATTTTTTCTATTGCATAATACGTTGGAGTTTTGAAAGGGTATCCTATCGAGTCACTTTGAACAGCTCTAAATACGATATAAATTATTTTAATAAAACATATATAAAGAAATATATATATGCTCGACGTATCAATTATTATTTGTGAGCATTTTTCATGAACATTGTAGACATTTAATTCAATTTAATATATTTTTTTCTTTTTAATATTCTATCCGTCCACAATAAATGTATCACTTGTAGATGACACAAATTTTAAAAAAAATGTTGATGAGTGTTATTTGAGTAGAGAAATAATCCTACCATATGTTAGGTTATGAGTGGTAAAATTAATTTTTTATAAATAATAAGTGGTTATGAAGTTAAATAATAAGGATTAGTGCCATAAATAAGAAAATAATATACTTTTCATGGATACCGAATAAATCAATTATGACGCACTTATCATGCACGGAAGGAGTATAATTTTTGAAAAATAAATCTAATTTATTCTTTTACTTATGACTTTGAAACTAAAGGCAAAAATGAATAAATCGAACTTTAACTTTATATAATTTGTAAATTTGTTGATTCCAAAAATAACTTATAAAATATTAGAATAAAAAAATATCTAAAAGAAAAGTATTGACTTGAACAAAATATCAGCAAAGCTTACAAATAGTCAATTGTATGTTAGTTATCTCTCTATATATATTATACTCCCCATGTCTCATAATTTTCTTTCTATTTGTTTTTGGACGTTTCCAATTTCCTTCATATTCAATTTTTGGTAATTATTTTTCATACTTATTACCTTCAATAATATCTTTTATTTACATATTTTATCATCCATAGTCCATTATTATTATTATTATTATTATTATTATTATTATTATTATTATTATTATTATTATTATTATTTATCCTCAACAATCCACTTATTTATATTTTTCTTTCACTTACGGCTTACCACTAATTAATATAATATTACATTAATATGAGACATTTATTTCATTCACAATACAATATTGATTAAAACTCATTCAAAATTCTTAGCAACGAATTTGAGGAAGAGAGGTAGTATCATATTTTGTTTTCAGTCTTGAGATTTTTAGTTGAATTAAGGAGGAAGGAGCCAGGATGATTGAATCCAGAATCTTTTCTTTCTACGCAACGGAAGTTCATGATTTGAGTATACACTACTTGATATTACGTCAAAATCAAAGTATGCGTGATCATACACTATCTGAAGTTATATAATGCTGAATAAATATAAGAGAGAAAATAGATTACCACCATCACATAAACTTTCTAAGTTTCTATTCATATTATAATTCTATTAATTCATGGAATGGTTTTTTTCATTACTTGTTCAGTCCTTATTTTGAGTAATATGAGGATATATAGTTAATACTTAATCATTATAGAGCAGGCAGGTATATATTATACACTATATATGAGGATATTTAATTTTTTGTTCTCATTAATCGTTAGTTGCTATCTTCATTTTTTGTCATCTTATGGATTTTCAACGAGTAGGACCATTTTTCAATTTTTGAACTATAGTCCACTTTCAACAATTTAATAACACGGACATGCATAATTTTCAAACTTTCATTTTTAAAATAAAAGAACTATAATTAAGACAAGGGATTAGGGGACCTTTTGAAGAGAGCAGGGCTGCCCCTGAGGGCGATGGCCCGGGGCCCACCATCTCAGGGGTCCAAATTACCTCAAAAATAATTTTATTACTAGATATATAGTTTATTTGGATTCAAAATATTGTATAACTTAAATAATTTTTTTTAAAGGTTCAAACTATTAAATCTTTCTATATTTTATTTATAGATATATGTCTTCGTTTGGTTTCAAAATATGTTAGAAAATATTAATGTTGATGTGATTATTAATGGTTTTGCATTTGCAAATACTCGAATAAGTTATTTTTATGATATTGTATCATAGACGAGAGTTGTGATATAGAAATATAAGAATGAAAGTAAGTTGTATATGTTTTTGATAATTTTTTATTATCTATTTCTATTTGTAGATCACTTGAATTTACGTAAATTTACAAATTCGATTTATTTTATAAGTATAATAAAAAGAATCATTTTGGACGGTCTAATGGTAAAGTAAGTACATGTGACCAAAGATCATGAGTTCAAACCTCACTATTATCTTTCTAGGTTCAAACCCGGCACACTTGATTTTTCAAGTGTGGTTTAGTCGTCTTGTATCGTTTGCAAGCTATTGCACATAAGATAATAACTGATGGTTTTCTATGAATTTTAATAATGGGGGCATATATTACTTATTTTGTCTAGAGCCTATACAATGTCAGGAACGGGGGTTGAGAAAAAAAAATTCATTTATAAATTTTATTATTTCACAGCAGCAGTTTGTAAATAGTTATTTGTACATATCGCACGTCGTGTTTTCACATGCACCACAAGATAGAAACAAGACATTTGTCGTAAAAGATAGAATAAAGTACACTTTGAACTCCAAATCATTTGAAGTTTTCACAAAGATAATACCGCTTTATGTATGAAAGTTATTATTAAATATTCGAACTTTAAACAAATTAATTAACTGGCAATTATGTTATGAAATTCAAATTTCAGTGTCTAAAAACCAATGTGCTTAGCTGCATTGATGCTGAATACTCTCTTATAAAATTATGATAACCTACATGATATGTATTATGTGAAAGTGGATAACGGTTTTGAAACCTCATCTAAACGTTACTTAATGTAAAAGAATCGTACCCGTAAATTTTATATTCATAAATATGTTAATCATTCAAGATAATGTATATTATAATGTAATGATAATTAGCGTTAATTGTAGGTAGTTATTCCATTATTAATTAGTAGAGCGAATCTTAACTGAATCATTAGGGGCACCATAATCATTTGATGATTCCATTATACATGTAGATATTTGGTTTTTATTCGTCAATGCATTCTATATTATTTTCATAATTTCCACATACATATATGTGCAGTCATTTTTCGGTATCAATATATTGGTATTTATTATATGCATGGCATTTCTAAAATATAAGTTCCTTAATTAAAAGTATTCAAGCAACATTTTTGAAACTTGAAATAACAAATGAAAGTTTTAAAGTTAATGTTGATTATATTTCGACAGTTAAAATCAATTGAACTCGTTTAAATTGTGACGCTACTGAATGCGGAATAAATAGTGGAAAAGTGTATGATTCGTGGAATATGTGACGAAATGTGTGTTGCGGAATGTGCTACGTGTGAGAAAAATATTAATACAAGCACAAATAAAATAAAGCAACAAAGCAATTCAAGAACTTGGTTATTCAGTTCGGTAAAACACATATATCTAAAGGGTCTCGTTCAGGAGAAACACTTCACTATCTTGAGATAAGTTACAAAATGACTTACGCAATAAGACTCCCTCTTACTAAGACTATGAAACTTCTCAAATCTCTACCGATAGTAAAATGTTGGATGTGTATGCACCACACACAACCTAGATGTGAACACGGTCCGTTCACCACCTAACCCCTCAATAAATAAGCAATCAACAAAAGTATTACAACTCTTTTACAATGAATGCTCAATGGTGTTTACTTCACAAAAATTCTACTACTCGAACGTATATTGAATCAAGTACTAGGAACAATATCACTGGTAGCACATTCATGAGACACCTAACAGGAACAAAATATTCTCAACACTACATTGTGCGAGACCAATTCAGCATGAACTATCCCACATTTCTTAACGAAAGTGAATTTTCTTATATAGTATTCAAACCCTAGATCTTAACATGAAGTCCCAAACAATAATTTCCTTGTTGAATAGATATTTGACTTGTATAAATACTTTCCTCGTAGATAGATTTCCTTATTGAGTAGATCTTCATCTAATTTATGGTAATCCACATCTCAGTCCAATCTACATCAATGATAACAACATAATTCATAGATCTTATTTCTTACTATGAATTCATCTTATTGTACAAGAATCATTTTCAACAAGAAAGTTGACATAAATAACGAACACCGTTTCTTGAAACACGTAAAAGTACACGTATCTCAAAAAGTATCACGTAATAAAAAAATATTTGTCTACATAATTGACAATTTTCTCCATCAAATGCTACTAATTGGCATTGTTTGAAATCTTTTAATTTGCGAAGACTTTGCTCGTTAACTTTACTCATGTGGAACCTTTTCTATTATGACAAAAATTTGATGAGCTCCGTCTCACCGTGAGCTCACCCTTGTTTTTTTGTTAAAATAATTATATATTAATTATGGTGAGTAATGATAATTAGATTTTGTTAATTTATAATTAGATTTATTAATTCTTAATTATAATTTTTAATTCAAAATTAGAATTTATTAATTCATAATTATGGTTTATTAATTCATAATTATGGCTTATTAATTCATAATTAGGGTTTATTCATTCATAATTAGGATTTATTAATTCACAATTAGGATTTATTAATTCAAAGTTAGAGTTTATTAAATCATAATTAGGATTTATTATTTCCAATTAGGGTTTATTATTTCCAATTAGGGTTTATTAATTCAAAATTAGGGTTTATTAAATCACAATTAGGGTTTATTATTCAAAATTACAATTTATTAATTCATGATTAGGATTTATTAATTCACGATTAGAGTTTATTAATTCAAAATTAAGATAGATTAATTCAAAATTATTATTTATTAAATTACAATTAAATTTTATTAAACTAATTAATTTTAATTAAGATTAATTAGGGGTGGGTCTCACTGTGCACGCGCACAGGAGACCACCCCTTCTATTATATAAATGCGTCATTACTTATTTATTTAATATTTATCATGAGTCGATCAACCTGTCTTACAAAACTTGTCTAATATAATTTGTGAATTATTACAAGAACGAAATAAACAGTGGCATAACAGTTTGACTAGAAATTGACAAGTTTCGTGCAAAAAATAAGAAAATTGTTCTTTATATTTGCAATTATTTTTATTGCAACTCTGATAAAAAAAAAAGTTACGTTATTGCAACTTGTGGTATTTTTTGTATCACTTACTATTACCAGTAAGCATCTGACGACTTCAGCCTTTCAAAAGAATCAAACCTACGTTTTTTATTATATTCTATACGTGGATCCTACTATTCTTTATTATAACTGATAATTGATTTTTTATCTAATGATGAATAGAAAAAAGAAATAATAGTGAATTTCGAGCGAGTCTTTTAACTGTAAAAAGATTTTATGCCTAGCTAGCTAGTTAATTAATCAAGTCGAATCAGAAGATCATTTGAATTGAGAAAATTAATTAGTAGATTCGACTAAAAATATGTGAATATACTATCATAGTTTTTCATTTTATATATCTTATATTTTGGGAATAATTAATTTAGCCATTTTTATTATATTACTTTTGTGTTATTTTGCTTGAATTTGACATCTATTCAGCACTAAATGAGTAAATGAAGTGTAGCAGTACCTACTATGATTTTGGATAACTATCATAATACTTTTAAATGGAGAAATGAACTTGAATAAAGGTGATTCCCTTAAAAAAAAAGGCGTTGATCACTTTACGTTTATGGTAATAAACGAAATTTTATTAATCCATAAATAATTATTTCATCAGTTTATTTTTTCAGCCAACCCTGCTTACCTTGACTTTAATAAAATTAAATAGACTAAAAATAGATAGATAAATTAACTTAATGGACCCAAATTAGTCCGTAAATTTAACATGGTAGCTCCCCTAGCTAGATCCCCAATGCAAAAAATAAATAATACTAATATTAATTTGATAGTTGGAGACAAAATTAAAAGTGCAAACAATCCAATATCGCGTATTTTTTTTCTCTATAAAATCTAGTACATTTGGTTTAATTTGTTTTTAATCAACTAATACAGAAAAATTTAGAATAGCATCACATAGACCCGAAATTAAAACATTTGATCTCTCACATTAACCACTTACCACTAAATATTAATTCGTGTTTTAGCTTTATTAATTTGTGTGGTGTACTGGAGTTGAAAAATGGAAAATCTGTTTTTGCTAAGCATTATACAAAAGTCAATTTGATTTGATGAAAATTGATGTTAGTGCGTTTTATTGACCTTTTTTGACATTTATGATATTGCATTCAAGTTTTGAACTTGACTAAATATTTTTCTTATAGATGTAAGTATATTTGTAGACTTAATTATCATACTAATTAAGACCAAATAATCAAATATAGTAAATTATCATTATTTTTCAATTAATCTATCATAAACTATCACTTTTGACCAATTATATCTCAAATTACAAGAAATTATGCAAATATACTCTTGGATAATTTTTTTGATATCTAGAAACTATGTTGGATCTTCAAGATAGCAACTTTGTAAACTATGTGCTAACATTAATATTTCTTTTTGTGAGGCCACTTTTTAATCTCTCACTAATTAATTAGTGTGATCATGCATGTTCTTTAATGAATAGAAGAATCATTAGCATCATAATCAATCGGACAAATGCTGCATGAGTTTCGATTTATTAATTCGTTAATGTCTTGTTCACATTGATATGCATTCATTCTTGAATGTACACATAAGAATATAAGCATATATACTTATAACAATTGATATTAATGTTTCATCTCTCCACGATATGTGTACTACAATTATCTTATTTAACGTTCACGAAAAGTATATCATTTTTTTTATGGCATTACTTTTTATTTCTCAACCTCACTCGTTATTTACTAAATTTAAACAATTTCTACCACTCACAAAGTAACACATGGTGTGACCCTTTATCCGATTCATTCAAATAACATCCACCAATAATTTTATTAAAATTCATACCGTCCACAAATGATACACTTATTATGGATGAATGGACTATTATACTATAAATACACCAAAGGATATTATATGTTAAATCTATAATGATGTAGCTCATTTTTGTTCGTGTACGCATAGTCGTTGCTTAAGATTGTAAACCCTATTTCTAAGTAACCATCAATTAATGCATACAATAGAAGAAACAATATCAATACTACAAAACTATTTACGACATATTCAGTTTACAAAATATTCACCGAAAAAATCGATTTTGTGATCTTTGACCTCCAGCTCAATTTGCTCCAACATACTAAGGGGTGTTTGGCTAAGTCTATTTTAAAGAGCTTATAAATTCCAAGAGCTTATAAGATGTTTCAAGAGTTTATAAGAGGTAATATCTCAAGAGCTTATAAGTTGTTAAAGTGTTTGGATAATTGATCTTATAAGCTAGAGAAATAATCGTGAGTTAAATGGAGAAAATCATAGTTAGATTGATATTAACGAAATGTGAAGTTGATAGTGTATATGTAGGAATAACGAACCATAATAAGATTATTTTGATAAACACATGGTTTCTTATAAGCTTATGAAAAAATAAGTTGGGTTTGAACAACTTATTTTTAGGAGAGCTAATAAGCTGTTGGAGCTTATTTTCATAGTTCATAAACTATTTAGAAGCTTATTTTACCAAATACTTTACAGTAGTTATAAGTTACTAAATAGCTTATAAGTTATTTTAAAGAACTTATAAGCTCAATCAAACACTTCTAAGATACTAAGATATGTGAATCCCATTTTTATGTAAGTCATCTGAGGAGGTCATTGTCCACTGACTTGTAACTTTAACTAAAAAGATTGTCGGTGGAATAATTTGTGTTAGTTGGTTTTGATTAATAAACTTTTATGACTGACGAATGTCGGAAAATGGTGTGACACAAGAAATTTAGGTTTGATAATTTGATTAAGAGGTCTTCATCATAAAAAAGAATAATCAATAAAATTCCGTACTTAGGAAAATAAACATACACTC
Organism: Salvia rosmarinus; assembly: GCA_036937905.1. Classification (NCBI taxonomy): domain Eukaryota; kingdom Viridiplantae; phylum Streptophyta; class Magnoliopsida; order Lamiales; family Lamiaceae; genus Salvia; species Salvia rosmarinus. The sequence continues at coordinate 64,636,972 of CM072814.1, forward strand.
GAGCTATGAATGCACACGTGTATATAAATTGAGTTGTAAGCTTTAATTGAACTGATCGTGCACGAGTTGAATGGAAGTAGTTATTTTCAGCATTCTTTTTTTTTCTTTATAAAAAAAAGAGAGTAAAGCTTCATATACATGTAACCTACAAAAAAATCGTGCTTAATTTTTTTATATTATATGTATAATATAAAATTTATAACAACGATTTTAAAATCAAACATAGTTGATTTGAACTCCCAAATTGTTCCATACATATACCATATTACTATTATTAATAGTAGATAGTTTAAAAAATAGAGTTATAGTCTCTGCCATATTCTGATCAGTAGTTAAGTTGTGAAATCATTGTCGTCTACTTTGGGTTTATTTGCACATGAAGCCTTTGAATTATACAAAGTATCGAACTAAACCCCAAGTTAAATAATCTAAATCGCTTTTGTCCCCTTAGGGTGATGAGGCAAATGAACAATAGCTATATTCGAGAATGCACTTAATTTGAATAAAATTCATCTTTATATAATTGGAATCATACAAATTGGCCTAACAGTACTAGAATAATTGTATGGAATGAGTTTAATCTAAAAGTGATGGGATTTGCATGAAATCTGACCACGAGCTCATTCCTGTAAATGAACAAGAAATTACCCCCCCCCAACACACATATATATATATATATATAGGGGTTGGATCCAATGAACTTATCTTTTTGAGAACTTGAGAATTGATGATAAGGCGTTGAAGATAATCAGTGAAAGCAAGTTATAAAGTTGTGATAACGAAAACTTTCTAAAATTGTTGCACAACAAAATAATTTTAGAAAGTTTTCGTTATGCACAACTTTATACCGCCTTGTGCATCATCTTCAACGCCTTATCATGGTTCTTGCAGAACCAAAAAGATGATTCTCATTGATCCACTCTCTATATATATATATATATAATAAGATTCTTTATCTTTTATATATATATATATTTTATCTTATTAGTTTTCAAGTTGTGCTACACCGTATCTTATTTAATACTCCATTCGCTCTAATAATGACGACTCATTTCTTTTTATACGTAGATTAAAGAAAGTTGTGTTTTGTGTATAAGATAGTGGGTGGCACGAAATTTGAGATATTTTTTAGTGTAAAAAATGTTTCCTTTTTTGGAAACGGACCGACTTAATGGAACAACCCAAAAAGAAAAACTTGTCAATAATAATGAGACGGAGGGAGTATAATTTTCTAAAACGAAAATATGAATTTCTCAACAACAACAACAAAATTTAAAAACGAAAACATGAAGAGAAGAAAACATGCAATAAATAAATGCAGAGAAATACAAAAGGAGAATTAATGGCGATTTGATTTCGCAGATCATATAAATCCAAAGCGAATCAATTAAATATTCGAATTGCAAAAAAGGCATCTTCTCTCTCAAGAATCAAGATTTCGTTGCCTGAACCTTTCTTGTAGAAAATTCTTTATGCTGCATGACAAGAAAACAAAAAATTACCGCAGATTTTCGTTTTATATATATATATATATAGGGGAGAGATATATGAGAATAGATATTGTTGTGAGAAATGAGAATGTATTTCAACCTTTTAATTAATTAGATCTATGGTCTAGATTTGATTATATAAATGTTGTGATTCTTCAAACCGTGAGCAACGATTTATTATGTTTTCGAATTTATAGAGGGTATTATTGTATTTTTATATGAGAGAAAATATGGTAGTTCCTATTTTTATGGGATTAGATAATTAATGGAATGGATATGGTTACTTTTCTTTACACGTTTAATATTTCTATTCATTTTCGCAAAAAAACCTAATTCATTTCAGAATTCATTACAGAATACAATGGAAGATTTATGTATCCTTATGATTTTTCTTTAATTTTTGTTACGGTTTTTTTGTTGTAATAGGTATCCTTAGTTATAGCATATTATTGTATATATGTAGCACACAATATTGATCCTATACAATTTATCAAAATTATATATCATATCTTGATATAATTATAGCATATGATTGTATATATGTAGCATATATAATAGTAAGCGTAAAATATTTATAAAATTGGTCAAATAATTTGGCAGAAATATGTTGTTTCATTATTATGATTTTTAGTTGCACAATATTACTATTATGTTGCACATATATTGAATAAATATGACATAATATCGAATATTGCATAACGAATACACATATATAGCTCATACTTGATTTACCTCTCAAATTTATATACTAAATTTATATATTATCATTTATCAAATTTGTATATCATATCTTCATATAATTTATAGCATATGATTATGTATATGTTGCACATATATTGAATAAATATGGCATAATATAGCAAAATAACATGTTTCATTGTTATGATTTTTGGATTGCACAATATTACTATTATGTTGCACATAAAAAATGTTTCACATTTTTACCCTTGCATGATTTTTTTCAGTTTGAATATGTGAATCAGTTTTTTTGGCAACTATATTATGAACGAAATTTGGAACGTTGATTGTATTAGAATCAATGGATGAGATTTATTCTTATTTTACGCTTAATACCTTTCTCACCATAGCCTCCCCTATATATATATATATATATATATATATATATATATATATATATATATATATATAAAGGAGGATCAAATAGTACCGAATCTGAGATAATATATAGCACTTAATCTCATCCACTCATCTCATGGATCCTATAGTTGAGATTTTTTCGAATTTAATTTTATTTCGTTGATTTCGCTACAGTAAAGATAGATTAATAACTTGATTTGTTTGCGAAAAACAAACCATGCATTTAGTTGAACTGATTTATGCATTCAAATGAACACAATAATGCATGTAGTTGGAAGCTCGCGTCCAGCGTGAGCTCGTGCTCGCGCGCCCCGAGGCTCACTCGCACGCCCGTTGGCCAACAATGTATTTTTACGTTTTGTTAAATGCATGAACATGTTTTATTAAATGTATGAACGTGTTTTGTTAAATGTATGTTTGTGTTCGTGCCAACATTCAGTTTTATGTTTTGTTCAATGTAGTTTCATGTTTTGTTCAATGTATTTTTATGTTTTGTTAAATGCAGATTTATTGATTTCCCCAGCAAATCTCACATCCATCATTCTCCATCAATTCCGTCGTTTCTTTCCCCGATTACCGACGAACTCGTCCTGAACCACCGCCATAGCTACAATTTCTCTCGATTCTTCAATCATCTATCAAATTCATCTTTTCCCCCCTCAAAATCCATCAATTTTGTTCTCAAATTTTTTTCTTCTTTTTCTTTTTCAAAATATGTTGTTTGTTGTTGTTCGTGTATGTTGTTGTTGCTGTTCGTCGGTGCTGTCGCCGGCGCCGTCTGCTGCATCCCAAGTAGGAAAAGAAGAAGATTGATTTGATTTATTCCAATTTTGCTTTGCGAAAAAAAATTAAAAAAAAAGGAAAATGAGCTGCCATGTTCAAAATGTGTGGTTTAGATTGAGTAATATATATTATCTGGGGATCAGGTATTACGAGAACCCCCCACACACACACACATATATATATATATATATATATAGTGAGGTTCAAATAAGAACCAATTTTAACGTGAGAACTAAAAACCACGAAAATTATTTACGAACAAAATGAATTTGCTATGAAAGTGAATGAATCCGTTGGGAAAGTTACTGAATCCAAAATTTTAGAATTTTCACCGAGATTCGAATCCCATGAGAGGCGAAAATTTCATTTTTTTTGGAATCAGTAACTTTCCAACGGATTCATCAAGTTTCACACATAATTTATCATTTTTGGTTCTCATCTTCTCATGAAAAATGGTTCTCAAGTTAATCCTCATATATATATATATATATATATATATATATATATATATATATATTATTTTAGGTATGGAAATATAATACTCTTAGAAAAAAACCCTACTAAGAGGGTGTTTGGCTAAGCTTATAAGCTCTTCAAAACAACTTATAAGCTGTTTAGGAGCTTATAAGCTCATGCAAGGTGTTTGGCAAAATAAGCTCATAAACAACTTATAAGCTGTTAAAATAAGTTCCAACAGCTTATAAGCCCCCTTAAAAATAAGTAGTTCAACCCCAACTTATTTTTTCATAAGCTTACAAATAACAGTGAATTTACCAAAATAACCTTACTATGATTCGTTATAATCTACATATATACTATCGACTTCACCTCTCGTCAATTTTCTCGCTCTAACTATGATTTTCTCTCTCTAACTCACGATTCTTTCTCTAGCTTATAAGCTAAATTATCCAAACACTTTGACAACTTATAAGCTCTTGAAACATTATGTTTTATAAGCTCTTGAAACATCTTATAAGCTCTTTAAAATAAGCTTAGCCAAACACGCTCTAAGACTAACAGACAAGTTATACATTATACTGAGGCTGAATTAGATATATAATTCGAATTGAGATAAAGTTGAAAATTTTCAGACTATAAAGATGCTAATATCGAAATTTTTGTGACAAGCTTAAATTACAAGGTCAAAACAATTTTTTTGGTTACATAAACTGAGACAAGATTCGATAGAAACAACCCATAATGTTCAAAATCCATTCTTACCATAATCATTCTATGATTTGCGGTTATCTATCAAATGTACATCATTGTAAATTTATGATATGAAAAATGTATTATCATGTAATAATGTACTTTTTGATGATAGAAATATAGATCATACACCGATCAATGATGTATATTGACTTTCAAATATTAGGAAAGTGAAAATTTCTATTTGACCATCTACCTATATACACATATCCAAATGAAATCACACACACACATATATATATATATATACACAAATTAAAGAATAGAAAATATGGTTAAGTAGGGCTGACTAATCGGGTCGGGTCGGGTACCCAACCCGAAATTTTCGGATACCCGAACCCGATTTTCCCTAGAAATCAACACCCGAACCCGACCCATTCTGCATAGTCGGGTATCCCAATACCCGTCTCGGGTATCCGGATAGGTATTCGGGTTTCCGAGAACACCCGATTTTCAGGGTTTGGAATCTGGAAACCTCACGCCTCAAAAGACATTTCTTCTTCTTTAATTCCCTCTCGACGTGTAAAGTTGAGGCACATAACGTATGAAGTTATGCACAACGAAAATATTCTAAAATTATTAGACAATATAATAATTTTAGAATGTCTTCATTATGCACAACTTTATAGATTTTGTGCATCAACTTTATACGTCCTATGCATAGTTATCAAGTTCTCAAAAAAGATGTAGTTCTCATTTGATCAACTCCCTAGATATAGTACCGAAGTCTTATGTAGTATGTAGTACTCAATTTCATCAACTCATCTCATAAATCCTATGGTTGAGATTTTTTCAGATTTTTTTAAACTTGTTTTTGTTGATTTCGCTACAGTAAGGTTAGATTAGTAATTTGATTTATTATGTGATTAAGAAAAATAAATCATGCATATAGTTGAACTGACATATACATATAAATGAACACAAAAATATATATAGTTAAACACGAACATGCATGTGTGTTGGAAGCACATGCTCGGCACGCGCTCGTGCTCGCTCGTCTCCCATGCGTGTGCTCGCGCACTCCTTAGCTCCCGTTGACCAACATCATGTGTCTTGTTATATGTATGAACATATTTTATTATATGTATGAATGTGTATTGTCTACATATTTATGTTTTGTGATCAACATGCAAGTTTATGTTTGATTATATGCATGAACGTGTTTTGTCATATGCATGTTTGTGTTTCATTCCAATATGAAGTTTTATGTTTTGTTATATGCATGAATATATTTTTTGACAGAAAATCTCTCATCCATCATTTTCCATCAATTTCGTCGTCTCCTTACCCGATTACCGACGAATTTCACTGTAAACAACCATCATAGCCACCATCTCTAGATTCCTCAATCTCCTATCAAATTCATCTTCTTTTTTCCCTCAAAGTCCATCAATTTTGCTTTCAATTTTTTTCTTTTTTCTTTTCTTTTCTTTTCAAAATCTGTGGTTTGTTACTATTCACGTGCGTCGTCGGTGCCGTCGTCTGTCGTCGTTGTAAAAAAAATGATATCAAAGAAGAAGAAGGTTGACTTGTTTTCTTTCCCATGAAAAAATAAAAAATTAAATGAAAAAAAGGTTGTCACATGTCAGTTTGTGGTGCGATCACATGTTTAAAATATGTGGTCTAGATTGAGTACTACATACTATCTAAGGACATAGTATTACGGGAACCCAACTATATATATATATATAGGGAGGTTAACGTGAGAATCATTTTATTGTGAGAACATGAGAATGAATATGTTATGAAAGTTAATGAATCTGTTGTGAAAGTTAATGAATAAAAATAGAATTTTCGCCTCTTATGGGATTCGAACCCGGTGAAAATTCCAAATTTTGATTCATTAACTTGCATGATTCATTAACTTCTCATAGTTCATATTCATTTTGTTCGTAACAATTTTTCGTAGTTCTCACGTTAAAATTGGTTCTTATTTGAACATCACTATATATATATATATATATATATATATATATATATATATACCGACATTATTTACTTGCATAAATAAAAAAACATATGCAACCAGATATAAACAAATCACACTATGAATAACCACTAACACATCAGCAAGTAAACAACATTCTTCTTATGCATAAAAAACCAAAACATATGCACATAACAATGAGATACTCATGCATAAGGACTAGTACAAAGACGAAATACCTCTGTGACCATTTCACCTCCAACAGATGTAACCTTATTTGCAACGTTTGCATGCACATCAATTGTTGTTCCCTGGACACATCCAACCTCTACTCTCTTCCCCTAATATAGTTAATAAGCAACTTTTAACATCTTTGAAAATCTGATAAATAAGTAGCCATTTGGGTGCATAAAACAAATCTAGACAAGTTTATAAAATGAAAAAGTTAAACAAATTCCTTGTTGCACCGATGCAAAAAGTCACGAAATTTTTTTTTACTATGAAGAAGTTACAATTGGAAGCCCTAGTTCATATTTACAAATCGGTGCATAAAACAAATCTATGAGATGGTTCATGTAAGAATGGAAATAAGTGTAGGAAATAGGAATAGATAAGTAAGTCTAGCATATCTTTCATATTTGTGTAGCACAATCAAAATTACTATATTGCACATGTTAGTTTAGCATATATTTCATCTCTTCGTAGCACATATGCTAAAATATTAGTTTAGCACATCTTTTATTGGAGCGTAGCACAAGAAGGGTTCTAGTGCTGCACAGTAATCCGCGTAGCACACAAAACACAAAATTGTAACACAACCGAAATTAAATCTCAACCATTGATCCAACGAATCAAAGGCTCAGATTCATTCCCATTTCCTACCAAATTATTCTTTCCTACCTGATTCATCTCCTATATATATATATATATATATGAGATCAAATACAAACCAATCTTAAAGTATAAAATATGAACTATTTTTGATATATGATTAGTCAAGATCTACAATGGATTCATCACCTTACTTGATGGATTTAAACTCCTGAGTTCGAATATCATAAGGGGTGAATTTTTATTTTTCTGAATTCAGACACATACACTACAACTTCAAATAATTTTAGAAATTTGTAATTTATAAGTTAAGAATAATTTTTTACAATAACCACTGTATACGTTAATATTGTTAAACAAATATTTACAGTGAAAAAATTGGACATGATACATAGACGAGTTCCAAGGTTGCAGTGGTAATACCAGTAATATGGTACAATGTATCGTATATGTAATGTATCTATATATAATATTATTTTAAAGTACTTTTTTGGATCCTCAAAGTGTATTTTGCCTGCAAAAAAAAAGATTTTATACAATAATGTCGACTGTCTGCAAAAAAAAGATTTTATACAATAATGTCGACCCACCGTTTTATTTGGAAAAGGATGGATTCTTTTTCACATGAGGTCTTTTTTACTGTCGGGCAACGTGTTTTATTCTTTTATTTGAGAGAACATTAAGGTCAACTATCTTGAAAATTCGATTATAATGGATTAAAATTTTATTTGTCTTCTGTTTTTATCTGCATGTTGCTGCATGATTGAATTGGATCTTTCCAGTATGCAATATAATATTTTTTTTTTGAAAAATGTAAATGAAAAGAGTTATTGAAATACAAATACAAATACAAATAAAGAATAATATAGATTAGGGACACAAAAAATTTACCCACATCTATAGGTTATATACTAAAATGATCCACATATATAATATTATTATCAAAATTATCCAACCTTCAATGAAGTAACAAAAAACCCATAGATGTGACAAAACTCGCGTGAAAATTAGTACAATTCCAACATGATTTTGACTAATGATTAGCCGTCTGTCGTGTCTGTTGAGCTACTAGAGGATTCTACTAGCCATTCTCCCGATAGCTAGTGAATCCAGTGGGTTGCTAGCCACCCATTATTGCCACATTCATTCCATCGGTTTGCTATCGGTGTACAAGTAGCTAGTCAACGTAGGCGTTGACATTCAAGGTTTTGTGATCAATCAATTAGTTTTGATAATAATGTTATGGTTATGGGTAAATTTAGTATTCAAGTTATGATTATGAGTTTTTTTTCTTTCATTAACACAATAATGTATGATAGGAAAGAAGTGGAGTTATAATATATTATGTATCAAAAGCTTCCATAGGACTATAGCATAAGGTATGTAACTTATATATATATACTCAAGATGATTATTCCTGTCAGACCTAATAACAATTCCATGCGCCAAATAGCATCATCTATAGGCGTTATTGATTCAACTTATGAGCTTTCGAGTTTATTAATTAATACTCCAATAGATTTATCATAGTCATCCCGATCACCTTTAAGTGGTCCTCGATCTCTTTTTAAATAAGTGAAAAGGAAAATAATCTACAGTAAATTCAATAATAGATAAGAACAATGGTCACTCCTATATGGGGAAAGTTCGTCAATTTCATAGATTCTCTATCACCAAGTTAAACAAAACTCTCATAATAAGATCTCTTCAATGCCACACGTATCATTATCAAGTAACCAAATCGTGTTATATAATTAATCAATGTTTTCCTTATATCCTAAAAGATGATTGTACACATTAAGAGAGAGAGTGTGTCTGTACAGTAGGATTTTATTTGACAGAGAGGAAGAAATGATCAAGAAATATCTAAAACCCTTGATTAAAAAATAAAAAGGGCTATTATTTCTCTAATTACAGAAAAATTGCAAAAATATATGACAGATAAAGCTACACGCACGTAAAATGCGCAATTAATTAACAAATCAATAATTCCACAGCAAAGTTTCGAAGCAGCTCGAAATTCCAGCACCATCATCGGCAGCACCACAGCCATCGCCGCCTCCACCCCAAGGCGGCGGCGCGTCAAACCACCCATCCACCACCGCGTTATCAACGTACACGAACTCATTGCCCTCGAAACACGGCCCCAAATTCGGCAGCTCGACGATCTCGCTCAGCTCCTCCTCCTCCGCCGCCGCGGCCGCCGATAGGTCTATGCACGAAACAAGCGACGACAGGGAGCTCGACGGCAGTGAAGACGACATCTCCATCGCTGCTGCCTTAGCGGCGGCCGCCTGGACATCACGGGGGCTGAGGGAGGCAGGGCGGGGGAGCGCCGCCGCGAGCTCGGGGAAGTTGAGCGCGGCGGAGGTGCCCTTGATGCTCAGAGCCGCTACGTCGTGCGCACGCGCCGCCGTCTCCGGCGTAGGGAAGGTCCCGAGCCATATCCGCGACTTCTTCCGCGGCTCCCGGATTTCGGAGACCCACTTGCCCCAGCTCCGCATCCGGACGCCGCGGTAAACCGGGTGCTTGGTGGTGACGCCGCCGCGAGTTCGCTTGATCTTTCTGCCGCACTCCGGCGGCGGAGATGGGGGTCGGGATAATGAGGATGCTAGTGAAGTGTGTTGTTGATCGGCATTCATGATTTGATTTCTTGAAAATCAAAAGGATTGGATTTTATTGTGTGTGTAAATGTTCATGTAGGATTTTAACATTTCCTAACTAGGAACTGTACTTCAGGCTGGTCGTTGCACGGCCTAGAGAGAGAGATGGAGAGGGAGATATTAGTGTTTGTACATATACACGCAGAAATTGTAACTATGTGCAAATACGGTTACCCTAAAACCCTTTTTCTTTTCTATTCTATTAATTAGAATTTCATCCAAGTGTATATGATTTCATTTTTCTGATTAAGGGGAGTTTACTTTGCATAATTATATTGGATAGATAAAATTAATCAAACTTAATCAAGTGTTTACTTCTAAGGATTAACATTTGAAGATATCACAAAGCTCAAGATTATTTTGATCATTTGAATTGTTCTCCATTAATTTTAATCCGACCAATATAAGTATGATTGAAATAATCCTCCAAATAAAGAGATAATTATTTATCCCAATTTTAATCCTCCTCTAATTCTTTGTATTAAACAAATGATTGATAGATAAAAATTATCTTATTACACATTTAATCCATCAAATAATCAATCATTCAAAATATTAATCATAAAAATAAACACTTTTAGTGGTATTTTTCTACGGACTATGAAAATGTCTTTAGTAGGACAAATTGAATGATTATAAATTTTAAACATTAGTTTACTTAGAAATTTTAAACATATATGAGTATGATTATAGATTAGTGATGTTAGAAAAATAGTTTACCTTTATGACAATATTTTTGGTCTATTTAAAATGCTCCGACCATTACGATGACAAATTTTAAACATTAATTTACTTAGAAATATTAAACATATATGAGTATGATTATTGATTAGTGATGTTCGGAAATTAAAGAGGTTTACCTTTATGTTGTATTTTTGGTTTATTTAAAATGCTCTGACCATTTTGACCCTCGACCTTCCCTACAGCCGCCACTCTTATTCTTACTTTTTATTTCTTTTATCTTGAGTTTTTCTCCTTTTATTATAATATAACTAAGTACTTATCTTTGATTTAAAATAGGGTTAAAGTCTAAGTTAAAGTTAGTCAATCATAAACATATCATATTTCTATTTGATCAATAAATCATCCATATAGTTGAACATAAGTATACATATAAATGAATGCAAAAATACATATAATTGAATACAAAAATATAAGTATGTTGGAAGCGCGCAAGCAACGCTCGCGCTTCACCCAGTGCACACTTGCGCACTCCCCAACGCTCGTTGGTCAACATGCATGTTTATGTTTTAATATATGCATGATTATGTTTTAATATATGCATACGTGTGTTTTGTTTGCATGAGTGTGTTTTGTGACCAACACGTATGTTTATGCTATCTTATATGTATATTTATGTTTTAATATATGTATGTTTGTGTTTTTATATATGCATGTTTGTGTTTTTATATATGCATGTTTGTGTTTCGTTGCCTATAAGGTTTATGTTTATTTATATGCACGAGTGTGCTTTTTATATGCATGGAGGCGTTTTTCGATAACAAAACTTTCTCTCATCCTTTTTCGTCAGTTATGCCATCTCATTCTCCGATTACCATCGAATTTCATCAGAAATCACCGCCATAACTTCCATCTCTTTCAATCATCATTCTTCTCTCAAGGTCTCTTTCTTATTTTTCCTTAAAATCACTCAATTTTTTCTTCAAAATCATCATCTTCTTTTATTTTTTATTTCTCTCAAAATCTGATGTTCGTCGTCGTCGTCATTGCCGCCGTTGTTGTTTTCCACCGTCGTCGTCATCGTCGTCTACCGTCACCACTGTTGTTGTAAAAAAAATCGAAGTAGAATAAGAATAAGAAGGTTGTTTGGTTCTCTTCCCAATTTGATGCTTGTAAAAAAAAGAAAAAGAAAAAAACAACACGTGTCAGCTTGTGGTGCGATCACATGTTCAAAATATGTGATCTAGATTGATACTACATACTACCTAATGATCGGATACTATGAGAATCATAACCCTATATATATATATATATATGAGCGGATTTTTATAAAAACTTTTGTTATCCTACAAACGTGAGAACAATGCATTCTTTATGAAAGTTACTGCATAAAAAAATAAAAAATAAATTTTCTTTCTTCATGGGATTCGAACTCAAGTGGTTCACAATACACTCATCTAGCAAAATGATGCATCATCGTAGATCTTCGAGATCTAATGACTGAAAATGGTTATCATGTTTTCACTTTAAATATGGTTTTTATTTGAACCTACTCATATATATATATATAGGAGATGGATCAGGTAGGAAATGATAATTTGGTAGAAAATGAGAATGAATCTAGAACTTTGATTCGCTAGATCAATGATTGAGATTTAATTTCGGTTGTGCTACAGTTTTGTGTTTTGTGTGCTACGCGGATCACTGTGCAACACTAGAATCTTTCTTGTTAGTGCTACGCTGCAATGAAAGATGTGCTAAACTAATATATTTAGCATATGTGCTATGAAGAGATGAAATATGTGCTAAACTAACATGTGCAACATAGTAATTCTGATTGTGATATACAAAATGAAAGATATGCTAGACTTACATATCTATTCCAATTTCCTATACTTATTTTCATTCTCAGAGGAACCATCCTATATATATATAAGGGTTGGGTTCTCATAGTAACAAATTCTTAGATAGTATGTAGTACTCAATTTGGATCATATATTTTGAATACGAGGTCACACGAGAATTTAACACGTGGTAGCCCATTTTTTGTGCACGCCCAAAATGGGTCAGGGCGTCAGCGGGCACGAAATGCAACAAGAAAACACAAACCTACAGATAAAATAACATAACATAACACGACATGCATGGGATCGCCTCGTGTCACAGCCCAACTTCTTAAACAAGAAATTAGACTGCGACTAATGACTCATCATGAACTATTAAGACTTATGACGATACCAATAGATCAACAAAGTTGTGATGACAATGAACATGGAGACTAATTAAAGAGTTATCAATTGAGATGTAAATGTTGATCCAAATAGTATAATTAGGTTCCAAAGATTTAAGTGAATGCAAGAACTTACGGAATATAATGATCAATCAACAATCAATCTTTATTGCGGAAAGGGTTTTATTTCTACAAAGACAACAATCGCATAACCACTTTTCAAGTCAGAGTATGACGACAGAAATGGTAGTTGAGTTACATGTATGAAGACATATAACTCGGGGCAACAAAGTATAACAACTTACATAGGATTTATACTTATCAGCAAGGCATAAGCGGACAACGGTTTTTCCAAGACAATTTTCAAAAATAGAACGAAACAATTTCGACTTCAACAATCCTCGAAAATCATAATCACAACCCAATCAATTAGACTTCAATAACGAAGGATATCACGAGTTCGGTTTCAACATAATTCACAAATCAAAACGACCATTCAACTCAAGAACATTTCCAATCAAATATAATAAGGAGTTCGACTCCAATTCCATCAACATAGACATAAAGTGATTCAATCATCAGGTTAATCATAACATAGGAACAATTCCGAACTATAACCACAGTGTTCCTTGCCAATTCCATCTCCAAAACCCAAGCTCAACCTGCATGTTTAGAAATACATGCAGGGCATGGTACATAAGCACTCAGTGGACATATGCCGAAAACAGTTAAAACTTTGCTCTTAGAGCTATAAGATTGACTTGCCATAATCTTTGCAATACACAGGGGTTTTAGTGAAAAATCTGTGTATTCATTTCAAAGTAAACAATTTCTTGCTTTCATTTTCATAACTTTAAAACAATGCATATGTATGATCTTTGTCTGCAGACATCTTTCTCTTCCCATATCCACGGATTTTGTCTATGTGTTGAGAAGTAGGCCTCATTCTCAAACACGCTATGACCCGAAGGTCGCTATCCGACGTCGGTAAATTCTTTCATTCTTTCTTTTTTTTTCTTTCTCTTTCCGTGGACAGGTAATGCATCATGCTCATGCTCAAACATTTGGCAAGTCAAATGAATTTAAATGTCATGCAATATATATAATGAAGCAATATAAATTAGCACGTGCTATCATTTAGTTCGAAAGCCCACCTGTCGTTTTTAGTCGGTAAGCTTAATTAACCTTCCTTTTTCTTCTTCCTCTTCTTCCTTAACCGCCTTCCCTTTTCTCGATGTACCTTTAATTATTTGATAACATTAGTATTCATATAAACAATATTTCTTATTTATCTAACTATAAATCCTCTTATTCTTTCTTTTTCATTTCTTATGTTTTGTTTAGACGGTTTTGTCTAAACTTTTTACTATAAGAATTTTAAGTCTTTTCGGGTCATTGCATCCTTTATTCATTAACTTTTCCGTACCTTTTGTCTCGTTCAACTTCCACAGTTCTATTTAATATTCAATGAACAACTAATCATTTTTGTACATTAGTAGCTTCAACTCACCTTCTTATCTTTATTCAAACATTATATTCTTTTCTTAAGTTGTTCAAGCATAACATTTTCAATTAATCGCCTACGTTAAACTTTTCACATAACTAAGTCATAAGCAACTAACCTTCTTCAATATTAATATTTTTCTTACTATTAGTATACTTTTAGATATATCAATCATTTCTAATCACTTAACAACATATAATCTAATCTCTTTGTCATCAAGTTTTCATTTCAACATAATATGTTTATAAAATTCAACTTTTCGTATTCTTAGTTCTAAACTCCTCAATTAAGCTTCATTACTCTTTACTTACATAATATGTTCACAATTCATAAGATATATGAAGAACAACATTAAAAATTTAACTTCCCATTTTCCTATAAATTTCGAAAATTTCACTAACATATACATAAATTATAATTTCCTTTAATTTCTTCCCAACTTCTTACTTTAGTATCATATGTGATCTTAATCATCAATATTAACATCATATATTAACTTTAACATATATATAGCAATTAAGCACCTAAACTAAATTTTTTCAATTTCAACATATGAATTTAGAAAATTCTAGTAAATTCATAGAATGCTTAAATTATCATATTAAACTCATATATCAAGTTAAGTGAAGAAAATAAAATCAATATCTCACTTCCTCAATATTTTCAAAAATTTCGAAAATATATATATATATATAGGGGAGGGTTAACGTGAGAACCATTTTTATTGTAAGAACATGAGAACCAAAAAATGATGAATTCACAGTGAAAGTTGATGAATCCGCTGGGAAAGTTACTGAATCCAAAAAAATAAAATTTTCGTCCCTCATGGGATTCGAACCCGGGTGAAAAATTCTGAATTGTTGAATTTATTAAGCTTTTCAACGGATTCATCAACTTTCATAACAAATTCATTTGGTTCTTAGTTTTTAAACGATCGAAATTTTATTTTAAACTCTTAAACAAAATCTTTCATTTATAATTTTATAGTTAAATTGTTAATCATATTTTATTTTACTAAGAGTCATTATGTATTTTAGATCATAAACATATCTATTTTCTTTTTGATTAAGGATGCAATGCCCCGTTTAACCTTTAATCGTTAACTAATTACTAATTAAAAATTTGGGGTATTACATTCCCTCCCCCTTAAAGAAATTTCGTCCTGAAATTTAGTACCTTAGAAAAATAGTTCGGGATATTTCTGTTTCATTTGTTCTTCTAGTTCCCATGTCGCTTCGTTTGAGCCATGATGCTTCCACTGTACTTTAACTAAAGGAATAGATTTATTCCTTAGTTGTTGTTCTTTTTGATCCAGGATACACTCTGGTCTTTCCTCGTAACTTATATTTGGCTCATGAACTCTTTCTTCTTGATGAATGATGTGTTTAGGATCAAACACATATTTTCGTAATTGCGACACATGGAATACGTTGTGTATATTGCCGAAATTTGGTGGCAATGCAATCCTGTATGCTACAGGTCCGATTCTTTCCAAAACTTCGTATGGTCCTATGAATCTTGGTTTCAATTTCCCTTTTATTCCAAATCGATGTACGCCTTTGGTTCGAGAAACTTTGAGGAAAACTTTGTCTCTAATTTCGAAATTGAGTTCTGTACGGCGAACATCTACGTACGACTTTTGGCGATCTTGAGCTTCTTGAATTCTTCTCTTTATTTGTCGAACAATTTCGATCATTTCTTCAATAGCTTCCGGTCCCAATACTTTTCTTTCTCCGACTTCATCCCAATAGAGATGCGATCTGCATTTCTTACCGTAGAGAGCTTCGTATGGCGCCATGTTAATTGTAGCTTGATAACTATTGTTATAAGCGAATTCTACTAACGGTAAGGCTTGTTCCCATTGTTCGCCTCGATCTAGCACTATGGTTCGATGCATATCCTCAAGCGTTTAAATAGTTCTTTCTGTTTGTCCGTCCGTTTGAGGATGAAAAGCCGTACTAAAATTCAAGTGCGTTCCCAATTCTTCTTGGAAGCTTGACCAAAATCGCGAGATAAATTTGGAGTCTCTATCCGAGGTGATAGATACAGGTACTCCATGTAATCGTACTATTTCGCGAACATATATTTGAGCTAATTTGCTAGCTCCATAAGTAACAGGAATTGGAATGAAATGAGCGCATTTGGTGAGACGACCACAATCACCCATATAGCCGTGTTTCCAAGCTTTGATCTTGGTAGACCGGTTACAAAATCCATGGCGATGTGGTCCTATTTCCATTCAGGAATTTCTAAAGGTTGCAGCTTCCCATATGGTCGTTGATGTAATGCCTTGACTTGTTGACACGCTAGACACCGCTCCACGAATAATGCTATTTCCTGCTTCATTCCTGTCCACACGAATTGTTGTTTGAGATCTTGATACATTTTCGTGCTTCCAGGGTGCGATGTATAAAGCGAGTTATGAGCTTCGCTCATAATTTCATCCTTCAGTTTCTGGTTATTAGGTATCACTATTATGTTTCGGAAAATAATTGCATTGTCCCGAGCTTCGCAGTAATCAAGTAGTCCTTCTGTTCTGATCTTGGCTCGTAACTTCTCCAATTGTTCATCTTGTCGTTGAGCATTAATGATCCTTGCCTTTAAATCTGGTACAACCACTAAAGTTGATATGATACTCGCAGTGGTATCGGGTGGAAGTACTACTTCTATCTTTAATTTCTCAAAATCTTTAATCTACTCTTGTTCTTGGGTGAGAATCATTCCTAGCCGTCATTGACTTTTCCGACTCAAAGCATCTGCTACCACGTTCGCTTTGCCAGGGTGATATTTGATTTCACAATCATAATCTTTGACTAGTTCAAGCCACATTCTTTGGCGCATATTCAAATCTTTTTGCTCAAAGAAGTACTTTAAGCTCTTAAGATCTGTGAAATTTTCACATCTCGATCCATACAAATAATGCCTCCAGATCTTCAACGCATGGACTACAGCAGCTAATTCTAAATCATGCGTTGGGTAGTTAAATTCGTGCGATCTCAATTGTCGTGAAGCATAAGCGATGGCTTTTCCTTCCTGCATAAGTACACATCCTAGACCATTCTTTGAAGCATCGGTATAGAGGGTAAATTCTTGATCAGGTTCCGGTATCCGTCAATACGGGTGTTGTAGTCAATCGCTTCTTAAGTTCTTGGAAACTTTCTTCACATTCTTAGGTCCATTGAAATTTTACTCCCTTCCGGAGTAATTGAGTCATTGGTTTTGCTATTTTGGAGAATCCTTCGATGAATCGTCGGTAGTAGCCTTCCAGTCCTAAGAAACTTCAAATTTCATTCGGTGTCGTAGGCGATCTCCATTCTAGTACAGCTTGCACTTTAGCAGGATCTACTTTTATTCCTTCGGCTGATACGATATGTCCAAGGAAATTTACCTCTCTCAGCCAAAATTCACATTTGCTAAATTTGGCATACAACTTTTCAGCTCTTAGTGTTTCTAATACAACTCTTAGGTGCCTCTCATGTTCTTGTTCGTCTCTCGAGTAGACAAGAATATCATCGATAAATACCAAAATAAATTTATCGAGATAATCGTGAAAAACACGATTCATTAAATCCATGAACACGGTAGGAGCGTTTGTTAATCCAAAAGGCATCACCACAAATTCATAGTGTCCATATCGCGTTCGAAAAGCCGTCTTAGGAATATCTTCTGAACGAATTTTCAGTTGATGATACCCTGATCTTAAGTCAATTTTAGAGAAAATACTAGCTCCTTTCAACTGATAGATTAGATCGTCTATCCGTGGCAACGGATATTTGTTTTTCAAGGTGAGCTTGTTTAATTCTCTATAATCTATGAACATTCTTAGGGTATCATCCTTCTTTTTCACGAATAAAACAGGTGCTCCCCATAGAGACACACTGGGTCGAATAAATCCTAACTCCAAGAGTTCTTGAAGTTGGATTTTCAACTCTTGTAACTCTTTGGGTGCCATACGGTAAGGTGCTTTTGAAATGGGTGCTGAACCGGGCTCTAAATTGATCACAAATTCCAATTGCCTATCTTGAGGCAATCCCGGTAACGTCTCAGGAAAAACATCTGGATATTCTTGAACTACCGGCACGTCCTCAATTCTTCGTTCTTTCTTCATATCGTCATGATTCAAATACACCAAGTAGGTGTAAGTTTCATTATTCCTCATCAATTTCTCGGCACTCAATGCTGAGATTATGGGAATTCTTCTTTCTTTCATCTCAACACCATAAAAATAGGTGGGTTCTTTTCTGGAGGATGGAACGAAATTTCTCGTCGTTCACATCGAATTACGGCATGATATTCTGTTAACCAATCCATTCCTAAGATAATATCTACATCCCACATTGATATTACTTGTAAAAGATCTTGCTTTCAATTTGAGAGTTCCCAACTCAAATTCTAAGTCGGAACATATGTGGGAAATTACTGTAGATTTACCTAAATGAGTCATTACTTTCAGATCATTGTTACTTCGCTCTATGTTCAACTTAAAAACATCTATACATGTCGTAGAGATAAAAGAATGCGAAGCTCCCGTATCAAAGAGAATTACAATAGGGATGCCGTTTAATGTTCCCATACCTGCCAAGTTTTCAGCATTCTGCTCTTGTCGCCTTGGATTTAAGGCGAATGCCCTCTGATATTGGGGTTGAGTTTGTTGAGGCTGTGGTGGCAAAATCATCCGGTATTGTGGCACTGATGTTGATTGAGCTTGCTGTTGGAAGTTGCCATCTATGGCCTTCATTTGTGGCATTTGTTTAGAGGTTGATTTTCTTCCACTCTCCAGTAGTCTTTGTCGGTTTGGGCAGTTGTTAGCATAATGACCCATTTGGCCACATTTGTAACAGTTATTGGTACCCTATTTACAGGTTCCGGTATGAGCTTTGTTACATTTTGGGCACAAAGGTATTCTAGGAAGAATTGGAATTGGTGGTAGTTGATTTTGGAAGGGTGATCGGAAGGAACTTGAAATAGGATGGTTTGGTCGTTGCCAAGGTTTCTTATTTGGAAAGTCTCTTGTTTCCCATTTTTTTTTTCCTTTAAAACGTTGATTGTGAGGCATCAACTTTCGTGGGTTTCGCTTTGGGATGGAATTGGGTTTGGTTGGGTTTGTCTTTTACACCTGCATCTCTAATTCCATGTCTAAAGCTCGCATTCAAGGTTTCAAGATATGAAAAGGCAGTTGACTTGCCAAATGATTCTTATTTCTTGACGTAACCCGGCGGAACAACTCAGCCATTTTCTCGTCAGTTTCTATCCTGTACGGAGCATAGCGTGATAGAGTGCAGAATTCTCTATCATATTCTTCCACGGTTTTCTTTCCTTGTTTTAAATTCATGAACTCGATTTCTTTTGTTTTTGTAACTCAGGAATGTATTTTATAACAATTCTTCCTTGAATTGTTCGTGTAAAGTTTTCAATCTTTCCGAGTAGGGTCTTTTGGGGTGATTCCCACCAAAAATCGGCTGGTCCTTTTAATTGAAAGGCAATGCACAGAAGGCATTCCTTATCTGAGCATTCTAAGAATTTGAAAATTCTCCTCATCGGCCGAACCCATTCCTCTGCCTTGGCAGGGTTACCGGTTCCACTAAAGGAGGGTGGATTTTGTCTAAGAAATAATTCAGAAATTTTTCTAGTGTTTGGAGGAGGGGTGAGTTCAGGGGTAGGTTGGGGTATATTTTCACTGGCTTGTTCTTCTGCCACAGGATTTCGGTTTCGGCGTCTTGGTGACATGCTGCATTTTGAATTTATGAGAACAATATGTATGCAGTTGGTACGTAAGAAATTTATAAGAAAGCGAGTAAAATGCCAGGTCTTTAGCAAGTAGGATTACATGGAAATAAATTTGCACAATTGTATAGACAATAGGTTCAAAGTTTAAGCAAGAAAACAACAAGCAACATAACATAAATATTTACATATCATGGGAAAATTGCCTCTAAGAGGACTTTTTACATTAGGAAAATTTTGCCTTGGCAGAGTAGGCATCGGAAATTCTTCCATCTAGTCTAGGTTAACTTTATACATACATGCTATTTACATCAATCCTACTTCATTACCTATTAACAAATGTACAATGCTACTTGTCATTTTCCGTTTATCTTTAATTCACTCTTGATGTCGTATCATCTCCATCATCAGGTTTGCATCTGGTAATTCACTCTTTAATTCAACTTCCATGTTTGCATCTGGTAAGTCTTCAGTATTTTCTTCGTCCGACACCTCTTCGATACATTCCTTCTCTGGTGGAGGCTCAGAAAGACGTTTAGCCATGGATTTAGGATGAGAAAAACTGATTTCGGTTTCAAGGAGAGAAGGGTCCGTGACAAATGGCAGATCACTAAGCTGGAGAGGTTGTATTTTTGTGGTAGCAACTGGTTGTACAAACTCAGGTTCATATTTAAAGGATCGTGTGAGTCCTGTGGGTCTAGATGTTCCAGCTTCAGTCTCAAACTGGTTTTCTTCGAGAGGAGATATGGTTGGGGATTCATGTGGAGATTCATATGGTACGGACTGAAGTGGAGAAACATTTATGGTTGTAAGGTAGTCATACCATGTTGAGTCAATGGCATCCATATCATAGCCAAAGTCAACATAATCAAGTTCTTCAAGGGGAAATTCTTCTTCAAGAAGAGTTAGATAGTTATCAGGAACAATAGGGCTTAACTCAAGAGAAGTAGTAACATCAATGACGTGAGTCGTCGAAGAAGTGGTAATATCGGTTGGTACAACTTGGTCTTCATGGAAAGAAGTATCAGAGGTTTCCATTAAAGATTCAGAAATTGTCGAATCTACCACAGCAGATGTACTAGATTCGCCTACTTCAAACTAAGGTTCATTACTTTCAATGGAAATATCTGATGATTGGATATTATAGACGGCAAAAACAAAACCTTCCACCGGAGGATAGTTACCAGGAGGTGGACTTTGAGTAGCGTGATACTGTCTTCGAATAATATCCACGAATCCTGGAAGCTCCGCAAAACTACGATATTCAGCAATATAATCTAGGGCAACGACAGCTGCCCATTCCTGCCATCCGGAAGGAAGTACACGCGCTAGCTGTAGAATACCATCCCTGTAATACCCCGAATTTCTGGGCTTAAAAATTTCGAAAATAAAAGAAGGAACAGTACGATAGAAACAAGTATGAAAGTGAACGTCGGTAATTGTCGATTTTGAATAAATCGAAATTTCTCTTGAAAATTTGAACGAAATAATTTTTAAATATGTTTTTAAGCATATTTAGGATATTATTTACACTAAGGAAGAAAAAGAAATATTTTTCCTTATTTATTTGATTATTTTCGAAAATCATGAGAATAAATAATTAATTTGTGAATTATTATATGATCACTTGATTTTATGTGATGAGTTGTCATGTTTATCTTATAGTATATGATAAGATAATTATCTTGAACACCTAAGCATGAGGTGGATGTGATAAGGTTGGAAAATGACATTTTTAAAGATAAGATTTGTTATGATATTTTCATAAAAGATAAGATAAGGTCATGATTAATTAAGAGATAATGTTTATCTCTTAGAAATGTGTAGAAATGTGTAGAATATCACAGGAGATATTATTTTGAATCTTAGCTAGCAAGTTTTCGAAAAAAAAAAGTATTATTTTATGTGAAAATCGAAAACTTTGATTTTTATGTGATAATTGTATTAAATAATTTAATTAATTATATAATTGATAAATATCATGATTCTAGATCAATCTTATCTCATAGGAAATATAAAAATTTTGAAATTTATGAAATAAGGTAAGAATAGGATTTTATAAAAATAAAATCCTAAGAAACCCTAATTTTCGAAAATTTGGGGAAATTGCTTAGAAAAATTCCAAAAATTTGTTTTATGATATAATATCGTTATATTGATATAATTACTAATAAAAATAATATTTTTATGAAAAGAATCATAGTGTGATAATTTATTCATAATTTCGAATTATTTGCCGATAACTTTACTAAAGTACATAGAGATGACCTTAATTAATTTTCCTATGATTTATTTTATCATCTAAGATTATTATTATATCATATAGTTATTAATTGGAGGAAAATAAAATATTTAGTATATATTTATAGAGGGGGCCGAAATATTTGACCTTTTAGTGTGAAAATGATGAAAAATATCATGCTTTAATTAATGAGGGTCATAATTATAAAGATAAGGTATACTAGGTGTAAAGTAGAGATAGTTATCAAATTGAACAAGTAACCTAAGGATTGGACACTAGTGAGGGGCGACACACACACACATGAAATAACCATGTGATAAACTTTATACTATGTGACACCTAAGATTTAATGCATTTAATTAAAAGATAAGATGATCTAAGGATGAGTTGTAAAGATAAGATAAGATATGATAAGATTTGATAAGATAAGATAAGATATGATAAGATTTGATAAGATAAGATATTTTATAAAATAATGATTAAACCCACTTTATAAATCCTATAAATAGGAGGTTACCCCTCCCATAACCTCATAACCAAAAATAGAGAGGAAATAGGAGAGAAAATAGAGAAAAAAAATAGAGAGTGTTCTTCAAAGCGTTCTTCGATAATAAAAAGAATAACGTCGCCGACGTCGATCAAATCCGATAAAAAGGTTAGAATTTATGTTATAAGCTTATGTTGTTCATGTAATTTTCGAAAATTATGTGACTCAGGCTAATATGTTTAGATATTGTATTTATATGATGTTATTAAGCATGTAGTATAATTATATCACAAAATCAAGCATGATATCAAATTCTATATATGGACCGAAAACTTGAAGGTATGATATGTTGATTATTATGATTTTTAATTGGTGATTTAAGCATGGAATCATGATCTAGGGTATTAATTATGCTTATATGATTTTATGTAGAATTTTGGGAAAACTTTAGTACCTAAGTCTATGAACTTCGAAAATTATAGAACATGATATTATGTTGAGATATAATCCATGTTTGAATGTTATCATAACATATTGAAAGTGTAGAATCATAATATAGTGTTGTATGAATTTATTGAAATTGTTAAAAATTTATTGGACCTAAGTCCAAATTTTCAAAAGTGACTTGGGAAGATTAAATTCAATAGCTCGCAATAAATAAAAATTATGTTATAGTAAGGATTCTTATAGATGAGTATGTAAAATGTGATTTTATTGGAATTTTTGGAAATTATTTGCTTAGTTTAATTAAGGTTTTCAAAAACTATAGGTTATAAGTATTAATGTTATAAATTTATTTTATGAGATATAATTTCATAAAATGATCCAAAATGATGTTTTAAACATATTATGATTTTATGGGAATTTTAGAACAAGAATTGCACATAAAATAATAGAATTACATAGAAGGAATTAAAAGTCAAAATGTTGACTTTAGTCAAAATTGTTGACTAAATGTTGACCAAGTCAAAATTGTTGACCAAAAACGTTGACCAAGGTCAAAGCGCACGAAATTCGATGTCGTGATCTATGTGACGTAGACGTTTGGTAACAATGTAACTTACGTTACGTAAGTACATTAAAGCGTCATCATATACTAAAGAGATGGAATATCTCTTATATGATGGCGATGTCATAATCGACATCATTTGATTAGGAAACGTCGATATAAGTCCGACGTTAGCCTTATTTGATGCATAGGGCGTTATAGACGATGTCCGTCTCTATCGAAAAGTATAGCGATGTACTAAACCTCGTTTCACATTGAAAAGGGTCCCGCTCGGAGGAGAAAGAAGGCGATAATTAAGTACTAGTGACGTAAGAACTATAAGTTCTCGAGGTGGGCTTTCTTACCAAAACCTTTATGAGCTTTTTGAAAAATGTTTATCGTTATTACTATCTTGTTTCTCGCAAAAATTTTGAGATACGATATTATCGCGCCGAAAAATTTTATGTTTTGTATATGTCCATTCGGGTTGCACAGGGCAATGAAAGTTCTGGTCGGATCTATCTTTGAGGAGTAGGAGAAAGCTAGCTAGGGTTGTGTACACTTGTGAATCGCCGATTGCGATCATTCTTGAATCGCATGTTGCGATCGGTTTCTGAATCGCCGGTTGCGATCAGTTGCGTCCGGGTGAAGGGAGGCCTCCCTCTCGGTGCGTTTATCCATAGCCGACTTGGAATATACGTTGTGATGAGAAAATGCCCGCGCAGGCGATGTTTTGAGAAAATGAAAATGTATTTAGTAAGCACAATGCCTTTTCAAACAAAACCCTTGTGTCTTACTGTGAAGTAGGCAGTACAATATTCGTAAAGTAAAAATGTTTTCGGCAATGTGTCCACTGAGTGCATCTTTGTACTCAGCCCTGCACATTTGTTTTTAAATGTGCAGGTTGAGCAGGTGATGGAATAGAGTGGGAGTTGAGCGGAACATTTTGTCAAGACGTATGGTGTATTTTTGGTTCGCCTTGAGAATACATCTTCACATGCATTTCTCACACGTATTTCCGCTGTCAAACTCTTGAGACTCTGTTATCTTTTGTCACTATGTTAAAGCTTTGTAAAAGCTGCTGCTTTGTTGAAACCTTGGAACCATCTTTTATATATATAAGCTATTTTGATCCATCGTGATTCTCGTTTCTGTTATAACATCTATATTTCTTCATATATGAAATGAGCTGGAACCCTTATTCTTTTATATTCACTTAAACCGAACCCCAAGTCACGGTCCAGCAAGGATAAGCCAAACCGGGCTGTGACAGAGTGGTATCAGAGCAGTTCGTTTGCTTTGAACCAAAAATATTCTTTCTATCCAAAGTCTGGCTTGAATCACTAGACTTTCTATGAAGTAAATCATCACCGCTCAACGCTCCTGTTCATCACGCTCAACCAGCAAGGAAAAGTGAGTTCTGGTAAAAAGGTATGTGTTAAAAGTTTTTAAAAAGTATGTTACAGTTTTGAGGAAGTATTTGTGAAAAATGTTTTTAAAGTGGACATGCTGTTAAGTGAGTAGTTTTGAATTGTGATAATTCATGGGACAAACGAGTGGTTTGTCTGAAGAAGTTTGAGTTCATACTCGGTTGGTATGTGATTTTGTTGTGATGAATTTGAAAGAAATTAAAGCTTATACCCGGTTGGTATATGAGTATTGATAATGGACATATATAGAGTTATATGTCAGTGAAGTATGTTTATGAAACGAGATTGAATTATGAAATTGTTTTGATTTTTCGGTTCAATTTGACGAACGTAAATTGGAAAGCTACGAAGGAATGGAGGCTTCAACGAACGAATGTCACTCACAATGTAGGGCACAGTTTCTTCACTTGAGATTCTACGCGACGTAATCAACTGTTGCTTACGCGAATTAACTTTGAACGATAGATGAACTTGGGAATTAGAATGATAAATGAAAAATAAGACGAGTGCTTACGAGCTTATGTTGAAGAATGTTCACAAACTTTGTGTTTTGTGAAGTTTAGTTCTTTAAGAAAGTCCTGATAATTTAAGTTCCCCTATTGCTTGTAAGTTTAAGCAGACTTACTTAGAACTATCTCGTATTTAGATGGCGAGGAATGGAATGATGATGGCAAGAATTGAGTTTTCAAGAGTATAAGTAGAGTTTGAGATGTATAATTGATAAACCTTATAGTTAATGATGACCTATTCCGAGTTCAAGGTTTCAATTTTATTCATTACCCAAGTTACATCATTGAGTTTGACTCTATGACCTAGTTTCAATTGAGATCTCATTTGAGTTCTCACTTTTTCTGAAAAGTTTACAACCGAAAGTTTATAAAGACATCCTTTTGAAACCAAGCCTTCATGTGACCGAGAAGTAATTGTGACGGTCCGATCACCCATATGACCAAAGAGCTCTCAAGAGTCGCCATTCGGTCTTGGACCTATTATCCAATTATTCATTTCAAAGAACATATTTGTTCAAACTTCAAAAGTGTTCATCTCAAATTATGAACCCGCACTCTTATAAAGTGTCATTAAAATTTCCTCCAATCCTTGAAGCAAAAAGTATGAATTAGATTAACTTACCATCTATAAGAAACGATAGATTTGACGTGAACGATTAGTTAGAAATCTTGAGTCATAAGATGCTATGAAGATTGGAACACGAGAATGTTAGATCTAAGGATTTGAAGAAAAGAAATAAGTCGATATAAGGATAAACGACGATAAATGTATACAAGGCAACAACGTTGGAAAGACAATCACGTGATGTGGAGAAAGAATCAAGAACGTTACAAGAGTACGTAAATTTCGAGGACGAAATTTCTTTAAGGGGGGTAGAATGTAATACCCCGAATTTTTGGGCTTAAAAATTTCGAAAATAAAAGAAGGAACAGTACGATAGAAACAAGTATGAAAGTGAACGTCGGTAATTGTCGATTTTGAATAAATCGAAATTTCTCTTGAAAATTTGAACGAAATAATTTTTAAATATGTTTTTAAGCATATTTAGGATATTATTTACACTAAGGAAGAAAAAAAAATATTTTTCCTTATTTATTTGATTATTTTCGAAAATCATGAGAATAAATAATTAATTTGTGAATTATTATATGATCACTTGATTTTATGTGATGAATTGTCATGTTTATCTTATAGTATATGATAAGATAATTTTCTTGAACACCTAAGCATGAGGTGGACGTGATATGGTTGGAAAATGACATTTTTAAAGATAAGATTTGCTATGATATTTTCATAAAAGATAAGATAATGTCATGATTAATTAAGAGATAATGTTTATCTCTTAGAAATGTGTAGAAATGTGTAGAATATCATAGGAGATATTATTTTGAATCTTAGCTAGCAAGTTTTCGGGAAAAAAAAAGGTATTATTTTATGTGAAAATCGAAAACTTTGATTTTTATGTGATAATTGTATTAAATAATTTATTTAATTATATAATTGATAAATATCATGATTCTAGATCAATCTTATCTCATAGGAAATATAAAATTTTGAAATTTATGAAATAAGGTAAGAATAGGTTTTATAAAAATAAAATCCTAAGAAACCCTAATTTTGAAAATTTGGGAAATTGCTTAGAAAAATTCCAAAAATTTGTTTTATGATATAATATCGTTATATTGATATAATTACTAATAAAAATAATATTTTATGAAAAGAATCATAGTGTGATAATTTATTCATAATTTGAATTATTTGCCGATAACTTTACTAAAGTACATAGAGATGACCTTAATTAATTTTCCTATGATTTATTTTATCATCTAAGATTATTCATTTCTAATCACTTAACAACATGTAATCTAATCTCTTTGTCATCAAGTTTTCATTTCAACATAATATGTTTATAAAATTCAACTTTTCGTATTCTTAGTTCTAAACTCCTCAATTAAGCTTCATTACTCCTTACTTACATAATATGTTCACAATTCATAAGATATATGAAGAACAAAATTAAAAATTCAACTTCCTCTTTTCCTATAAATTTCGAAAATTTCACTAACATATACATAAATTATAATTTCCTTTAATTTCTTCCCAACTTCTTACTTTAGTATCATATGTGAGCTTAATCATCAATATTAACATCATATATTAACTTTAACATATATATATAGCAATTAAGCACCTAAACTAAATTTTTTCAATTTCAACATATGAATTTAGAAAATTCTAGTAACTTCATAGAATGCTTAAATTATCATATTAAACTCATATATCAAGTTAAGTGAAGAAAATAAAATCAATATCTCACTTCCTCAATATTTTCGAAAATTTTGAAAATATATATATATATATATATATATATTCTAACTTTATTTTTTGTTGTCTTTTCTTTCAATTTCTCAATCTAAGCATGCTTTAAACACATAATTATAACTTATTTCTAACATAATATCAATAATTCCTCACTTTAGCCTAAAGCATATAAACTAGGGTTTTTCAACCTCAACACAAATCTTACACATAACCATCAATATTTCATCAATTCAACACTAATTTATCAATTCTTCACTATAATATAAATATTCATCCATAAATATCACAAAATCCATAAAATCCTACAACTAACATGTTCACTAATTTCATAAATATATAACAAAATTCATGCTTAAAGATTGAAGAAAGATTACAAATATACCTTGTTTAACCTTGGAATCAAGATTAGAAATGGAGATTTTGGAAGATTTTAGCTTAGGGAAAAATTTTGAACTTAGTGTGTGTTGTGTGTGTATGGCCGTGAGTTTTGGGAGGATTTTTGGAGATTTTTCATAAAATGCACAATAGTGTAGGTAGGTTATATTTATAGCAAAAATTATTTTAATTTCCATTTTATTAAAAGACTTGATTATTCACCCATTTCATTTAATACATATACTTGCTCACCAAGTATATTTAATATACATGCTTAGTCACTATTTTCTAGAGCATTCTTTATAATTGCTCAATATTATTTTTATTTTTCATTTAATTAAAAGCATAATTATTCACCAAACCTATTTAATGCTCTTACTTGGTCACCAAGAAAAATTAAATACAAGTGCTTAGTCACTTACTTTCTAGAATATGAATATATATATTTATGTAATATTAATAATGTAGCATGTGTATTTACTTTCTATTTTATGCTATTAATTACACATATATAACTTATGTTCTTAATTTCCTACTTTAGGTCATATTATACTTGCATATTCATTTAATTATGCTTACTATATATTATGAAAATATAACACTTATTATGGAAAAATTTAAGCTTTCCCAAAATTTATAGAATTTATTTGATCATTAATATCAATTAATCGATCGAAATTTCATTTTAAACTCTTAAGCAAAATCTTTCATTTATAATTTTATAATTAAATTGTTAATCATATTTTATTTTACTAAGAGTCATTATATATTTTAGATCATAAGCATATCTATTTTCTTTTTTATTAAGGATGCAATGCCCTGTTTAACCTTTAATCGTTAACTAATTACTAATTAAAAATTTGGGGTATTACACCTCGAAGCACAAATATACATGTAAAATAACATAGATGCATATAAGATAATAGAAACATGCATGTTGGCCAATATTATTTTTCACAATTGTACTATTTTGTTTGTAAAAATATATGTAATATACACCTTAAATTAAAGTTCACAACATAGATTTTAATTTGATATATATTATATAAAAAATCGATATATAATTAACATGTTATAATCATTTGAAGTTATAAAACCAATTGTATATATGTGTTTTATATGAATCTATATGTACGTTTCATACATACATACATACATACATTAGTTAGACGGTTAATTCGATACATGTACTTTAACTTTTAACATTGATTTTAGTTAAACAATTCTAGTTTTAAGTTTAAATGACAATAATCATTTAAATTAACAAATATCAACATAAGATAAATATATCCTTCATTTCAAATTAATGTATAATTGAATACAAGTAGATATAGTATAATATATATAAAAGATATACCATAATTATTGCAAGAAGATATATATATATATATATATATATATATATATATATATATATATAATTATTAATATTATCAAAAAGAGTATGTCTATAATACCTAGATCATATTTCTATAATCATTTTCATTTATATTCATGTGCAACAAAATTTGAAAAAATAAATAAATCAATTCATAAATATAAAGTGATACCATGGAATTTTTTTATCCAATATGTATTAGTTACACTCTTACTTCAAATTGGCGATAGTTGTTGAAGTCGAAATACAAAATCAACAGCTTTAGTTGTCATTTTTGGAAATAGTGAAGCAATTAATCTAGAGCTTTATCATTATATATACTAACGCACATGTATTTCTTGAAAATTTTGTTGAAAGTGTATTAATTTTCACTTTCACTTGAAATTAGACGATGGATGTTGAAGAGTTTTCCGAAATACAAAATCAACAACTTTAATTATCATTTTTGGAAATAGTGAAGCAATTAATCCCGAGCTGTATTCTTATATATACAAATTAGGGATAAGTCGTTACGGTATATTGCAAATTTTTCACCGTACAATATATCATACTAAAAATTATGGTATGAAAATTTTTCATATTGATATCGTATCGAACGATTCGGCATACCAAAAATCATTATACCAAATATTACAGTATGATAATTTGTCATACCATTACCGTACCAATTTTTTGGTATACAGTATCAGAATTCGTTATACCAAAATGACCAAAAATATTTCACACTTGTTACCGAAATCTATAACCTGTAAGCAAAAATCATTAATGGGTCCCGCTGATTACGTACTCGTGTATGTGCATACACCATGTAGATAAGTTTCAAATCTTTTTCTTTTGAAAAGACTGATTGACTTTATAGCTGAGTCGGATAACTGATAGTCCAATACTAATGGTAATACTGTTGATCAGTTCAAATAAGAGATGTCTTGTACTGAGTGATCTCAGTTAGCAAACCTACTGACTGCTGCGACGGTTGGCCAATTGGACTAATAACTTATGTGCGTGCGGAATGTGGTGATTACAATATTTATCTTACTGAAAACTTAAAGCCAGTGTGAAACACTTAGCCAAATATTGATTAATTAGTTTTCGTTTAAATCTCTTCAATATTAATCGGATACTGATATAGGGTTTAAAAAATGTTGTGCTGCTATGTGCTACTGATGACAGTTCAATAACATGTAATTCTAAAGCAATACTGAAGTAAAAGACACGTTAGTTTTACGGGGTTCAGATAGATAAACTCCTATATCCACAGACTGATTGCTCAGTCAATTCACTAACTTCAGATTGAGTCTTGTTTACGGGTGCAAGAGTAAACCTAGATACTGAGTTCACCTTACAGTATCCGCCTAACTTAGCATTCCTCCTACGCTTGCTGGTGTTAGGAAACCACTAACTGCTTTCGGATGCAATCGACTTAACCTCTAGCTTATGGGTGCTAGATGATCAAGCTTTCAGCAACTAACACTTTGTTATCTACTTGTCCAATCTTCTTACAAACTTTTTGGGATTTTGTAGAGGGATTTTCCAACTATGAATCTGAGTTATCACATGCGATAAACTCGGTGTTCTAAGCTTAAGATATACAAGATGAATATTCTAAACTTACAGTTTGAAAACTGCCGGGCGCCCCATTGCTGTCCGGGCTTAAGAGCATTGTGCTTTATACTATCAATTTTATAAAATATAAAGAGCTTAAATAAAGCTAGAGAAAAATAAAAATCGAGCTCGCCGGAAAAAAGTGTAAGTGGCGGTGGCTAGGCACCACAATGGGGCCCACCTCCTCTTTGTCATCCCTTGGCTCACCGGCATCGTACCACGTACCTTAGAAGCCTCACTCGCTGCTCGTCTCTTCGTCAACACAAATGAACTGTTGAAAATGAACGAGAAAAACTGAAGGCCCTAAATCCCTATTTATAGTTTTTCAGAAGTTTGCTTGCATAAGCGTTATGCAACGTTGACGCAATTAGGAGTGCGCTTGTACAATCGTTGGTCGAAAAACATTTTAAAAATAATAACTTGATCGTATGAAATCTGTTTTCAAAAATTCAAGAGCCTACATGCTCACTTTAAAAAGCCTTCACAAAGACTATTCATTTGTAAAATTTGGAAATCATGTGAATTTAATGCATATAAAAAACAGATTTGATCCGTTACGTCAGATCATATTCTAGGTCCAAACAAAGTCCAACTTCTTCCAAACTTCATCGAAAATCTAATGCATATTTTAATAATATTCAATGAACGTTACATTTACTGATGATTGCCCTAGTGATGTAACATAGTAGTGCTCACTTGTCAGGGAGTCAACTTTTTTTTTACAAGTTTCAGTAGAAGAACTATTAGTTTTGACAGAACTCAATACTAAAGGAGTTAAAACAGTATTGAATCCAATCGTACTGAAAGAAGTTTCAATACCAGTGCAACTAAACAGAAGCACTACTAAAGATTGCAGACTCAAGACTGAAGTACAACAATACTAATGAACAGTGCTACTTAAGAGCGAAGTCGGGGACTGAAGACTGAAGTCGGAGGACTAGAGACCTAAGACTCAACGTTGTTTAAAACAAAGAAGTTAAGAATATGACTAAGATTCATACCAGCAGCTGAGAGGTCAAAGCTGCTGAGATCTACGTCAAGATGAAGAGTCAAACTGACTAAGGATCACAAAACTGATATAAGACGGAGTCCAACCTGCTGATAAAATACGGAACAGACTCAACTGATACGACCTGAAGTCAACATACTAAAAAAACATAGAGTCAACCCAACTAAATAAATAAGAAGTTATTTAAACCTTGAGTGTTTGACTTGCCACATGTCATAGTCAATCTGCTGAATATCCTGACATGCCATAACCTATTTTCAAAGTTGCAGAGCAACAGTGTACAAGGTTACAGACACCGAAAGTGATGTGCGAGGATTCAAACTGACATATTTTAAATGACAAATGAAATGGATGTGATTGGTATTCCCTCCAACGATACTATTCATCATCCGTTCTATAAATATACGCTCTATAAGTATACACATAATCCAATCTTTAAAGGTAACAGAAAATTATGTGCATTCAATCGTTCAAAATCTCTCAGAGCTTAATTCTCAAGAACAATCACTTAACGATTTTGAAGAAGAAAGTATCAAAGCGTTATCAGCAAATCCTCATGGCTCAAATATAGTTATTATCTCAGGATTTCAATATACACTTTCATTCATTCTAGGTCTACACGTTGTAATATTATAAGTCTAGAAATATTGAGTTGTCGCCTGTGATAGCTCAAACCCTAGTTGAAAAACCTTCTACTCAAAACCGCCAAAGTTAAGTAGAAGTTGGGTAAGTAAGCAACCAAGTGTTAGTTGCTAAAAGTTTGATTATCTTGCACCTATAAACAAGAAGTTAGGTTGATTACACTCGTAACCAGTTAGAGGTTTTCTAGCACCAGCAAGCGTAGGAAGGAACTTCAAGTTAGGCAGGATATATAAAGGTTTAAGTTTGCATCTAGTTGTACCCATAAACAAGATCAAATATCAAGTAATAGATTGACTGTATTATCAGTCTGTGGATGAAGCTGATCTCTCCAAACCACTTAAAAACTACGTGTTCTTTACATTCATTTGTTTACTTTTGGTATCATCTTAGCTTTACATGGTTTTGAACTGAAAATCATCAGCACACGCAACACAACATACTATTTTGAAACACTATGTCAGTATCAATCTGATACTGAAGAAATAAATTGAAAAATGATTAAGATAATATTTCGATAACTATTTTTTTCAGGTTGAGTTTTAGTAAAGGCAAAAACATAACCATCATATTTCCAACGTACATCAGTTATCAATCCACTGATCAGCTGTCTCAGTAGTAAGTATGTTTGCCAACTGATATCACCCAGTACATGACTCTTTATACTTGAATTGATTATTTATATCAATACAAATACTACTTCAATTATCTGACATCTACTAATCAATAGAAGATCCAGTCTTATTTTAATAGAAAAGGTTGGAAGTAAATAGGGTTCCTTTCACGTGAACCAACGGTGGGTCCCTAGTCAAACAACGAAAAATTAATTTATAAAAAGTTGGAAGATTCACTTTTATTCAAAAAACACTGAATCCAACAAAAAGCATATTTATTATCTGCAACTCGTACTATCTTTTTCTAAAAATAATTAAATTATTAGTATTTTTCGAAAAAGTATGAAATGTATATAATTTTTCAGAGGTGGGAAGTTTTATATATTTACCGTTTCTTTATCGTGGAAAATAAGAGCTTTTTGTTACAAGAAAAGGACCTAATATGTGATCGTACAAGTATTAAGTATATCCCTTAATCAATATTAGCTTCTCTGCCTTAGAAAAATAATAACTATTGTTATAATTATATTACTTTAATATTAGAAGAAAAACGCATTTCTTTCAAATCAGTTAGTTGTGAATTTGATGTATATATTTATCGAAGCCGATCAAATCCTTGTTCTAAAATACTTATCGAGATCCCAATTTCAAGCAAACGTACTACTATAGTACTACTCATGAATTTATATTGGAAAAAATAAATATATGAATTCTCCTACAGTTTGTATAATTGGTACCACGAGACTTCCTAAATTATAATTCAATCAAAACCTTATAATTAAATCGAGCTATCATTACATACATACGACTTGCTTCTTAGTTCGACTTTCGAACTTTTTACGAAAGTGAAATTTACGTATAAAACACTCGCGTTGCTAGCAGTTGAGAAATTTTCTTTTGTAAAAAGAAAATGCGGTCTATAATATTTTTGTTTAGTTTGAAGTAAAATGAAATTAATTAGTGTAAACCAATTATGTTTAGAAGTTCTAAATCTCGATAAAATTGCATATATATTTAGTTCGGATTAGAACTTAGCCGCGTGAAATAGTCAATCATATGCCAGAATTGATATAGCAAATTTTTTAGTACATGGAAAATTATAGTTTATCTGGTAAATACCCCAAACTATACAAGTGTTATAAAAATATTATGAACTATCAGAAATATTTATTAAAATCAGCACTTTCAATATTATATCAAAAAAATCTACATCCATTTTCCTACCCCAAAATCTTAAATGTAATTTCATGCATCTATGTTATTCTTCAATTAAATAGTGAAAATGTCATGTAATCCCAAGTGGCATCTGACAAACCACATCAAGACTCTACGGATTTGAAAATGGTGCATGATATTTTTAATACAATACTAATAGTTTATAATTTAAATAAATATCTCAATAGATTGAGATATTTTTAATAAACATATATAATTTGAGATTTAAAGTGATATTTATCCTAATTTGTATTCTAAATCTGTTGATTATGTAATAAAAATATTCTGAATTATTAATTAAAATAAAACATAACAACTAACAAAATATCCCATTATTTGAGTTCCGATGAGGTTGTTGACGTGTCCCATTGATATCCAGTATGAATTTTTAATTCTATTTTTAAATGATATGACATATTTATAAAAGAAAATGAGGCTCAAGTCTTTGGCAGCTTAAAATAACTCACCAAAATCGAACAACAATATTGTTAATTTTAGATAGTTTGTATATTTTTTTAACTATTAATAATTTGTGGTATTTTTTTTTAGTTTTCACAAAATTTGTGTATTTTTGTTATACAATATTAATAGTTCAAACTATTTTTATTAAATAATCAAGAGTTTAAGCTTTAATTTTTTATTATATTATGCTATTACAATGTTTCATATAAATATTTGTATAATATTCCTGAGCGGATGATAAAATTCCCTGAAAGGATATCTGAGTATATAAGAAACAAAAAGAGACAAGAGTAAAATTAAGACATAGTTTGACCTGTGCCCTTTAGTGGTAGCATAATTTCAACCGATTTTTATTGTACAGTTTGACACATGTCAGTAAATAATCATGACTTTGCTGCAATAAATTTCTGATTCTGGATTTCCAGAAAAGTACACTAAATGTCTTGTTTAAGATTTACAGAAGTTGAATATATAATACTGTAGTCTACCCATTATAGTGCTTCACTATTTTTTTCATGCAAATGTATGTACTAAAAAAACAGTACTCTTTATATATTTTTGTTTAATATTTGTGGAAATCAGTTCTTTATTTTCAATTATGAATAGGATCGCCTTAGTGATCGTGTGTGATTAAATAAGAATTCTTTGGTTTGAGTTTGCTATATTTCATTTATTAAAGGGGTGGTCTCTGTGCGCCCGCACAGTGAGCCACCTAATTAACTAATAATTAATATCTTAATGAACTAATTAATTCTAATTAAATTTAATTAATTAAATTAATTCTAATTAAAATTAATTAGTTTAATAAATTTTAATTGTAAATTAATAAATAATAATTTTGAATTAATATATCTTAATTGTGAATTAATAAATTCTAATCGTAAATTAATAAACCTTAATTTTGAATAATAAACCCTAATTATGAATTAATATACCCTAATTTTGAATAATAAACCCTAATTTTGAATTAATAAATCCTAATTGAAAATAATAAACCCTAATTATGAATTAATAAACCCTAATTATGAATTAATAAACCCTAACTTTGAATAATAAACCCTAATTATGAATTAATAAACCCTAACTTTGAATTAATAAACCCTAATTATGAATTAATAAAGCCTAACTTTGAATTAATAAACCCTAATTATGAATTAATAAACCCTAACTTTGAATAATAAACCCTAATTATGAATTAATAAACCCTAATTGAAAATAATAAACCCTAATTATGAATTAATAAACCCTAACTTTAGATTAATAAACCCTAATTATGAATTAATAAACCCAAATTATGAATTAATAAACAAAATACAAAATAATAAAATAACACCATTAAAAACAACAAAAAAAGCAAGAAAATAAAATGAAACTTAAAACAATCACAAAAACTTGTGCGCGCATGGTAAGACCGCGCGCACACAAGTTTTTGTGTTTATTAAATATATATTTTCTTAATTTTTGTGATAGAAGAGAATGAATTTTATTTGTAAATGGGAGGAATTATATTCATTATTTGTAGATTGGAAGATGTATATTCGTCTTGAGGAAAATGGACATAAAGAATACCAAAGAGGAATTATCTGTAAATTGAGAAATGATTTTATTTCTCAGTGTTGCCTCGTTATATATATATATATATGATATAGATCATATAGGAATGCTAAGTATTGTGAGAAATATGAATAAATCCTGTCCATTTATTAACATCAATCAGTGGTACAGATTGAACTAACGTATGCTGAATATTGTGCTAAATATGCTATACTATATAATT
Source organism: Salvia rosmarinus (assembly GCA_036937905.1). Lineage (NCBI taxonomy): Eukaryota > Viridiplantae > Streptophyta > Magnoliopsida > Lamiales > Lamiaceae > Salvia > Salvia rosmarinus. Next base: position 64,674,162 of record CM072814.1, read on the forward strand.
CCGAAAATAATGCTAAGGATATTTGTGTAAATTTGATAAACACAAAACCGTTAATTACCTATTTATTAGGGATTACATATCTTCTATTTATGGATTGGTTTAAGTTTTCAACGCAAACAACATATTCACTTTTTTACGCCATAATTCTGCTACAGTTTGATAACTTGGTTTGTGTTATAGGATTCATGGAAAATCAAGGTATTTTTTCGTGCTGTTCCTTTATTCATGGAACACCATGTTATTGATATTCCTCTTTATGTTGCACTTATAAGGTATATCTATTGCATATACTTTGAATCACCATTGATCGAAATATTTACGTTGTCATTTTATTGAATGTACTTCGTTTGTTTATTTGAACCAGTAATTTTTTATTTTTTATTTTTATCCCTATTCGAAGTTTACGTTATTCATTTATTTTGGCTGATTAGTTTACATTTCTTGAACTTTGATGTGTATTATTGAATCCGTGTAGCTTTTTTGTTTCAGCAATCTGGGTAGAATTTTCGAACCATTAATGTATTCAGCGTTAGATTATGTTATGTTGCACTATTAATGTGTACATGTTGCATTTACTTCGTAGTACCTTTGCACAACATTTATAAATTTATTACTATGTTAACCGTTACCTACCTATTATATCGGGATTACAAATCTTCTATTTGTGGATTGGTTTATCCTATGATAATATTGTTTTCGACGCCTAGAACATATTCAATGCAAGAAAATATAGTTCTGTTCTAGTTTCATAATTTTCGTGGTGTTCTAGGCTTCATGGAAAATCAAGGTAAATTTTCGTCGTATTATAGGATTAATGGAAAACAATCTTAATAATATGCTTGTGTTTTGTTGCACTTTGTATGTATATTTGTTGCATTTCGAACATATCACCATTGCACAAAATATATAAGTTATCAGTTTCTTGAATGTGCTTCTTTTTTTTATTTGAAGCAGTAATAATTTTTATCCCATTTTAAATGTATATCTGTAGTTTTATTGATTTTTTTTTCGGTTAGTTTATATTTCTTGAACTATGATGTATTTTATTCAATCTGATATTCTACCTTTCCTTTATGTTTCTGATTAATGTGACATCTGTGTATATATTACGTTATTCATTGTTAGCGAAAGTTATGTTGCACTATTAATGTATACATGTTGCATTTACAACGGAGTACTGTTGCAAAATATTAAAAAATGAGAATTTTATTTAATGTGTTTATAAGTTTTTTATTGTATTGTGTTTTTTTCGTTTGTGATTGATTTTTGTTTATATTAGTTTATGTTATTCTTAATTTATCAGCAATGCTTATTTTTGAAGTATGTATTCATTTGATTTAATATTTAGTTTTGTTTTACGGCTTAGTTTACTAATATATATTGCATTCGTGTCTAACAATATAGCACGCCCTATATGTTATTGCTGCACATAATCAAATGAAAGGGTATAATTTTTTGTGTACTTATTGCATTTCCATATCTTATATGCACGATTATTTTGTATATATGTTGCATTCACAACATAGTACATTTGCTTTATAATTTTTTATTTCTATTTTGCAGATGATGTGGGAGGTACGCAAAAAAATTCCAATGACCTTATTTACCCGAATTGTCCTGATGAGCTGAAACCGTTTGTTGGAAAGGTTTTTAATAACTTAAATGAGGCTGAAAAGTTTTCTCGAGAGTATGGTGTGTTGTGCGGTTTTGGAACGCGTATGGCAACTTTAGTCAAGTACAATTGAGTACTGTATGGTATAATATACCCATTGCAAGTGCTCTCCATGAACGAGGACTGTACCGCAATCATGAAATGACGCTTAAACCAATCCCCTCCATCTTCACAACTTAGCAAAGCATTATGTAACTTCTGAACAGAAACTTTATGTCGATGGGTATCGGGGAAAAACGCCATCCATTCATCAAATAGAGGTGTTGTATGTGTCTTTTGAAACCTAGACACGATTCTACGACCTTTGGGGAAGCCATATACACGGTAAACGTCTTCCTGTGTTATATGTAATCTCCTATTTGAGGTTAGAATTAGCTCAGAACTGTGGTGGTTGAAGTTCTTCACAAGCCAATAAGCAAGCCGCGCAGGCAGCTCTTTAATATTAACATCCCTAACATGTCCAAACCCTAACTCATCTATCGCTGCTATCTGACGATCATTTAAACTCGCGGGAGTGTTAAAAAACGTGTTTAGATTACACCTAAATACCAGTTTAGGAAATAAACTATCACTATCACATTCCGGTTTATCTTCATCCTGATTATCATTTCCTATATCACCGCAACCGCATCAAAATTTTGGATCATTCCTTTTTTTTCTTTCGCTGTTCGTTTTGAACCTCTAAATGTAATCCTCGTTTCTTTCTAATTATATCTGCATTCTTACTCTTACCTCGACCTATAGAAACGATAATATTAAAAGATTTGAATAGTAAGTAAAATAGAATTTAAAAGCAAATCAAGTACATATATGATTTATATATACATATACAATCTACCACCAAATATAACATATAATATGCTGTATACATGCATTCCTTATGCAACAGTATAGTAAGTATTCAAGATACTCAATAACAGATTTATCAATGCTGTTGTGCAATTAAAATGGAGATGCTAAACAATCAAGTCTATATGCAACACAATCAAGTTCAATGTGCAGTAAGTACATTTTATAGAATCAGAATTGAAAATATGTTTGCAAATATAACACAAATGACACGAAATCATAATTTTATGCAATACTATTAATGCAATGTGCCAAGAAACAAAACATGTTAAGTTTTTGAAAGTATATTATTGCAATGATATATATAATCAGAATATACATATTATTGCAGTTAAAACACAAATGATACGAAATAATAATATTGTGCAATAGTATTAATGCAATGTGCCAAGAATCAAACATGTTAAGTACTCGCAGCTTATTATGTCTAAACAGTTAAGAATATACAGCGTCACAGACGTGTGCAACAGATATACATAATGTGCTGTATTCTTGCCTTACATATGCAACAGATACAACATATTTTTAAAGCAAACAGGAAAAAAAAATACATCATAAAATGACCAATTATAAAAAGTGGAAATAGATGCTAAACAATCAACTTTATATGCAACACAAATAACACAATGTGCATTAAATACCTTTATTTTTTTATTACGCAATGACATATAGAACAAAAACATGTAGTTTAAACTCAAATGCTACAAAATAATAATTTTGTGCAAGAATATGAATGCAATATGCCAATAATCAAAACATGTTAAGTATTGACAGCTTATTATGTCAAAACAGTTAAATATATTCAGAGTCACATTCATGTGCAACAGATATACATAATGTGCTATATTAATGCCTTTCATATGCAATTATTTAATTCGTGCGAAGACATACAAGAACAGATATTTAATTACAAGTGCAACTAAAAATCAGTGTTAAACATTCAACTTTATATGCAACACAAATAATACAATGTGCATTAAGTACCTTTATATTTTTAATTTGCAATGATATATAGAATCAGAATGTACATATCATTGCAATTAAAACACAAATGCTACGAAATCAAACTTTTGTGCAACATTAATAATGCATTATGCAAAGAATTAAAACATGTTAAGTATTGTAAGATTATCATGTATAAAAAGTTAAAAATATACAGAGTAACATTCATGTGCAACAGATATACATAAAGTGCTATATTCATGCATTATATATGCAACATGTACAACATATTTATTACTCAACAGGAAACAAAAACAAATGCATAAAATGACCAAAAATTCAATGCATTATACAATAAACATTGTTTGACAAACAATAACATTCATATAATTCTTATTTCATTTACAAAGACAAAAGTTTTAATGTTATACTTTTGGACAAGATATTTTAAACTCAAACAGGAAACAAAAACTAATACTAAAAATGAAACCTAATTCGTAATCATCATTTTTTTTAAAAATACTAGATGCCAACACATGGAAAACGAAAGCATAGAATCACTTTGTTGTATCTTTGTAAAACAAAACAATTAAACCCTGACAAACTCACCATCGTCCTATTGAACAGCTTTACCCTTCCGTTTCCTTTGTTCTTCGTTCAACCCCACGAAATCATTATCAGCATCTGTTTTAAAAATACAAATGCTAAACAATCACAAGTATGTGCACCACAAATCATAGAATGTGCATTAAGTATAACTATTACATTAATTTACCAAAATATAAAGAATAAGATTACGAAATATGTATGCAAATAAAACACAAACAAAAACACATAGAGTTTGGATGAGATACTATGACGAAAAGTAAACAATATACAGAGTCACATTAGTAAGCCAAATAAATATATAATGTGCTGTATTCATACAAGCCATATGTAATGGTATAGATTGTGCCAAGATATGTTGTACGAAATCATAAATTCTACGAAGTCATAAATTTGTGCAATATTATTAATGTAATGTGCCAATAAACAAACTATGTAAAGTGTTGACAGCGTATTATGTATAAACTGATAAAAATATACAGAGTCAAATTTCTGTGCAACATATATATAACATACGTTGTATTCATGCCGTCCATATGCAATAATATATTGAGTACCAACGCATACAATTACTGATTTGTACATATTATTTCTTATACACTACAAATGCAACAAAATTAACATTATATGCAATACAAATGATGTTCTGTGCAATAAATACAAATATTATGGTAGTAATGATTCTATTTTTACATCATATTAATACAATATACAAAACGTTTACAGTGAATCAACAGCAGCAAATCAGTTTTGTCAAAACTAATTTAAGAACAGCAACATGTCCACGGCATACCAAAAAGGAGGATACAAAAGAACAACAAATCAGTGACCACGTCTTCAACAACTAATACAATAGACATTGTTGGGACCACCAAGAACATTAAAATAATTGTTAATTCATGTATAAAGACAGGATTTAATGTTCTACTTGTGGACAACCTATGTTTAACTAAAACGGGAAACCAAATCTACTGCAAAAATTGAACCTAATGCGTAAGCAATTTTTATTTTTTTTACAAAAAACCCTAGATTCGAACACATCGAAAACGAAACCAGAGAATCAAAATTGGATATCGTCTGCAAAGTAAAACGTTTAAACCATTTCAAACTAACCATTGTCCTGTTAAACAGCTTTACCCTTACGATTCCTTTGTTCTTTGTTCACCATTTTTCAGTTCTTCAGAGGAGTTATCAGTTTTCAATGGTGTGTGTGAATTGTTGAGAAAGAGATGAGGGAGAAGACGCGAAAATATTTTGCTGAATGAAAACAATTACAATGAATATAGTGCTCAAGAAACTGAAGAATCGAAATTCAATTGCTGCTGTTTTCGGTATTCACGAGATGAGATGCACGGTTAACGAAAGGTTTTCAATTAATTGTGTAGTTATTATTTGTTCTTCAAACAACTGTTTTCATGGAAATAGATTTGTGGAAATCTTTCCAATGGATTGGATGAAATATTTTTAAACAATCTCACGTTTTTACCCCTACTCGATACCAGCAAGCAATTAATTTTTTTTTCAGTAATTAATATATGTTTCGTAATTCCAGATTTAAGATTAAATATGTCCGTTAATTTGTATGGAATCAATGGATGAGATGTATTCCTATTTCCTACACTTAATACCTTCTCACCATAACCACCCCTATATATATATATATATATATATATAGTATGAGTCAGAAAATTTTATTAGGGCCCAATTATTTATAATTTTAAAAGATAATAAAATATAATTTTAAAATAATTAAATAATAATAATAATTTAAATAATAGTATAATATTATTTGAATAGAGGTAATTTTTATATTAAATTTCTTTTCATTATGTTCTAATATCTTGCAAAATAAAATAATAAGATTAACTTATAAGTAACTAAATAACCAATGAATAATATCTATAAAAATTAAAATAATTAGAAAATTATAAATATTAATAATGTAAATGGTATTATCTTACAAAAATCAAATCTTGATTTTCTTGTACCCATTACAAATATACAATGAAATATAGAATTAACTCACATATAAAGCTTATTAAAATAAATTTAAATAAATATTACCTATAACTATTATAATAAATCTATCATAATATTTTTAGAAATTGAATTGATTTTATTAATTTATATATAAAATTTATTATTTGTATATATTTTTATTTTATCAACATAAAATAAATTATAGAAAAAAGAAAAAGAAAGAAAGTGAACAAAGTGGAGCAAAAAAAAAAGAAAACAAAGAACAAATAGTAGGAAAAAAAGGAGAAAAAAATGAAAAGATAAGCTTGAGCAAGATTCGAACTGGGCAATGGAATGAGAGATAAAGACTAAACCAATTGCACTACCATACATTGTTTAATTTTGTATGGCTATATAATACTAATAATTGGAAAAATATTGGGGGTTCCCCAAACCCAAATGTAGCTGTCACTGTATACATATGTATCAAACCTTTAAACAATTATGTCACTTAAAAAACAATGATATCATATGTGGGCTCAAGATTGACTCGTTTGGGCTTTGGTTATTTGACTGGTAGACATTGACGAATATTGATAATTATTGAATTCAGGGGCGAACATCAGTTTCTAAACCTGATCTTCGAGTTCATTTTAAAATTGTTTAAATTTTTTAGAAACATTAATTCAATATTTGACCTATTTAACTTTTCATATTGCATCAAATTTAAGATATTTGAAAAAAATGACATGTAATACTAAATTGGTTAGGATCCTGGGCTTAAACTCATATGCATATTAAATAAATACACATACAATTCCGGTGTTACATATAATTTTTCAAGAGTATCAAAACTCTTATTTTCCAAACATATGAATCTAAAAATAGATTATATTAATATAGTTTCCCTAAATTCATGGTTATAACATTAATAATTGTCAATAGACCTATCAATCAAATATGCCAAATATAAATCCATCGTGACAAATATGCCAGCCAGCTACATTTTTATTTTCCAATTTCAATCATATTCATTATGTAAGTAGTCATTAATCTAATGTAACAGAATTCCCATTTACACTTTGTTGAATCTGATTTGAATCATTTGATAGTTCAATGGACTTTATCAGGCAAAACCTATAAAGTTGCTCTTTTACTTACGAGCATAAATCTAACAGTTATTTATTTCATAGGTATATGTTCCGGATATATTTTATTTTTGTATAATAAAATAAATAATATAAGAAAAGCAAATCACACTGAGCAAATTTTGTGCGATTGATTTGATATAAAAATATCGACGAAATTGAAAGTCATAATTTTTCGATCATTACTTACACCAAATCAACAAGGTCACGAAATGATACTGTTATTCGTCCGTACCTTTTGTGATATCATACTAGCTAGAACATGCATTAATTAATATTCCCAAACATTTCCATTTTATCGAGCTGTCATTCAATGCTAACGTAGCTAGCTACAAGAAATATTTTGAGGGCAAAAAATGAAAAAACAAAGATTCGACCTTAAACATATACGAGTTGCAGTAGAAGACTCCGACTTATATCTACGAAAATCATGACCTCTTAGTGTTTTTAATTCAAGTGAATGATTCATCAAAATCTGCATTGGCATCACATGACCTAATTCTGATTCATAGACATGGATTTTAAATTTCAACATCAACTAACAGAAAAGTAGGCCCCAGTTTCAGCTCGATTTTTATTTTCTTGCTTGCTCTCTTGAAACTTAACATACATTAATACTATACCTATGATTTGAAAATGCATGCATGTGGCATCCATATAATCTGAAAATCAACATTATTAGTAGTAGAGGTCGGTCCGGTTCATAATATTATATGAAACGCGCCATAAACATAAATTATATATAAATCTAGACAGAAACTTGCATGTAAATATTTCCAAAAATTAAAAAAAGAAAATGCTAAATAAACCAAAAGTCAAAATAAAAGTCGGATCCCGGCGTTATCGATCCGATTTTTGACGGGTTCGATCTTCCAAATGCAAGGCTCGATCTTTTCGGATGCAGCGCAGTACCCGGTCAGCATCTTACTATTTTTGGCTTTACCAAAATCAATATACGTCCACTGGAAACCGCCAGGCGGGACGGGTATACGGGCCCGCTCCGATCGGTTCGTCCCCAACCCGGATGAGTTGGTCGCCGGCGCGGTTTTGTTTCCGGATCCGAACAACCAAGAAAGAAGCCCCATGGTTTACCTAAATTTTGCATGGTGTGGCTTTTATTTATAGGGGTTTCTGATACGGTTTGTGGATTTAATTTCAATTTCAATATTTGGGGATTTTATGGGATTTTTTATTTTTAAAAAATGGGGTTTAAAGATTTAATATCTGAGGAAGGGATATGAAACTTTTCGTGCAAGGATGAAATTATTTGATTAAGGCAATTTTGTAAGTGGAATTATGGTATTGTGTGACTTGTGTCATTTACTTTTTTGGAAATACACAATATTGATTTGGAATGGAGATATTGTGATTTTATTCCATATTTATGTTGCATAAATTTTATACTTTGGTGCATGCTTGACTGCATGTGCATCTAAATAATGGATCTAAACTTATTAGACGATCTAACACAATATTCGTTATTTAGTGAATTAAATTTACACATCTTCAGCATGGATTCTTGGTGCTTGTGGATTTTTTTATATTAAACAATTTTAAAATTGTACCACTCCTATATCATCTTGTTTCATGAGTGAAATACTACATCCTTCTTATTATTATGAAAAGTTAGCCCATATTTCTTGAATTAACTCATTATCCCAATCGTTAATCATTATTTCATGGTTGTTTTGTACATTTGATAGGGCTTGTTAAACTCCCAAACGTTTAATGCACTTAGTGTTTAATTTACAAGATAAATTGTATTCCAATGATTTTTAATCGAATTTCTATACCATTGAAACTTCTAGGATATATTATGTTAAATTTACAAATTCGATCAAAGATCGTATTTAAATTATGCTAAATGTGATTCCTTGTTATATGCTTCATACTAATCGTATGCAATATGCCATGGTGCTTATAATTATGTAATTGGGCTACTTTATGGAACGATTTATCACACTTTTTCAAGAATATTGAACTGGGCCCAAACTTTTAGCCCAATTAGGCAGTACTTCGCCCCACGGAATATACACTTGTAAGCCCATATAGGTCATTTACTTTTCGGAAGCAAATTGACTCATAATTAGGTTATTTTGACAGCTCAAGTGGATCTATTTAGTGGAATAAAAGATCTCATAACTAGATAAATCGATGGACGATATTTAGGTCGAACTATCGAGAGCACACCAACTTCTATTGGTAACATTTACCGTAGCTAAACAAGCACATAATTAATCTAGTTAATCTGAAAAATAAAATGAACTCGAAATCATATTTATTCATATTTCTTTTCACAATATTTCTGCATTCTCTTAAAATACTATTACATTAGTAAAACAATTGTTATGAGTTTTCAGGAAATAAAGAAAGAAAAAAGTTCTTGCATCCCCTATCTATGAAATGCTCCTTTTAAGTATATGATACAACACAAACCCAAATACAAATAGTACCCATTAATCCCTTTATTCCTCTATATTCTATAGGAGAGAGAGAGAGAGTCTCGTGTCACACGATCAGACGGGTCAAGATCTGGAATTCAAACTCTATTAAACATCGATAATATTATAAATATGTCACCGGATATGAATTTCGATCCAAATAAGGGCACCCTCTAACAGATCTTGAACTGTCAGACCGTTTGACACAAGTTTTGCTTTCGTACAACCAAATCACAACAGAAGATCCCGACTAACCCCACAAGAGAGGTCACTTTGGCGACATACGAAACACTCTGTTGTACCAAATGGAATGAAGTATCATATGAAAGATGTCATACCTCTGCGGCGTGTTGTGCCAGAGAAAATGCTGCCTCACCCGCCGCACACGGTACTGCATCACGGCATAACTTGTCTCCGAAATCGAGATGAGGATGTTCTTGAGGTTCGGGATGTCCCTCTCAAGAACAAACACTGCGAATGTCTCCCAGTTCAAGACGTTGAAGAATGGGGGCACAAAGTTGTCCGAGACGATGACGGGCACGCAGCCGTAGAGGATGGCCTCCACGACCCTTGGGCTGTTGACCTCGTACCCCTTGGCACATATACAGTACTTGCTGTTCTGCATGTACCACATGTAGCCCTTTCGTATCGGCCCGGATATTTGCATGTCCGGATCCTTGTTTTCCCAGTGTTTGAGCAAGATGGCGCGAACATCACCGTGCATTTTGCCAGCGAAGAAGGCGAGGGTGCTCCGCTCGGAAGGAGGCCGGCCTCCTGTCACCCTCATCGGATTTTGAGGCGATCGCACATGCGTTTCCGGCAGCGCAACATCCTTGCCGAATTTGAATCCTTCTTTGATGTCCGAATTGCATAATGCACGTATGCACTTGGACATGAGGCGCTTCGTCTCATATGGTGCCTGAAAAAAGGAAAGAATCTCGCTGTAGAATTATCCACGAATCAACTCCTTGTGCTACAATTAGGTTTGTCTACCTAAATTTTGTGTGTGTGTGTGTGTGTGTGTTTTAATGTAAGCATTCATTCATGCGATAAAATCAAGAATCTTTAGTAGTTTGATTAAGGGCATTGAGGCTCAAATGTTGTTGTACAACTCTCAAAGAATTAGATCATTCTGCTAAAACTAGGTTAGTCTACCTAGTGTGTGTGTGTGTTTTAATTCATGCAATAAAATCAAGAATCTTAGTTTGATGAAGAGCATTGAGGTTCAAATCTTTGTTGTAAAGCTCTCAAAGAATTAGATAATTGTGCTAAGCTAAAACTAGGGTAGTCTACCTAAATTTAGTGTGAGTGTGTTTTAATGCAAGCATTCATTCATGCAATAAAATCAAGAATCTTTAGTATTCTGATGAAGGGCATTCAATCAAGCTTACCCAATCATGGCAACCGACAAGGAAATGATCCGCCCCATCCGTTCTGTTCCAGAAAGGGTGTCTAGCCTTGATGGTGTTGACGTAGTTTTTCAAGAACTTGTTTATGTCATCGAAAGAATGAGAATTTTTGACGTAGACGTAGTCTACTATAAGTTGAGAGCTAAATGGCAAGTAAAACAAGTGAGCTTCTTTGGGGTTGCTAGTCACAAATTGGCTACCTGCTTCCATGTGTTTCATGAACCATCCCTCGGAAGCATATATACCTCTCAGTCTCGGGTTATGGAAAACGGGCCCCTCTCCATCCTTGTAAACGTACACTTTGAGCTTTTGCTCCATAATTTCGTAGCTCCTGCATAAACATCCGAGAGTCGAACCAAAGATAAACATCGTAGAAGTAATGTGGGAAAAGCTAATTAAGAATCAGATGCTATCATTTTCCAACTAAGAATAATTTTCAGATGTTACATGAAATTGTTAACATGATTCCTATAAATAGGGGAACTTACTTTATAAATGTTGTAAGATTTTGATAAATCGGAGCGTATAGGTCCGGATGATTGGTGATGATCGGCGCATGCTCAATTTGGAACCTTGCATCTAATAGCTCTTGATCAGCAGCTGAAGACCATAACGGAGTCTGCAATAAGCTTTTGTACATTATGTTACAATCTTTTGCATAGAAATATATATAATTCTCAATTATTTATACATGCCTCTGAAAATGACGAAGCACGGCTGTGGAGCAACATATCGTTCATGTCTAATATTGATGCTACAGAGGGGCTCTTGGGCTGTTCTGTCGGAGGAGGACTATTTATCGCGGAAGAATGCTCATCTAATGCAATGGGACCGTTCAATGCTCCGTTGTTCTCGTTCCTAGAGGTCCCGTTTTCAACATCTACATTAATTTTTCTAGGAGAGACTGATTCGGATGGTGCTAATTCAGCCAATGATGAAACATCTGAGGCTGTCCGGCTTGCAGCAATCCTTGCATCCTCTCCCGAAGCTAATGCTGTAGTACTATTCGAGGTTGAAACATTATACGTTTCATCACTCAGCTGACAAGGTGCTGGTGCAGCACTAAGGTTTGTAGGAATCCTTGAAATTTCACCCAACGTTGTTGCAGCCGTGACACTAATAGAGGGACTAACATCACCAACATTTCCATCACTGGCCTCGTTTAGTGCAGCTGCAGTTTCGATTTCTACAGAAGACGGGCTGATCTGAGATGGGCTGCTCGACTTTTCTGGCACGAGGCTAGCAGTTCTCACCATACTATCCTCTTCATCGGTATGTTTGATATCTGGCACAATATTTTCTTTGGAAACACTTCCCTCCTCTGACTTCTGCCTTGTTGGCAACGAGTGATTCATGAGATTTGACTGCTGTCCACCATATCCGATCCCTCCGTTTGCATCAGAGATATTGAAGTAAGACTTCCCCACAGGAAACAGCGACAGCACACGGCCTCCATATGGTATGTCAAAATATTGAACTACTAAAACTGAGGCAAGCACCAGAGCTACTATCCATACAACTCTCCTAGACTCCACTTGACATTTACGACTAAAATCTGTGCCCATAACTCAAGATTGCTATGCAGAACTAGTCTCGAGCAATCTGCTACAACTACTGCAGTCCCTACAAGCAATATTTCGATAACTAGAGGTACATTCAGAGGAAACTATGCATCAAATTTCAATACAATGGGATAACAATCATCTAAGCAGCATAATTAACAATAATGTAGTAGAGTAGATTAAATTTTGTTCAACTAAACTAAATCTTCTTCAAGAAGAATTACATCAGTCGAAAAGTGCCCATTTAATATTATATTCTTCTTGCAACAATAATGGAAAATTTTTGAAGCTAAATAACAAATGCATCATCCAAGGCTCAATGAAGAAAATCAATCGATATAATTCTATTTCATAAAGTGAGCTCGTGAGTTTTATCTAATAAGCTAATTTAATCTTGATAATTATCTCAGTCTTACACAGAATTATGTATATTCATAATGTAATCTAATAGTTTAAACACCATTTTCAAGAATTACATGAAAAAAACAGCAGATTCAAGAACAAAACTTGAATTTGTTCACATCTTCATTTTCCTAAATTGGCAAATGCAGAAGAATCAAAAGCAAGGAGCAAAGCCAGAAAAACAGCAAGTGAGGAAGTAACAGTCCAAATATCCAACAGAATCAAGAAAACAAGAAAATGATGATTTGAACCAACCACACCAACTTTCATACAAATAAAAACAATAAAAATTCAAGATCCCATAAAAAATTGAATTTAAATATAGCCATGACAAAAACTCAGTTCATGAATTACCTCTGTCACAACTGCTTCTCCACCAAAATTTAGTCTAGAACATTACAACAAAAAAAAAGAAAAAGAAAATTGGAAACGAGAGAAAGAAAAGTGATTGTTTTGACTGAATTTTGAGTGTGCCGCCATGCATTGGCTGCCGCTCATACCACCTTTTCATGTGTAAAAATCATGTGCCAGGTTTAAGGTTTTGGCTATATATATAATATATGTAATTTTTTCACCTTTTTTCCTGCGATTGCGGAATATTTTAAATATATATCATTAATTGACACAGGTAAGCAGCCATTGGAAATCCCAGTTAATTTTGCGTGAACGTCACTCTCTTTTACCATTTTTTTACAGATTTTACTTACTTAAATATTATTCATCTCTTCTCGAGATGGGAAAATTTTCAACTTTGATCAAGGAAATAAATAAATCCACCAAAAATGAACAAATTTATTGTCTTCTTTCCATATATATAGTTTTGATGTTGCAAGATACGCGTAACACACTGAAATGTGAGTCTTTGTAAATTTTATAGTACTTAATTCACTATATATACTTCTTTAGACTATTCGGGTGTCGTATCTATTGATATTCTAACTTATTTTCTAATGATTTGAATAAATATTTCAATAGTTGAAATAGTAGATGAAATAACACTTCTAATTAAAGGATCTTATCTGCTTATTCCGCGGTTGCATATTTTATTTTTAGTCTACCTAATGTCACAATTTTCGCTTTGGATGGAAATCTTTAGTTTAAGTCGATTTCATATTCTTCATTTGGCCTAATAGAAAAAATAAAAATATGTTAATATTTGTATTTTAATAATTTCTTTGAAAATTATCAATTTAGCTACACTTTCTTCAATTAGGTAAAAATTGTGGCCAAATTATTGTTAGTCATAATTCAAGCTATTGTTGGATATATATATATATATATATATATATATATATATATATATATATAAGGACTTCTTAGCCTCCTTCCGCTCAAACCGAACCAAGCCCCCGCGACACATGGTAGAGAGCCTTCTCGAGGAGCTTCAAGGTTTCGTGCAAGAACACCAGTGAGGAATCATCGAATTTCTTTGCTTAATTGGGCTTTACATTGTATTGTACGTGTACTTGGTGGCACAGAACACGGTTCCGATTGAATATGATAAAGCGTATAAAACAACGAGACTTTCTTGAATAAACTCCCGCGTGTTGTTGACGACCCCCGGCCTGACCTCGAATTAAAGGAGGTGTAAGGAAACGATGAGAAACTAAATTGTTTCGCTTAAAAGTCGGATAAAACTCCTAACTCCATATATATATATATATAGAGAGAGAGAGAGAGAGATGAGAGATCATATGAGAATAGATTACAGCCATTAAATATGATAGATATATGGTCTAGATTTATTTCTTCAAATGCTATGATTATTTAATAAGTGTGCTACGAATTACTGTAATTTCGAATTTAAAAAGGGTATTATAGTATTTATACAAGAGATAAGATATGGTAGTTTCCTAAAAACGTGGGTTTACATAATTAAAAGGATTGGTTATGATTCTTTATCTATACACGTATGAGTACTGAGAATAGATATATACAAAATATATAAAACATTACAGAACACAATTCTTGCGTCAATGGAGAATATATGTTTGATTATGATTCTTTAGGGTTTAGGGTCTTATTTGCGATATAATAAAATGCAATAGATATACTTCTTAGTATTTATTGTTGCACTAATTACTATATTATACAGCACAATATGTATTATCTATAGCACATTATAACTCTAAAATAATGTGTCAATATTTACGATATCTAATGAAACAAAGATATAATGGTCAGTATATAACGTTGCATTATGTCATATATTGTATAGCATATTGTTTCACATATATAGCCATGATATATATATATATATATATATATATATATATATATATATATAATGTTGAGTATCTATTCTCGATACAATATAAAAAAGATATACTTATAAGTATATATTGTTGCACAAATTATATATCTTATAGCACATATTGTATTATATATAGCACATTATATCTATAAATATTATGTCAATAGTTATGATATCAAATGAAACAAATATATAATGGTCAGTATATAACGTTGCATTATTTAACATATTGTATAGCACATTATATGACATACATAACACAAGATGGATATTTTTATTGTTGTTTATATATTATATTAAAGATTTGCACAGCCCCTTCAAATTCGGACGTGCAATAATGGGCAATGATTTTTTTTTCTTTTCCTAGATTAGCCCTAACACGTTTTGGATTCCAAAATTGTGTGATTTTTAATACTAAATCTGGAACGTCCTTTATTTATAAATCAATGATTGAGATTATTTCTTATTTCTTATACATATATCTATTCTCACCATAACCCTCCCTATATATATATATATATATATATATATATATATATATATATATATATATTCATTTTGTTCATATCAATTTGAACATCTCTCTATGATTTATGAGAACTAAGAATCACGAAAATTAAGATATGAACCATTTTTAACGTGATTCATAAATATATATATTTCTCACCAACATTTACATTCTTATTTCTCACCAACATTTACATTTACCAACATTTACATATATATATATATATATATATATATATATATATAGAGAGAGAGAGAGAGAGTGTTAGGTTCAAATAAGAACAATTTTTAACGTGAGAACTAAGAACCACGAAACTTCGTTATGAACAAAATGACTTCGCAATGAAAGTTAATGCATCATCTGGGAAAGTAACCGAATCAAAAAAATTTGAATGTTCATCCAGGTTCGAATCCCATGAGGAGCAAAAATTTCATTTTTTTGATTCAATAACTTTTCAATGGATTCATCTACTTTCACATGAATTCATCATTTTGGTTCTTATATATATATATATATATATATATATATATATATATATATATATATATATATATAATATCGAGAGGATTAACGAGAACCAAAAATGATGAATTAATTGTGAAAATTGATGAATTCGTTAGGAAAGTTACTGAATCAAAAAAAAAAAAATTCGCCCCTCATGGGATTCGAATTCGGGTGAAATATTTTTAATTTTAGAATTCAATAACTTTCTCAACAGATTCCTCAACTTTCATAGCAAATTCATTTGGATATTAGTTTTTAAGATAAAAATGGTTCTCATTTGAACCTAACTATATATATAAATATAGTAGATCAAATGAGAACTCCAACTTTTTTAGAACTAAGAACTAATGTGGTCCATCAATTTTGTATAATCTAACAGTAAAAATTAATTATAAATCGTTTGCTATTTATGAATTTTAATGGTAACCGTTTAGCTCTACAATAAAGAGATTTTGTATATTCATTTAGGTAATTGTTCTCGTATCAATAAAGCTATACGGTCACATTATGACTGGCTATACGAGAATATTTTAGTAATTATCAATATAATTAATTAACAAAATAATAATACTCCCTCCGTCCCACCTACAGTGTCCCATTTCTTTTGGGCACGAGTATTTAGTAGAAATGTATAAAGTAGTTAAAATGTTAAAAAGTGGGTAGGACCCACACTTTTTGAAGGGATAATTATTTCCTAAAATGGAATGAGATATTTGTAATGAGACAACCCAAAAAGGAAAGTGAGACATTTTAAATAGGACAGAGGGAGTATTAAATTAATATGTTAATTATTTTTACATAAATACCATTTTCCACCTATTTTTTAATGTAAAACAAAATTTTAATAGATCAAATATTAAATAAACTATTTTCTCATTCAATAAAGCTTATTATGGCCGGCCACATTATGACCGAATAGCATCACTCTTCTCATATACACAATCACTATGATTACATGTACAATTATATGAATTACATGAACATAACAATGACTTGGAATATAACAGCATGCACAAGGACTACGATTACATGAACAACAACATAAATTATACGAACAACGAAGAATAAATTCTGAAAAATCAAAATAGCGAAAATTTAGGGATTTGACTATTTTTATCATTAAATAATTATGAATCGTCTGATCTTATTCAATCTAACCGTGGTTATTGGTTCTTAGTTCTTATTTAAGAGATAATTCTCTCTATAACCAACCCCTATATATATATAAATAAATGAATATGAACCGTTAATTAATAGTTACTTGAAATTTTTCTTGGCTAATATTGGAGTAAAATTTACTCAGTTGGCGATTTTTAATTCTTTCTCCTTTCTCGTTTTCAAGTAAAGTTAGTTTGCATTAAAAATTGAAGCAAGTTATTTTGTTTGCTTGTAGTGTTAATTGTCATAGTGATAACGAGTCGGATTAATAAATTCCTTCTGTTGCTTGTCTTAGTAATTTATTGTGTTTGCTTGTAAATTTGGCACTATCATATTTATTATGTACGATAGTGAAGGTATGGCTTTTCTGTTTGTCTATTTGGCATTTTGATTTTGATATCAAGTATTTAGTTACGTAACAAAGGGAGCAGAAATATTAGTTCTTTAAAGATCGACTGAAATTAGGCTTTTCAGACTTGATTCCATTACATTTGATACGGAATAAATATACACAATCCATTTAGGCCTAGGACTGAAGTGGTTTGCTTTTGATAAATGGGTAAGACCCATAATAAACGAAAAATGAAGTTTACAGTACAAAACTTATATAATAGTTGGGGACCATTTCACGTTTCCTCTCCAAACTCCCTCGAGTAACAAATTTGCATGTAACGCTGGGCACTTTGCGGTGCTCTAACCTCTGCACTTGGGAATGAGGTAGGTGTTATTTTCTCTCAACACTTGTACTTTGAGATTCATTCGTTTAATTGGAATCTGACTTGATCGTCGGAGTCTATCTATGTAGAATCCCTTCGACTCTATTTTGCTGTTCTAACGACGATCGAGCTTGTTGTGTCCATATCGAAGATGTTCTATTGTTCAGTACCATCCACTCCAAAGAAACCTATCTTCATTTCATCCTATTCAAGGTAGATTTTTTTTTGCTAGATCTTCAATCTGGATCTGACAATATTTACATTAAAATATTCAAAACTTCGAATACATGCTCATAATACATAAACACGTTCTATGTGTAGATAATGTATATCTATATCTATTGTTTTATAAAATTTTGTTTCTCTAAAATATATCTATTATAGTTCATATTAAGGTCAATGTTTATTATTGATATGGACTAACTCATATCAACAAAATTGGACCAAAGTCCATTAAAAAAAATCTATAGGGGCTAAATACAAGCAAGAGGCACATGTGAAGCCTGAATAGAAGCAGAAGTGAGAAATAGAAGTGATGAAAGGAGACATGGACCCTAAGACGTAACTCTTT
This sequence comes from Salvia rosmarinus, assembly GCA_036937905.1. Lineage (NCBI taxonomy): Eukaryota > Viridiplantae > Streptophyta > Magnoliopsida > Lamiales > Lamiaceae > Salvia > Salvia rosmarinus. The sequence goes on from CM072814.1 coordinate 64,692,863, forward strand.
AGCAAAAACTTTTGAGAACATAACTAATTTAGGCGTATGATAGTCACACGCCTATAGCAGAGATTAAGAGACCGGATTACATGTAACATTTACTAGTAGTCCCAATTCAAATATTTCCAACTAACCTCGGAAGGTTATCTATATATCAATACTACTCAAGCAAGATCGCGCATGTATCATCACCTTTTTTTTTCACACAATCACATAAGAGCACTATGAATTTTCTTGTTTTCTTGTGACTTCATTAGAATCTCGACTGAGTTGGGCGCCAGAAGCTCTTCCCAAAACCACCCTCTACAGTTTTTGTAGTGTGCTTGCGAGAAATTGGCGAGGCGATCCAATCCTCTTTTCAGTCATCTCGCTCAATTTCATATGGATACCAAAGTTGGCAAGTCTCCATTATTCTATATAGGGGTGGCTAATTGGATCGAGCCGGGTACCCAGTGACGGAGCCAGAGATTTTACTCTAGGGGGGCCAATTTTTTTTTAATAAAATTAGAAGTAAATAATATTGTTTAAATTATATCACAATGTTAGAAAAATAAAAGTTAAACACAATCACCATCATAAGTATATCTTATATTCTTCATTTTCTGAAATCGTACATAATAATTTCATCGGTAGTATTAACAAACACATCATTTTCAATGTACGAAATTAAGTTCATTCAATATTTTAGTTCAACACTTATATTTCTAAAATAATAATCATATATTCAATTGATCTATATTTTGATTGTTTTATCATCAACAAATTTTTTAGATGCTTAAAATAAGAATTTAAATAACTTAGATACCTTCAGTTGGTTGTTGTTAGAATAATTTATCATAATTTTTTTAGAAATTAGATTGATCATATTAGTTCACATATAAACCGCTATTTGCATACATTTTTTATTTTATCAACATAATACAAATAATAGAAAAAAGAAAAGAAAAGAAAGAGTACAAAGTAGAGAGACAAGAAAATATAATTAAATTACAGAAAAAGAAAAATGAAAAATAAAAAAGGAAAGTAAAAAGGAGAAAGAAAAAAAGAAAAAGAGAATGTAAAGGAGAAAGGAAAAAGAGAGGAGAATGAATTGAAAGCATAAGAAAAAGAAGGGGAGAGCTGGGTTCGAACCCAGGTCTTGGGGTATGGCAAAATCAATTTACCCAACTCGTCTACACGGAATTCTTAGTCTAATTAATAACTATATACTACTAATACTCAAAAATTTTGGGGGGCCCAAGGGCCCCCCAGACCCCAACGTGGCTCCGTCACTGCGGGTACCATATCCAAAATTATCGGGTATCCGACCCTGATTGGGTATTCGAATACCTGACTCGGGTACACGAATTGGGTATTCATGTATTCGATTATGACCATATATTATTCAATTTCCCTTTTTAATTTCAAATATCAAGTCTTGACCTATTGGATGTAGTGCTCGTCTCTCCAATCTCCTCAACCAAAGGTCCTGGGTTCGATCATGGAGGCTCTCATTGCTTATTTATTTTGTATAAATTAATGATTTTAATATTTAAAAATTTATGAGTTAATATAATTAAAGTAAATTCAGACATACCGATCGAGTATACCCGATTTCCTATGTAAATACTATCTGATCCCAACCCTATAACCGTGATTATTGGTTATCGGGTTCCCTATTACCTGATCGCGTGCGGGTCAGTTCGGGTATTACCTGATACCCAATTTTATAAATTTCTCTATTTATTGATGGGTAATGAGTAATTTTCTCCTAATCCGTCAGCTATATTTATCTATATATTTATTATTATTATTATAGAAGTATATATTTTCTTTCAAATTTTGATAGTACATGTATAAAATATCCTTAAATGACTTAATTATTATGGATTAATAAATTTTAATTAAACCTCTAATTGATCTATAAAATTACTAATTATTTCCTTATTAACTCCAGGTTTTATGTTACCTTATATCGATATAAGATAAGTATTCATATATATATATATATATATATATATATATATATATATATATATATGAGAAGGTTCAACTAAAATTTTATTTAAAATGAGAATGTAGCAATTAGATTGTGAAGATCTACGATGATTCATCACTTTGCTGGATGAGTGCATTGTGCACCACCCGGATTCGAATTCTATGAGGAGAGAAAAATTCAAATATATTTTTTTGGTGCAGTAATTTTTATGGAGAATGCATTTTTCTCATGTTTATAAGATAATAAAGATTTTTACAATAACCCACTCATATATAGGAATTGGTTCATGTACATACATAAATACAAACAAATCATGTCCATTAGATTTGAAAATATAATGATTTTTTTAAGTGTACACCTGAATTAGTTATATGCATATTTCTGCATATAATTATGCATTTGTGCATTTGCGTTACAAGATTCACACATACATGCACACACACATTTTAGGCGACTCAAACACTCGGCTTATTAATTGGAGAGAAATCGTCTTACCAACTGAGTTGTGCTTCGTTATCTAACGTGTATATAGTATATAATTTTTTTTTCATTAACAGACAAAGCCATTAATAATTTCCTAATTAGCTTTGATGGAAATATATTACTCACTCCTTTTATGTGTATCACTTGAAATAATTTTTTGATAAATAAAAAATGGTTGTGAAGTTGAATAATAAGATAATATTATCTTAAAAAAGAAAGTGATACATTTTCATGGACGCTGAATAAGATAATTGTGATACATTTATCATGGACAAATAGAGTACTATTTACTTCATTTGTTCCAAGTATATTCTATATAATATAGTATTCTTTTTTGAGTTCTTCAAATTAAATATGTAATCAATTTAAACATTCAATGTTACTATTTCTAGTTGCACTACAAAAAAACGGCCTTAATGATGGAAACAATCATTGTTAAATAAACGTGATTGACCGTTAAAAAAAATTAACGACAGAACAATTATTTGTTATAAATATTATAAAATCAGGAAGAGAGGTAAATCCGGAAATATAATGTGATTTGTAAATCTGCATCATCGCAACCATGTTCCTCTACATCTCGGCCATATCCTATGACTAATGTTGCATTTGACCCTCTATCTCAGCCTCATTTTGTCTGCACTTGTCGAGCTAGGGGTGAGCATGTCTAATCCGAACCGATCCAAAAATCTAAATTTTGAGAGAGAAAAAATCCGATCCGAACTGAATATTAGAAAATCCAAAATTCGAAAAATTCGAAATTGTAATAAAAAAATCTGAACCGAACCGAAAAATCCAAAATTATGAAAATCCAAAATCCAAAACCATTTTTGTTAATTCTTATATATATTTATATTAGATTTAGAAATATTTAAATAAAATATTATTATTAAATATAAATTATATATAATTTGGATTTTTGGATTTTTCGGATTTAAAAAATCCAATCCGATCCAATTCAAAATTTTGAAATATATCAATCCGATCCGAAAATTCGAACATAATTTTAAATTTCGATTTGATTCGGATATGATGTTTGATTTTTGGATATTTTGCTTACCCCATGTCGAGCTGAGCCTCCATCTCATCCTAAATCATCACAATTCATCACAATTCAACCCGACTCTCCTAAATTATCACAACCCATCCTAAATACAATTTATCCCTAAATTTTAATAATTCATCATAAATCATTAGAATTCAACGCTAAATCATCACCATTCAAGCTTTAATAATCAAATTCATCAAAACTATCCTAAATCATCACAATTCATCCTAAGTAATCACAATTTAACATAAATGAGGTAGAGGCAGTGACGGAGCCAGAGATTTTACTCTGGGGGGCCCATTTTTAAAAAAATAAATTAAAAGTAAATAATATTGTTTAAATTACATCACAATGTTAGAAAAATAAAAGTTAAACACAATCACTATCATAATTAGTTTATCTTATATTCTTTATTTTCTAAAATCGTGCATAATAATTTCATTGGTAGCATTAATAAACACATCATTTTCAATGTACAAAATTAAGTTCATTCAATAGTTTGGTTCAACATATATTTCTAAAATAATCATCATATATTCAATTTATCTATATTTTGATTGTTTTATCATCAACAAATTTTTTAGATGCTTAAAATAAGAATTTAAATAACTTAGAGGTCTTTAGTTGGTTGTTGTTAGAATAATTTATCATAAAAAATTAGAAATTAGATTGATCGTATTAGTTATATAAACCACTATATTTTTGCATACATTTTTTATTTTATCAACATAATACAAATAATAGAAAAAATGAAAGAAAAGAAAGAACACAAAATAGAGACAAGAGAATATAATTAAATTACAGAAAAAGAAAATGAAAAATAAAAGAGGAAAGATGAAAAGAAAAAAAGGAAAAAGAGAAGGAGGACAAAATTACAAGAAAAAGGAAAAAAAGGGAAGGAGAATAAAATTACAAGCGCTGGGTTTGAGAACAAAATTACAAGAAAAAGGAAAGGGAAAAAGGTACAAGAAAACCAAAGACACCGCTGGGTTTCGAACCCAGGTGGTCAAATAAGAGGAATACAACCCAACCAACTGAACTACAATGAAATCTTTATCTGAGTACTAAATATATAATACTAATACTTAAAAATGCTGGGGGGCCCAAGGGCCCCCCAGGCCCCAACGTGGCTCCGCCACTGGGTAGAGGGCTGGACGACGGGTGCTGCAGGCGGTGCGGCTGCCAACGGTAGAGAGAGAGAGAGAAAGAGCGTGCACGAGAGAGATAGGGACTAACTGGGGAATGTCTATGGCGGGGCGGTGAGGGGCGGCAACGACGGACGGCGAGAGAGATGGGCATGAGAGAGATCGTGTCACTGACAAATGTCTTTAGTATCTTTATGTCAAAATACAAATTCTGATTATATATAATTTCTTTTGAGGATATATATTAAAATATTATTAGTGTCAAGCTTTATCAAATAAGAATAACTGACTAACACTAAAAGCATAATTTGTTTCTCTCATATATAATATAAAAAATGTCGACCACGTGTAGGCCCCCGAAAATCTTCAAGAATCAAGAAGTTTCTAATTTTCTGTAATCCAAACATCTTAGCATTTAAGCGCAGTGCTGGATTTATTTTCCCTTACTAACAAAAATCCAAAAGAATATCTTAAATTTTTTATGGAATGATTCCATATACTCAACGAAACAAAATTTAACATTAAAATCTGGAACGACTCGCCAGCAGCTAGAAGCTCTACCATCGTTTCTTCCCATATTTTTAAATTGTCGTATGTCAGACGTCGTTATCAGATAAATCTTCTACACTAAATCATTATATTCTACTAAAAATATCATGTATGGTTGAAATCGACAAAAATCTGTTGTAATAGGGCATTTCATCATCATCAATGGAAGATCGGAGGAAGGAGAAGGAAGCGGTGGTGGAAGAGCCTTTCTTGGAGAGTGTTCAAGATTTCATCATCACCAGTGATTGACTATATCAACAGATGGAGAAACCTATATCTAAATTGCAAGGATCGATTATCTGAATCATCTGCCATCAAAATATGCATTCAAGTGATGCATTAGGGATTGCAATACATCCTGCGAGGAATCCAACATAGAACGTTCGAAGAGTTGGCAACAAGAGCCCATGATATGGAGCTAAATATGGCAACAAGTGGAATTGAGGGACCTTCGATCCAAGAACCTCGCAGATTCAAAGAAAAACAAGAATTCAAAAGAGGGACAAAACCATTTGAGAAAGCTAAGAAAGAATCAATGGTTGTGAAGACAACATATGTCAATTTCATAAAGAATGATGCTGATAAAGAGAACAATCAAAATACATCTCAAGAAATAGGGCAAAGAAGGTCGACCCTCAAAGAAATACAACAAAAGCAATACCATTTTTTGGATTCTGATGTTTCTGAAATCTTCGACGACTTGCTCAGAGAAAGACTCATCGAATTGCCTGAGATTAAGCGGCCTAACGAGGCAGGGCGAACTGATGATCCAAAGTACTGCAAGTACCATAGATTGGTTGGACACCCCATACATGACTGTTTCATATTCAAAGATAGAATCATGCGCTTGACTCGAGAAGGAAAATTATCTCTTGAGGAAGATAACACCGTCGCAAATGTTCTCACTGCTAATATCAGTGACATAATAGAAGGTGTTGCGGCTCTATACGACTGAATGATCATGCGAGAAAATAAGTCGAGTGGAATGTTATTGATGATAGAGATATCTTGGCAATCACATTCTCCAACGAAGACCTACAGCTTGGATTTGAATGTCATAATAGACCACTATTCGTAAGTTGCTTCACCCATGAACAGAAAATTAATAGGGTTCTCATCGATGGAGGTTCAACAGTTAACATCTTGTCATTAAGAACGTTAAAGCAACTAGGAATCCAGGTGGATGAGCTAGCTAGCAGCCGGTTGAAGATTCAAGGATTCAACCATGAAGGACAAAGAGCCCTTGGCACTATACGGTTAAATTTGTTGATGGACGACATGAGATCATCTGTACTGCTTCATGTAATCGAACCAAGACATCTTACAATATGCTTCTTGGTCGTCCGTGGCTGCATGAAAATGACATCATCCCTTCTACGTTGCATCGATGCTTCAAATATCATCTAGATGGTGTCGTGATGACAGTAGTTGGTGATCAGAAACCATTCACAGAAGTCGAGTCATACTTTGTTGACGCCAAGTATTACATGGTAAAAACAAGCACTACAAAAAATGAAGATGGGAAGCAACATGAAGAACCTGAGTCCAGTCAAGAGGCAAAGAAAGAAGCATCTTCCCCAAAGATAGAAGGATTCACTATGCCTTTAACAAAAATTAACGCCAAGAGGCTAGTTCCTCAATCATTCGAAGGATTTGTTCGACCAAAGCACAGTAGTTCCACCGAGTATCTGCCTTCAAAAGACTTGGTAAATGCTAGGGGTTGAGGCAAGATATGAGGAAAGGCAGTAAGACACCCCTGATGACTTAGAAACTAAGAAGTTTGATTCCTTCTTGCATGAAGAGGTGCACCATATTACTTGTGACATGTGGGAAAGAACTGAAGTCCAAGAGGAAGACCATCGTCTTTACACTTGTAGCTGAAAATAAAGAAGATAGAGAAAACATAGGTTCATATTACTATGTCACCAATGATGAACACAGAAATGAGCAGGTCAGTCACATTAAATCACATCAACTTCATGTGAGGAAGTGGCTATTGAAGAAAAAGAAGACACTGAAATAACTCCTCAACAATTCGAGGAAGGAGTTAAGTCTACTGTCGATGAACTGAAAGAAATTAACTTAGGCTTTGTTGATGATCCATGACCTACTCATATCAGCGCATTGTTGACTATCAGTGAAGAACACTTATATATTGAACTACTCAAAGAGTTCAAAGATATATTTCCGTGGTCCTACAAGGAAATGCCAAGATTGAGCCTACAGATACTTGTGCATCATTTAGCTGTCAAAAGGGAGGCGCGACCTGTCAAGCAGGCTCAACGCCGATTTCGACCAGAGTTGGTTCCCTTAATTGAAGCTGAACTAAACAAGCTCATTAACGTTGGGTTCATTCGAGAAGTCACATACCCAACATGGATTTCAAGAATTATTCTAGTGAAAAAATAGACAAATTCATGTATTTGTTGACTTCAGAGACTTGAATGAAGCATACCCCAAGGATGACTTTCCATTTCATATCGTCGAACTAGTGATTGATACTACAACAGGGCATGAAGCATTGTCCTTCAAGGATGGATCATCAGGCTATAACCAAATCCCCATGTCATCGAGCGATGAAGAACTAACGGCATTACGTACGCCTAAGGGTATATATTGCTACAAGGTGATGCCATTTGGATTGAAAAATACGGCGCTACTTAGCAGAGAGCAAAGCAGAAGATATTCAATGACATGCTTCATAGAAACATTGAGTGCTATGTGGATAACTTGGGGTGAAGACCAAAAGGTGAAAGGATCGTCCGCAAGACTTAAGGATAATCTTCGAACGGTTGAGAGAGCACCAATTAAAAATGAATCCACTAAAATTTGCATTCGAGGTCAAATTTGGAAAATTTCTTGGGTTCATCGTCCGCCATCAAGGAATAGAAATTGAACAGGAAAAGATCGACCCCATATTGAAGATGCATAAGCCTTGAAACATCCACGACTTAAAGAGTTTGCAAGGAAAGTTGGCTTATCAGTGAAGGTTCATTTCAAACCTAGCTGAAAGATGTCAACCGTTCAGCAGAATAATGAAGAATGGTGTACCATTCGAATAGGATTAATCATGCAGCAATGCTTTCGAAAGCATCAAGTCTTATTTGATTAGACATCCCGTCTTAGCAGCACTCGTGGTAGGTTGTCCCTTGATCTTGTACATTGCGGCTCAAGAAGGTTCCATGGGGGCATTACTTGCACAAGAGAATAAAAATGGGAAAAAGAATGTGTTATACTATTTGAGCCGAACGATGATGACAAATGAGTTAAAGTACTCTCCAATTCAGAAGTTGTGATTCGCTTTGATATTCTTTATCCGAAAGCTTAAGCATTACTTTCAAGCTCATACAGTGCAAGTGCGACTGATCTCAAAAGAAAACCCTTTGAAATTTGTGATGTCAATGCTCGTCTTGTCAGATAGACTTGCGTTGGTATCTCCAATTACAAAAGTTCGAAATTACATATGTTCCTCAGAAAGCCGTCAAATGGCAAGCACTGGTTGATTTTCTAGCAGACCATCCGATCCATGCTGAGTGGGAATTGAGTGATGATCTTCCAGATGAAGACGCATTTCAAATAGAGATATTGTCTCCTTGGGTAATGTTCTTTGATGGGGCATCTCCTAGAGAAGAAGCTGGTGCTGACATTGTGTTTGTGTCACCTAAAATGGAAGTGTTTCCATACTCTTTTACCTTAAATGAAAATTGCTCAAACAATGTAGCATAATATCAAGCGTTTATCATCGGTTAAGAGAAACGGCTACACCTAAAGGTACATGGAGATTCCAAGCTGGTGGTGAACCAAATACTTGGATCATATGAGGTCAAGAAACCTGAATTACTTCCATATGTCAAGTACGCCAAAAAGATCATCGGATGACTGGGGGACGTTGAACTTGAACATGTCCCAAGAAGCGAAAACAAGCAAGTAGATGCACTGGCTAAACTTGCATCCACAATAGCCATGTCTGAAGGTGAAATAAACATTTCAATATGCCAAAGTTGGGTAGTGCATTGAAAATGAAGATGGCAGAGGTAATGAAAGCAATGTCGTTGAGGTCTTTGAAATTAAAGAAGAAGATTGACGCCAATTGTGGTTGACTATCTGAAATATGATAAGTTGCCAAATGATCCACGTCAAAGAATCTACATTCGTCGGCGTGCTACTCGCTTCTATTTTTCAAGGCATACTTTATGGGCAGTCTTTTGAGGGAGTCTTCTTAAGATGCTTGAGCAATGAAGAAACTTCTAAAGCCATGGAAAAAGCTCATTCTGGTGTGTGTGGCGTCCATCAATCAGGTCCGAAGCTACATTTTCGAATCAAAATGATGGGTTATTACTGGCCAACGATGGTGAAGGACTGTATGGATTATGCTCAGAGATGTCAAGCTTGTCAATTTCATGCAAACATCATTTATCAACCTCCTGAACCACTCCATCCCACAATCGCTTCTTGGACATTCGATGCTTGGGGCATGGATGTCGTAGGACCTTTGAAGAAATTATCAGGGGGAGAGGCATCAATATATCTTGGTTGCACCGAATTACTTCTCTAAATGGGCTGAAGATCTGCCCTTAAGAGAAGTAAAGAAAGAAAATGTTGTTGATTTCATCAAAGCTCACATCATCTATCGCCATGTGATCCCTCGATATATCACCACTGATAACGAAATGCCTTTCAGTCATACCTTGATATATTTTAAATAAGTGAAGTCATCAATATATAATGCGTCCGCCAATGGATTAGCTGAAGCTTTGAACAAAACCCTGTGCAACTTGCTAAAGAAAGTCGTGTCCAAATCAAAACGCGACTGGCACGAGCGGATTGGAGAAACACTATAGGCATACTGAACCACTCATAGGACTCATACACAAGCAACTCTTTATTCTCTAGTGTATGGTGTAGAAGCTGTTATTACCCTCGAACAAAAAATTCCATCACTGAGAATTGCTATCCAAGAAGGCTTAACCGAAGAAGAGAACGCTCGTCTGTGCCTTGAAGAACTATAAGCTTTAGAAGAGAAGAGACTAGAAGCCCAACAAAGACTGGAATGATATCAAGCTCGTCTCTCAAGGGCTTATAACAAAAAATACGTGCCCATTCTTTTCAAGTTGGAGATTTAGTGCTTGTTAGAAGGTCAATTGTCACCACACATCGTGTTGAGAACAAATTCATATCAAGATGGGATGGCCCATATGTCGTCAAGAAAGTCTACACTAATGAGGCATACAAGCTAATTTTAGAAGACAATGTGAGGATCAGACCGATCAATGGAAAGTTTTTGAAGCGCTACTATCATTGAAATGTAACAATGAAAACATGTAAAAATTTACATAGATAAAGAAAGGCAAAATTTTTTTGAAAAAAACCATATAGTCAAAAATATTGAGAAAGAAAGAAAATCAATCAAAAAAATCAAGACAACTCTATGATGCACAAGCCTAAACTACATGTTACTCCTGGCCCACATGAGTATAAACTGTGCACGACACTTCCCTTATCAAGAAAAATCTTGATCCACTGAACTACGTTTTGACTCGATCCCTTTCAAAATGGTACGTAGGCAGCTTACAAATCTTCTAAGTCTGGTCATGATTAGTAATTTTCTTTTAAGTTTGAATATCAATGTTAATGTTTCAAGTTGATTATATGAGTCAGAATTTTATGTGTGTTAAAAAAAAGTCAAATTGAAAAGCAACTCATATGCATTCAAAGAAAAAGTAATAAATGTTTCATTACAAACCATCAGAGAATATAGAATGCAACAAAAAGAGACAACAAACTAGGCTATGCTTAAGCAAAAAGGTCTTGATTCTCCAAGGCTTTTTGAGCAGACTTCAAAAGAGACTCTGAAGTCTTTAGGTTTTCCAGTACTTCTTCATCAATAGTGGCATCCTTGAGTCAGACAATTTCTCCATCAAAATCCTTGATTTCTCCACGAACGGTCTAAAGAGATGCATAATCTTCCTTCAAGGACAATGTCAACTCATCTTTTTGCTTCTCTAATGTAGCGAGTTCTTCCTCAAAAGACGCAATGAGGCTAACCATCTCATTCTCTTTGGTTGAGCATCACGAAAAGAAGTCTTGACCTTCTCAAGCTATTGTGCACAACTCTTCCCAATCTTATGAGACACCGATCGTGCTCTATCAAATGCCGTAGCTATAGAAAAGAGCATATCAATGCTAGCTTCAAGGTGAGGTATGTCTCAACCATAAAGATTCTTCATGCGAAAAACACCATTTCGTATCTCATCTGCAAGCGACGACAAGGATTCAATTTAAGTCCTCAAAATTTTATCTCGAAGCTTGCCCAAATTCTTCTGAAGACATACCTTAAGCTCGTCATCTATCATGCTCTTCACGTTGAACTTCAGAAACCGCTCCTAATCGAGGTAGGAACCCAACCTTCACTTGCTCATTAGGAAGAGAAAATCGCGGTATGAGCGAGACTCGCACAAAACACGACTATCTTGTGAACTCGTATCATCTACAGTCCCAAAGACTTCATTCACCACCTAGAAGAAGTATACATTAGAATAAAAAAACAACAAAATGAGGGAATGAAACAAGAATAAAACAAAGAGAAACCTCGATTGCATATGCATCCATCCAAGCACGATCATCCTCAACTGGATCCGAAGGTTCAATAGGCTTTTTCTTCTTCCAATGACGCTCCACGCTGCTACTAATAGAATCATCTAAGAAAATTGGGATCAGGGTCATTTTCCGCTTACCATCTGAAGAGCCAACACCCCTGCTTGGGTTCTGTTCGAGAAAATCATCAATTGCAGGTAAAGCTGGCAAAATTGGCCGAGCCCGATGGGCCGACCCGGGGTACCCAGGGTTAGGATTGGGTTGGCCTAAAAAATTATAGGCCTGAAAAAAACCGGGCCTAAAAAACTCACCCAGATGGTCCATCGGGCCAATCGAGCTTTGGGGCTAAAAAGCTCGGGGTTTCCGGGCTAAAAAGCCCGCTCGCATAGTACACTTAATAGGACACTTTTAAGTGTCCATATTTTAAAAATCAATATTATTTACTTAATTAGTACACTTAATAGGACACTTTTAAGTTTTTCCAATTTTAAAATCCATGGTTATTCTCTTAATAGGACACTTTTAAGTGTCCTAAACAGTAAATATCTTAAGTGTTATATTAAAGCTACTAAAATGACAAAAAAAAGTGTCAAATTTTTACAGGGCGGGTTTAGCCCGAAAGCCCGGTGTTCTGGACGTGGCTAGGCTGGGCTTTGATTTTTTCGACCCGATAGATTTTCGGCCCAATTGGCCCGGCCTGCATAGTACTCAACACCCGATAGGCCCAGGTCGGGCTAGCCCGACCCGTTACTTTTGACCCCTCTAACTGTAGGGTGATATGGAGCTACGAACTTGCCTTCGAATGAATTCCTAAATGCCCGATCCCACCAATCCTTGTCATCAGCGGAAGAAAACTTCTTCATGCTTGAGGTCACACCTGGAAAGATAGTTGTTGATTGTGACTCATATAGTAGACATATTCGACCGTATTTGAGCCCATCTTCTAGAGAAGCTCTCCGGATATTTTGAATAAAGACACCTGGAGTGGTCTATTAATATCCAAACTGACGACTGAAACGATGCGGGCTATACTGCTCCATGATGAAATGATCATCTAACCTCCGGACTAAGTAGTTGGATCGAATGGCCATGAAGAAACACCTTTCAGATGCCCTCGCATTTCCATCATCAATATAGGCAATGTCCTTGTCCTTGGGAAATAGGGTACAATTCCAATAAATTAGATCCCATCGTCGAATCCGTTTACGAGCCTCCGCGGGATCATAAAACCTCGCACCACCTACCCCCGAAAATTGGACCATTTTGGGAATACAGAAGTTATGCTCAAGAGGAAAATGAGTTTTAAAATAACAAGTCATCCAGCTGTATACAAAATGTAAAGGGAGGGTAGCTCGGACTCGATAAGGCTTTGCAGAAGTGAAAATAGTATTGAGACCCTTGAAGATGCTAGCCAAAATCGAAACTAGGAGTGATACCTTCTTCTGGCTCGCCATCAGACTCGCTATCTTGAATGTGGTAGGCCTTATCAGATTGAAATCACCACTGGGTAACACGAAGACGCATATCCAATAAGAAATGTAAACATCTAAGTGCACTTCCTTCCAATGCTTCTTATTTACTACAAGTCGGGCAAAAAGACTTGTCTCCTCAGAACTCCATGGCTCATGAACTCCAAAAATGCCAGTAGGATTATGGGCCATCTTGGAATGCGTTGAATTCTTCTTTTTACATGGAAGAGACGGCTGATATCGTGGACTTTTCTTCGATCAAAACTTGACCCAATCCTCAATCATGACCAAGCGGCTCGAGTTCATGTTACCGCTATTCTTGAGAAAATGATAAGCACAGAACAGATACTAGCAACTCACGGGAAGAAATAACCTCTCTATATGATCCACACTGATGAGAGAGAAATCTGATCCACACCGATGAGAGAAAAATCTGATCCACACCGATGAGCTCTCTCGTGCAAGGAATCTTCTTTTCATAAAATACTTCATTCGCTGGAAACCCAGAAAGGAAGTGAAGATCCCATAAGGAGATTAAGAGTTCTCTTGACGAAGTGATCAAAGTATTCATTGACGGACACCAAGACAAACAAAACGCCTTCACTACTTCAGTATTATGGTCGTATGTAAACAAAGAAGCATACACCGAATCATAAATACCGATGTTGTGAAGTTTTTCTCGAAACTGGCTCATGATGTCTTCACTCCATTCTCAATAGCCTCGGATGTAGCGAAATTATCCAAGAAATTCCGCAGTCCTTCCCCATTTGGCATGACCCTTAACAATACGTCGACTCAAAGTTAACAATGAATCAGTTTCTTTATCTAGCCGATGATGAGCCGACTGCAGGGTCCAAGCTGTAGATGATTTGGTCACGTTAATCCTGCGAATCCATGACGACTTGTGAAGAGGATTTGACAACTTAGTCAAGGACTCGCAAAACGACCAGTCAACAGTGTGAAAATCCTAAGATGCATGCCCTTTTGTTGCTCTTCATCATTAAAGATCAATAAATAATCTTGTTGAGAAACATTTATATCTCTAAAATGAACCATAGCTTGCTGCAAGAAAAACAAGGATAAATTTTCAAATCCCATCAAAGCTATAAATAAATTAGGTAAGTTAGCTTTGCAAAAAAAAAAAAAAATCAATCAAAGCATAAATGATAATAATGGTCGAAAATAGATGATAAATAAAGCAAGCCCATATATTGTGTTCAACCTTTTTGTGTACTAGGTTCTCGCAATAGGACGAGATCGATTGTAGCTCGGTAGGTTGACCCTAGTCGTATTCTCAAGGAAGGCTAAACATGACTTTACTAACGTTGCGAACAAAAACAATAAATCTAAACTAATGGGAGAAAAGGTAGGGTGAAACTACTCTACGATTAACTAGGCAAAAATAAAGGAAGCAATTAAATTACCTAGGCAAGAATCAAAACTAAAGATGAAAGATGTGGAATTATGCAAATTAACCCTTAACATGATTATGCAAATAACCCTTACAAAGATTAATCTAATTAAACAGAGAATTAATGGAGACGAAATTATAAACTCACCAAGAACATAAATAAATTGCAAAGGAAGAAAAATACCAAATCAAAGAGAGAACGAAGAACTTGAATTAACGGCGGGGAAATCCAACAACAATCAAAAGAGCGATGTTCGTAATCCCAAAAGTAAATCACATGAAAGCTGCTAAAGTTTTATGCTAAAAACTGAAAAGGGAGTCTAAAAATTCGTCAGTGAGCAGTTCTCCTCGTCCCAAGCCGCCTCCAAAAACCTAAAAAGACAGGTTTTAAAGATGCTCGACATCGAAGCACGCCAAGCGCAGGGCGGCCGGTGCACCGAGCTCGAGCCTCCATCGAATAGCGCTATGAGTGCGCCGGTGTTCGCCTTTCTCGAGCGCGCCGGTGCGCTCCTTCGACCTCCAACATCACTACAACGTGCCAAAACGCACTATTTTCACTCACTTTCCACGACCAAGACCCCTTCTCGAGTTTCCCTAAGAAAACACAAAAGAAGAGAAATAAGCTCCACACAGCACGGAAACACCACAGAAACGGGGAAAAAGATCGCGAAGAAGAAGCGAGAAAAACACATAACACGGGACTAAACAACTCCCCCACACTAAAACCATTGCTCGTCCTCGAGCAAAGACACTTGATATTCAACGAAGAATGTGTAATGTCCTCCCAAGGTGAAAACAGAGCGGTTCACATCAATAAATCATGTACACAAGTCATTAACCAAAAGACAAGTTCCAGCCATTGCGATATGCATGTATACGAGGAAAACGTAATAAATCAAACCCAACTCTCCACTAGGAATGAATCAACTAAAATGGTACCCCTCATCGGCTAGCTCACAGCAACAAAATACGAGACAGGATATTGCGACATTCGTCATTAGGAATATTACCTCGGTGAAACGAGTACCCTAATGTGGTTTCCATGCTCATTCCCCCTTTTAGGGGAAGCGGAGCAGAGTCCCGCCATCCAGCTCAACATCAACATACCCACGTTTATTCCTTTATCACTCATTTTTTTTTTTTTTTTTTTGGAGATCTAATTTCAACGGAGGAAGCACTTGAGATACCACAATGTTAACAATATCCCTAGCTTTAGCGGACAATGATAACCACAGTTCCCAAATATACATACACATCGCAATTTCAACAACAAGGCTTTTGAGAACAATGACGTGCATACAAGAAATTCGACGTTAGGCAACCGGATTAACACAAGGGACTAAAAACACACAAAACAAGAATAACCAAGCATCAAGGCAACGAGTAAAGCAATCCCAAAAGAGATACCACGCATAAACAAAACCAAAAACTCCCACAACCACCAAAACGTACCCCCCCCACACACACAGAAAAACAGGGCACTGTCCTCGCTAAAGATGCAAAAAAATTAAAGGAAATGAGAACAGTACTGCCCTGTTGGGGGGAAAAATTACTCAGCATTGCGAGGAGGTGGAGAGCGTGCATTGGCGGTTGTCTCAATTTGGGGAATGAGGGTTTGGTGGAGGCGGACTCCCCCCTTTTTAAAAAAAACAATAGCGCGCTGGTGTGGCTAGCGCTCCGGTGCTGGGCCTTCACGAGCGCGCCGATGGATGTGTGCGCATGATGCGCTCCGGTGCGTTGAGCGCGCCTTTGGAAAAACACGCGAGTAGCGCGCCGGTGCTGGGACCTCACGAGCACACCGCTGGATAGGTGCGCAGACCGCGCTTCGGTGCGCCATGCTCTCGAGCACGCCATGGGTTCAGAGCGATGGAAGCACGCCGGTTCATCCGACGAAATCAGCTCCCTTTTTGTGTACTAGGTTCGCAATAGACGAGATCGATTGTAGCTCGGTAGGTTGACCTAGTCGTATTCTCGAGGAAGGCTAAACAGGCTTTACTAACGCTATAACAAAAGCAATAAATCTAAACTAATGGGAGAAAATGTAGGTGAAATTACTCTACGATTAACTAGGCAAAATAAAGGAAGCAATTAAATTACCTAGGCAAGAATCAAAACTAAAGATGAAAGATGTGGAATTATGCAAATTAACCCTTAACATGATTATGCAAATTAACCCTTACAAAGATTAATCTAATTAAACAGAGAATTAATGGAGACGAAATTATAAACTCACCAAGAACATAAATAAATTGCAAAGGAAGAAAAATACCAAATCAAAGAGAGAACGGAGAACTTGAATTAATGGCGGAGAAATCCAACAACAATCAAAAGAGCGATGTTCGTAATCCCAAAAGTAAATCACATGAAAGCTTCTAAAGTTTTATGCTAAAAACTGAAAAGGGAGTCTAAAAATTCGTCAAAGAGCAGTTCTCCTCGTCCAAAGCCGCCTCCAAAAACCTAAAAAGACAGGTTTTAAAAGATGCCTCGCACCGAAGCCGCAGCCGGCCGCAGCAGACATCGAGCTCTCCAGCTCCGTCGAATAGCTACCGTGAGTGCGCCGGTGTTCGCCTTTCTCGAGCGCTCCATCAGAAGAGCGCGCTGTGAGCGCGCCGGTGCGTCCCTTCGACCTCCAACATCACTACAACGTGCCAAAACGCACTATTTTCACTCACTTTCCGCGACCAAGACCCCTTCTCAAGTTTCCCAAAGAAAACACAAAAGAATAGAAATAAGATCCACACAGCACGGAAACACCACAGAAATGGGGAAAAAGATCACGAAGAAGAAGCGAAAAAAACACATAACACGGGACTAAACATATTGCTTTAAAAAAAATAAAAAAAGAGAGAACTTAAAACCCACGCCAATTCATAGAAAAAAAGAGAGAACTCAAAACCCACGCCCAAATGTTTTTAGAAACCCAGTTTTGTTATCCACAAACCCATCACCCTATTCAAAAAAAATCCTCAAGAAACCCAAACGCATTACCCTTATCTTACGTCTCTCTCACAGCCCACACTTAAGTAAAAAAAAAAAAGGTCAAAGGCCCAAATTTTCTTGAAGTCTTCGGCCCACATTAAAAAAAGGATACTATAATTTCCTTCTCTCTCATTCTCTTTCATTTCTTCTTCTGCTAGCTCTCTCTTACTCAACTACTTCAACCCCAACCCCACCATGCAAACCTAACTAACACATATATGCCTCAGACTTTTGTTAGATGATGAGTCTATTGGTAATGGCGCCTGAATGAATTACCACAAACTCCACCATGTACAGCAACGCCGCAGTATCACCTCACTCTTCTCAGCAAACTCACGACCACCAAGTGTTATGATCACGAAATTGGCGTTGTCATGCCTGTTGAATTTAATTAAACTCAATTAGACTAAAAAAAGCCATGATCCCTCTACATCATCAATTATAGGCGGTGGAATTAGTGGACAACATTTGATCTCTTCATAATTAAGGAAATGGCAAACATCTTCAAGAGTGGTCAAGA
Source organism: Salvia rosmarinus (assembly GCA_036937905.1). NCBI lineage: Eukaryota > Viridiplantae > Streptophyta > Magnoliopsida > Lamiales > Lamiaceae > Salvia > Salvia rosmarinus. The sequence goes on from CM072814.1 coordinate 64,711,030, forward strand.
GAGAGAGATGTGGCCAAATTGTATTCTTTAGCTAGTAAAAGTCATCCACTTTACCGACTTTGTATATCTATTAATAGGATTAGTTGTTATTCATTTATAGGAATCAATATTAGAATTGAGAGAGAGCTTAGAAAGAGCCGAAGCTTTTACATAGTGAAAAGAAAAACATTATCATGCTGAAGCACGCGTTTTGTATTTTATATTTCCAAATGTTTTTTGTGAGAAATACAATTTTCACTTATCCTCCATATTTTATTTTGTGAGTTTATATATTTGTATCGAAATATCCAACATATTGTGGTATCAGAGTCATTTGATCCTACATATGGCATCAACATTGAACATGGTTCAATCCCAAATTAGAGAAACATAATTATAGGAATTGGAGTATTCAAATGAGAGTCTTGTTGCAATCACAATATTTATAGGATATTGTCCAAGATGGCTATACTGAACCTACGTCCCAAGAAGCTGAAGATGCATTGACCAACAACCAGAAGAATAACCTCAAAGACACAAGGAAACGAGATAAAAAAGCTTTGTTCAATATCTATCACGGTATTGATGAAACCACGCTCGAGAAAGTAAGTGCAGCCACCACGTCAAAACAAGCCTTAGAGATTTTAAAGAATTCTTATCGGTATCGACAAGGCAATACGAGTTCGACTCAAATCCTACGTGGCGAGTTTGAAAGTCCGACCATGTCCGAATGAAAATATTTCGATTATTTCACGAGAACTTTGGTTATTGTGAAACAAATGAAAGACACGGAAGAAGATTGAAGATGTTCGTGTTATTGAGAAAATTCTTCGTTTCTTGACGTCTAAATTTGAACACATCGTTGCAGCTATCGAAAAATCCAAAGATCTTAATACCATGTCCATCGATCAGTTGCAGAGCAGCTTGGAGGTACATGAGCAACGCATGAAGAAACAGACCACTGTTTCGCTCGAGCATGAACTAGAAGCGAAGATGTCTTTTAAAGAAGATAAGAAATTTGAACCAGTGACATCCCGTGGTGGATATAACTAAGGTCGAGGCAGAGGAGGACGTGGCCAGAATTATCAAAGTGAGGGAGGACGTAAAAATTTCACCTACCGAGGTAGAGGTCGAAGTACTTATGGTCAACGAGGACGAGGAAGAGGACAACATAGAGGCAGATATTCTCAAACCTACAATCAACAAGGGTTTGGTAAAATAGATATCGAGTGCTATAAGTTTCATGAGTTTTGGCATTACAGCTATGAATGTCCAACATCAAGAAATAACAGGACAAGTCAGCAAGCCAATTATGCTGAAGGTGGAAGCGATAATGAGCGGTAACATCAACTTGTCTTTTTATTCATAAAGGACTTGAAGGTGATCGGCAAAGACGTGATACTTGGATATCGGAGCTAGTAACCACATGTGTGGGAATAAGGAACTCTTCGTGGAGTCAAGGAGACATCTTATGAGGATATTACTTTTGGAGATTCCTCAAAAGTTGCATTACAAAGCAAGGTAAGTTATTGATTATTGAAGAATGGGAATCATGGTTTTATATATGACGTCTATTATGTACCTGCCATTAAAAGCAATATTTTGAGTCTTGGTCAATTGCTGAAAAAAGGATTTGATGTTAGTATGAAGAATTCTTATCTTACTATTAATGATGCTCGTGGTAATTTGGTTGCACGTGTGAACATGCCTAAAAATAGATTATTTGCGTTGAATATGAAACATGATATGTTAAGTGCTTGAAATATATTGTTAAAAATGAATCATGGTTATGGCATTTACGTCTTGGACACTTGAATTTTTGTGGTTTAAAGCTTCTATCCACGAAGAATATGGTAAAATGTATGCCACATATTGATCATCCTGATGAAGTTTGTGAAGGATGTATACTCGGCAAACATCATAGGCCAAGTTTCTTTAAAGAAATGAGATGGAGAGCATCACGCCCGTTGAAGATTGTTCACACAGATGTTTGTGGTCCGTTGATAGGGGTGAGTATTCGGTTATTCGATTGGTTCGGACGAAAAATAACCGAACCGAATTAACCGAATTTTTAAAAAATAACCAAACCGAACCGAATTTTATTCGAATCGAATCAAATAACCAAATATATTTCGGTTATTTCGTTAAACCAGTTTTTAGCAAAAAATATTTTTTCAAAAGAATAAATTAACAATATTATATATATAAAAATGGTTTATTTTAGGAAAAAATATTTTTTCAAATGAATATATAAATAATATATGTATTGATATTATATACATAAAATACATTTTATATATTATATATATACAAAATATTTTGCAAAAAAAAAATTGATAGTATTATATAATAAATAAATAAGATTATATTTTACAAATATTATATATTGATATAATAGGAGAGAGAGAAATGAATAGGATTAAAGATATTGATATATTAAAATTATAATAATAAATAAATAAATAAATAATATTATATATATAATTCGGTTTCGGTTATTCGTTAAAATATTCGAACCGATCGAAACCGAATTATCAATTTTAATTCGGTTTGACGATTAATCGAATAATCGAATTAACCGAACCGAATTTGATTTTTCGGTTTGGTTCGGTTCGATTATTCGGTTTCGGGTATTTTGCTCACCCCTCATCCGTTGAAGCCTATTTCAACCTGGAGGTAATCAATACTTTGTTTCATTGATGATTATTCTAGAAAGACTTGATTGTACTTCATGAAAAAGAAATCCGAGGTGTTTGAAATTTTCAAAGAGTTCAAAACTCTTGTTGAAAGAAAAAGTGGGTACTATATTAAAGTTCTCAGATCCGACAAAGGTGGCGAGTTTACATCTGATTTGTTCAAGAACTTCTGTAAGAAGCATGGAATCATTCACCAGCTTACACCTGCATATACACCCCAACTGAATGGTGTTGCATAAAGAAAGAATAGCACGATTCTTGATATGGCGAGAAGTATGATCAAAGGAAAAGATTACCTCGAGAATTCTAGGCTGAAGCTGTAGCAGCAACAGTGTACCTTTTGAACCGATGTCCCACCAAAGGTGTTCGTAACATGACACTCGAAGAAGCATGGAGTTCATTTAAGTCCAGTGCTGCACACTTGAGAGTTTTTGGCTGCATTGCCTATGCCAAAATTCCTGAAACTAGAAGAATCAAGCTTGATGATAAAGGCAAAAAATACATCTTTGTGGCATATGGTGATCGAACAATGGGTTATCAATTGTATAACCCACTCACCAAGAAGGTGATTATAAGCGGTGTTGTTTTTTTGAAGAATATCAAACATGGAGCTGGGAGGATAAGAAAACTGAAAGCAGGCTAGAAATTATATCAGATCAGCCAGAAGGTGCACGCGAGATTTAAAAACCAGAATCACCAAGATCATCTTCGTGTCCGTGGAAAGCCAAGAAGAATACACAATTTGAGTGATATATATGAAGCTACCGAAGTAGTTGATGAAGCTGAAGAAGAAAATATGAATCTTATTTGTTTTTATATGGATGATGATCATGTGGCTTATGCAGATGCTGCACAAGATAGGAAATGAAAGATTGCAATGGATGAAGAAATTAATGCAATTGAGAAAAATAATACTTGGTCGTTGACAAAGCTGCCAGAATGACGAAAAGCAATTGGTGTGAAATGGGTATATAAAACGAAGAAAAATATCAATGGAGAAGTGCAAAGGTACAAGGCGAGGTTGGTGGCAAAAGGATATAGACAGAAGGCTAGAATCGATTACAGTGAAGTACTTGCTCATTTTGCTCGTCTTGAGACGATCAGATTGTTTATCTCACTAGTCCCCCAACACAACTGGAAGATCTATCAGCTTGATGTGAAGTCAGCCTTTTTAAATGGTTTTCTTGAAGAAGAAATTTACGTGGAGCAACCTGAACGTTATGTTAAACGAGGAAATGAAGATAAAGTTTATAGATTGAAGAAAGCTTTGTACGGGCTCAAGCAAGCACCACGCGCATGGAATTTCAGAATCAATGAATATTTTTCGAAGGATGGTTTCGTGAAGTGCCTTTGTGAACATGCATTATACTTGAAGAAAGATGTTACGGGTAACATGTTATTTGTTTGCCTCTATGTTGATGATCTAATTTTTACTGGAAATTTTGAAGCAATGTTTGATAAATTCCAGAAGAGTATGATTAAGGAGTTTGAGAGGACCGACATTGGCTTGATGGCGTATTTTCTAGGAACTAAGGTAGTGAAAAACGGAGTTGGGATATTTATTTCGCAAAGCTTCTTCGCAAAACAAATTCTGGAGAAATTTAAAATGAAGTCTTGTAATCATGTTAATACTCCTGTAGAGATTGGACAGGAATTGAGGAAGCATGATGGCGAAGCTCAGGTGGATCCAACTTATTTCTAAAGCCTAGTTGGAAGTCTAAGATATCTAACGTGCACTAGACGTGATATTCTTTATGGAGTTGGATTAATCAGTAGGTACATGGAAATGTCATCACAATCCCATTTGAATGCTGCAAAGAGGATTCTGCGCTATATTAAAGGCACTCTGAATGAAGGCATATTTTATCCATCTAATCAAGAAGTTAAGCTCATTGGTTACTCGGATAGCGATTGGCGAAGAGTCTTGGATGAAAGAAAAAGCACTACCGGCTACTGCTTTTATATTGGAGATGTTGTTTTTACTTGATCGTCAAAGAAGCAAGCTATTGTAACACTCTTGACATATGAGGTTGAATATGTTGTAGGAAGTTCTACAGTGTGTCATTCTATTTGGTTGAGAAAATTACTGAATTTTCTAGGATTTACGCAAAAAGGCCCAACGGAGATATATGTTGATAATAAGTCCGCCATAGCACTTGAGAATAATCTGGTATCCGTGAAAGAAGCAAACATATTGATACTCACTATCATTTTATTCGGGAGCACGTGAACAAAAATGACGTGGAGTTGGTCTACTACAAGTCACAAGATCAAGTTGCAGATATTTTCACAAAGTCATTGAAGCATGACGTTTTTAGAATATTGAAGTTCATACTGGGAATGAAGTCCTTAGAGAATAGAGTTTAAGGGATGATGTTGAATTTAATTAAACTCTATTAGACTAAAAAACACGATTCATCTAGATCATCAATTATAAGCGGTGGAATTAGTGGACAACATTTGATCTCTTCATAATTAAGGAAATGGCAACATCTTCAAGAGTGGTCAAGAGAGAGAGACGTGGCCAAATTATATTCTTTAGCTAGTAAAGTTGGCCACTTTACCGACTTTATATATGTATAAATAGGCTTAGTTGTTGTTCATTTATGAGAATCAATATTAGAATTGAGAGAGATATTAGAAAGAGCCGAAGCTCTTAGATAGTGAGAAGAAAAACATTATCGTGCTGAAGCACTGTGTTTTGTATTTTGTATTTCCAAAAGGTTTTTTTGTGAGAAATACAATTTTCACTTATCCTCCATATTTTATTTATGAGTTTATATATTTGTATCGAAACATCCAAAAAATCCACCATGCACAACAACCACCGCGGTTCCCCTTCGTTAGACGCATCGTCATCTCCTCTCATGCGTCCAACTGCCGCCTCTATCACCGTCATCATCGCGTCCAATGTCATAGCTTCTAGCTTGCGTCGACGTTGCCACCTAGCTCGTCTCCGTCGACCGATGCCATCGTCTCCCTCATGACACAGCCTTTAGCTCACATCGTCTTCTCTCTCACAAATGCTCGTACACACTGCAGAGCCTGCCTCATCTCCATCGATGAACTCCGCCATCATTCACAACGACTTTCATCGTATCTTCCCAAATATCTCCATCACTTTGTGTCGAATGAAGAACGCAGTCGCCAGGATGAAATAGTGCAACCATCAATTTCACGTTGATGCCACAGATTTTAGTTTGCATCGAGAGCGTAGCCGCCGGTCTCCTACTGACACTTCAAATCCGCCATCGAGAGTGCAGCCGTTGACCATCCGCCGAGACCGCCGTCGTGTATATCATCTCCATTCAGCCTTCGACCTTCCGGCTTGCCTCTTCTCGCTAAGGATGAACGTCTGCCCCACGTCTCCGCTGTCTTCTCGACCGAAAGTAGCCATGTCGCCTTCATCCTCGTACCGCCATGCACCATCACTTCGACGTCGATCTCACCACCGCTCTGTCATGTGTAGCAACACCGCCACACCTCCTTGCAGGCACGTTCAACCACCGTAAATAAACATGAAGTAGATTCTGGCATCATCGCTTCCACAGCTTCTAGCTCGCGCCATCATCGCTTCCACAGCTTCTAGCTCGCGCCATCGTCACCTCCACATATTCTAGCTCGCGCCATCATCGCCTCCATAGCTTCTAGCTCGCGCCATCGTCGCCTCCACAGCTTCTAGCTCGCACCATCTTCATATCCACAGCTTCTAGCTCGCGTCATCATCGCATCCACAACTTCTAGCTCGTACTCAATGCCACCGTCACCTCCACAGCTCCTAGCTAGTACACAAAGCCATCACTAGAGGTGGCAAAGTAGCGGGCCGGGCCGGCCCGATCTCGGGCTCGTCGGGCTTTTATATTTTCGGTCGGTCGGCCACCAAATTTTTCTGCCTAGAAATGTGAAGCCCAAACCAACCCCAGGCGGGTTTTCTGCCATGGACTTTTTTAGATTATTTTTCATTTTTAATATATAAAATTAATATTTTAAATTTCAAAAAAAATTAATTAAATACATAATTAAAATCTCATAACTCCAATTTAAATAAAGAATCGATGATAAGAATATATTAAACTTACTTATTCTTATGATAATGCTTCTTGTATATTTTGACATATTTATGTATTCATACGATGATATTGTAATGTAGTATAATTTTAGTTCTTTAATTTAAGGAGAAATAAATTAATAATTGCAAATCAAAGGTAAATGATATTGTTAAACGTCAATTCCACTTATACGCCTAAAATAATAGAAAAAATAAATTAATTATACAATATATATTTAAGATCAATGATTCAAAATAGTTTTTACATATTATAAGGTCATTAATCATCAGCCTATATATTTTGGAGATCATTTCTTTTATGAATTATTTTGAATGATTTATTAAGTTATTATTTTTGAAGTTATTATTTTTTTCAGAATTTTGATGTGTTGCAATTCAAAAAAAATAAAATTCCTGACCAGTATGTGAATTAGTAAGAAAGTTTTAATATAAAATATAATTAATATTATTAAAAAATTATAGATATGTATATTCAATAATTTATAAAATATATATATTTAATAAAATATTGGGCGGGCTTTTTTAGCCCAAAACCCGGTTTTTTATTCAAGCCAGTAGGTCCGGGGTTTTTTTCGGACGGGCTTTTTAGGCCCGGTTTTTTTCATGCCTTTAATTTTCAAGCCCAAACCAACCCAAACCCCGGGTACCCCGGGCGGGCATTTCGGGCCGGGCTCATTTTTCCGGCTCTAGCCATCACCATCGTCGTGTGGCCGCTTCGAGCTCGCATCGACATCTCCGGTCATAGCTTCTAGCTCGCCAAGACACTATCACCATCGCCGTTGTTCAACCACTTTTCACTCATTGACACCATGGTGTGACACTACCTCCCTAGGGTCTCATAGAAGCTGGGAATGTTAAGCTTCGGCCGTCCCTTAGTGAACAAATGCATATGTTTGGGTTGCCTAAGCCAAAGCATACCAGGCATCGGAAAAAAAGAGCATGACTCGCTCACTCATCCTGACCCCGATGAACCAGTATAGCAATGATTTACGAAAGTGCATATAAAGAGAGTTTAAGCTATGAGTTCAAAGATAAGTTGCATGAACTAAATATCCCCCAAAAAATTATTTTCACTTTTCTATTTTGTTTAATTTCCAATAATCACAATGGAATCATATTTCGGTGACCCACAAAAACTAATTGATGTTAGATCAATTTTAAAATTAAATGTTGAGTATTGTTTGGATACTATTATTGAGAGTAAAGATATTTATTTTGAATAATTTGTAACTGATCCACGTGGAGGTCGTATCGATCCATTTAGAATGCACACACATGATTTGGGAGTACCCTGGATAATCTTTCCTTTTATCTATGTACACACATGGTATATGATCAAATAAAAATAATTTGATGTACAAAGTGATATTTTCCCTAAAACATAGGGTAAATATACCATTGAGATGTTGCTGGTGACTTCGTCTTGGACCATTGCCGCTTGGATGACGGGGTTAGAGAAGATGAAAAATGTTGAGACATGGAGTGGAAGATTGGATGGTGAGGGAGATGAAAATTTCTTATAAAGTAAAATGTGGATTTTTTTATTAATAAGACACAAAACATCATTGTTTTGTTCCATGTAAGTTATAAAAAAAATACACAATGGCACCTAGCGAGCCACATCAACATTCTCCAAAAAATTGGATGGGGGATAAAATAGATATAAGATTGATGGTTTGTGATTAAATATATATTTTTAATAGTTTAGGATATAATTAATAGTGCAGAATAATTTAGGGTTTAAAATTATGTTTACCCTAAAATGTATAAATATAACATACTTGAGTTCTTCTAAATATACAACTACCGTAGTAATCTGTATGACTACATCCGTAAAATTTGATTTTTAAATTTGATGCTTGTCTTACGTGGTTTGAAGACTATCACACAAAGAAAGTAGTCCGATATATAGAGATGATATTGGATCCTGGACCAGATTCAGATCCACAGGTCCAAATCCATTTTTTAGGATTTGGATCTTCAAAAAAATAGGATCCAACAGATTTGGATCATTCCTTTAAAATTCGGATCTGGATATGGATCTTGATTTCTGAGATCCAGATTCGACCCATGGATCCATATATATGTATTTTTATTTTATTTATAAGTATATTATATTGTTTTTATCTAGTCAAAATTGGATAAACTAGGTTATAGAATTGGAAGGTAGGTCAATAACATTAGAAAATTATACTTTGAAGTTGAAAAAAAAAATCTATATGAATTACATATGAGTGGTTTATTTGCTAAGATATGTGTGCTACTTATATTCCTATTATAATATTATTTGATGTCATGAAAACAAAAATAAATTTATAACTAATATTTTCTTGTATAATGATGATTGTAGAAATTCTAGATAATTGTTTTAGTGTTATTGTATATTTAGATTATTATTATTATTATTGTGTTACTGTGAATTTTAGTTGATCTATGTTTTATTTTAGAAGAGAAAATATGTGAATCCGGGTCTAGACCCTAGATCCTGTGGATCTCATGGATCTGGATCTAATTTTTTGGATCCAACGGATCTGGACCGGATCCGGACCCAAGTGAAAAATTTCAAATCTTGATCTGAACCTAACAAGATCCGATCCATTGTCATCCCTACCGATATACCTTTAATGTAGCTGTGGGTTTTCATGAAAAATAAAAATAAAAAATGGGCCGCTTTATGTTCTAACCTTTCCCATTTCCGGCTGTTGGGCATTGTATGGGCCTAAAAGTTGATGGATCTTACTAGAAATCCTGAAGCCCACCTTCTCAAAATAGAAGGTATGAGCTGAATTATTCGGGAATCAAAATATATTCATCAAAATTTTAAAAATAACGTTCCGTTTTCTTCTCCACTTTGAATAAGCCCATATTTGAAAAAGACTATCCAAATCAGGGCGGGCTGACCCATTATCCGCAGCCCGCAAACCATCCAATTCAAGCAAATGAAGCCCGATTAGAAGCATCGCTTTCTTGTCAGTGAACACAAGTCCCCACCTCTCCTCTTTACGGCACACACACACTCTCTCTCTCTCTCATGCAAACACACACACACACACACACACCCTCTCTGTCTCCTCCGCCGGTGTTTCTGATCTTGATCTTACCGCCATGAAAACAAACCAACCGAAGCTTAAAACCACCCCACGCAGCCAGCTCTTTTCATGCGGATTCTTCCGCCATTGCACTGAAACTGTCCTCAGCCCCACCAGTTCCACCCCGCCGCCCCTGCCTCCGCCTCCGCCGCCGCCGATGCAGCGTCCGCCGCCCTTGCAGCCGGAGTCCTCTTCCTCTTCCTCTTCCAACACCTCCCAAAGCTTCACTCAGTGGCGATTCCCACTCTCCAACTCGGGACAACCGTATTCGCAGCCCAAACCTGAACCTGAACCCGAACCCGCGCCCAACCCGAATCCGGAAGTCGACGCGCCGCCGCTCACCAACGCCGCCCTGGAGGAGCTCTTCCGCGCCGCGGATCTCCAGTTTATGTCCGGGTCGGATTCAGGGCGGGTCGGAGCAGTCCACCTGCTGGAGCGTTCGCTGGTGCCCAACCCGCGGTCAGCCGCGGACGGCTGCTGTGCCTGCCCGGAGGCGGTGATGGGCGGTGTGGTGGCATGCCTGCGGGAGGGGATGGCCCGGAAGGCGGCGAGCAAGGTGCTGCTGGCGCTGTGTCTCGTGGAGGGGAACCGGCGGGCGGCGGTGGGAGCGGGGGCGGTGGCGGCTGTGGTGGAGGCGCTGGCGGACGCGGAGAGCGCGGTGGCGGAGCGGTCTCTGGCGGCGCTGGAGCTTCTGTGCACGACGCTGGAGGGAGCGGAGGGGTGCGGGCGCACGCGCTGGCGGTGCCGATGATGGTGCAGGTCAGGGAGGGATCGTCCGGACAATTTTTTTTACTATATCTATGTTGTATTTTTTCCTTTTAGAAAGAAAAATTATAAATATAATTTGGTTTGTTCAAATTTATTTCTAAATATATAAGAATAATCTCGCTCAATTGTAAAGAAGCTTATTTTCCAATCAAAAGGTTGATAGTTCGAGCGATTTAGAAGTCTCAGCGTGTATTTGAGTATAAAAAAATCTCTTTTTCATTATTAAGATTCTAGTTCGGTCTATAATGCAGGTGATGGATGGGGGGCGGGGGAAGGAGCATGCGATCAGCGTGCTGGCGGTGATCTACGGCGGTCTGGAGGAGAGTGGCACGGCGGTGGCGCCGCCGGAGGAGGTGGCGCGTGCGGTGACGCTGGCGCTGCAGGGGGAGTGCAGCGCTAGGGCAAGGAGGAAAGGGGCCCAGCTGCTGAAGATTCTGCACGACAATACACGGCTGGAATTGACTGATGAGGAGAGATGAACGGTCGTGATTTGTCTGTTTTCATTAAAGTTGTAAGATGAGAAATAATGTCCCCACGTGAATATATTTTCTTTTTTTCAATTTTGCAGCGCTGAATTATTATCATGTTGTAGTTTTTATTTTTTAAGAATAAAAAAACTTGAAAAAATCATCTTGTAAATGTAACTGTAGTGTGAAATATTTTGTAGTCGGATTACTACTCATCTGATATTTAAAAAAGCAAAGCTAAGTGTAGAAAAGAAAGACATCAGATAATCGTTTTTTATTGGTGATAATTAATAATTTTTCAAATTATTACTTACCATCATTTTTTTATGTTCACGGATTCAATATTTTATATTGACAGACCATTGCTTGTTATTAATGTACGCTTTGCATAGTTAATGAACAGACCATTGCTTGTTATTAATGTACGCTTTTTTTTTAATTTATAATAAAGAAAATGGGGTGTGATTTCAATTTTTTGTATAATCCAGCCTCAGTTAAATATTAGAGGCATAAATAATATTTCCATGAAGAAAAAAATTGTAGAGAAATTAGATATTATTTTATACAATTATTTTGTTTTTTCTGGGTGGAAGTTACCCTACCTATGTAGAGTGGAGTGTAGAGTGTATACCAAACCCTAATTTTATCTATCTACCTACAATGCAAATAATAAGTACATTTATTTTCGTAATACTTATTTTTTTCGAATTGATACTAATTTAATTTTGTCTCTCTCTTTTTTAACAAGAAGAGCTAATCTCATTATTGTAATGCAAAGACTCTTAGTCACATGCATGCATGTTAACTATATATATATACAAAAACTTGGGTGAGCTCCGCCTCACCGTGAGCTCACCCTTCTTTTTTAAATAATTATATATTAATTATGGTGAATAAGGATAATTAGATTTTGTTAATGTATAATTAAATTTATTAATTTTTAATTATAATTTTTAATTCAAAATTAGAATTTATTAATTCATAATCATGGTTTATTAATTCATAATCATGGTTTATTAATTCATAATTGAGGTTTATTTATTTATAATTAAGGTTTATTAATTCACAAGTAAGGTTTATTAATTCAAAGTTAGAGTTTATTAATTCATAATTAGGGTTTATTAATTCAAAGTTAGGGTTTATTAATTCACAATTAGGGTTTATTATTCAAAATTAGGGTGTTTATTAATTCAAAATTAGGGTTTATTAATTCCAAATAGGGTTTATTAATTCAAAATTAGAGTTTATTATTTCACAATTAGAGTTTATTAATTCAAAATAAGATATATTATTTAAAATTATTATTTATTAATTTATAATTAGATTTTATTAAACTAATTAATTATAATTAGAATTAATTAGAATTAATTAATTAAAATTAATTAATTAAGGGGTGGTCTCACTTGTGTGCGCGCACAAGAGACCATCCCATATATATATAGCTATAACTACACAAAAGTTGCAGGTTGATAAAGAATAAATCTCTATTTTTTTCTTCTTCAAAATATACATAATTTTATGATGCTGCAATTAAAGTAATTACTCCTAATTAATAGAGAAATGTTAAGTCAAAATCCATGTATAACGTACGCACAACAACGTACGATTACCCACTAAGTCATCATACATAGAAGCATATTAGAAATTTAGTAATTAAAAATCAATCTGATCCATAGATCTTAATTGATTGACTGATTTTTCAAAAAGGATTTGTTTTCTTACATATAAAATGATGTTTTATCAGTATTATGCTTTTTCATATATAAAACAATATTTTCTCTATTTTTTATAATTTTTTCATACTTAACACGATGTTTTTTCATTCTTATGTTCGCTTCTAGTTACTAGAAGAAGATTGACTTTTAATCACATATATTTATAATCCTTAACATACATAAATGGGAACAAATCATGTCCATTAAATATGAAAATCTAATGATTATTTTTAAGTATGCATCTGAATTAGTTATACGCATATTTCTACATATAATTATGCATTTGAACATCTATGTCATAATTTGTACATTGAATCTGAAGCCTCCATATTGATTTTGTCAATGATTGATATTTGTCATCATGTTTACACTATATATATATATATATATAGGAAATGGTTATTGTAAAAATCATCATTAATGTATAAACTACGAACTCATGAAATGATCATTTTAATTCGTCGTGTAAGTGTCTGATTTCAGAAAAATAAAATTAGCGTCTTATGAGATTCGAACTCATGTGTTTGAATTCATCAAGTATAAGGTGATGAATCCACCATATATTTTCACGAATCAAGGATGAAAGTAATTTCAATTTTATACTTTTAAGTATATATATATATATATATATATATATATATATATATATATATATATAGGGATGGTTTCTGTGAGAATAGAAATAAGTGTAGGAAATAGGAATAGATATGTAAGTCTAGCATATCTTTCATATTTGTCTAGCACAATCAGAATTATTATGTTGCACATGTTAGTTTAGCATATATTTCGTCCATTCGTAACACATATGCTAAATATATTAGTTTAGCACATCTTTCATTGTAGCGTAGCATAAGAAAGGTTCTATTACTGCACAGTAATTCGCGTAGCACACAAAATGTAGGGAAATCTTATTTTAACCCTCTCCCGAGGATCTATCTTGGATGTTTAATTCATCATACATTGATTATATCCCTAGCATGCACCTATATAATTAATTGCAACACGTAGGGGTTTTCTCGTGTTTACCTGTGAATCTGTCGGGGTAGAACATATCAAGACTCGTGCTTTGATCTTCTGGACTGTATCCCGGTTGCCCAAACTCCAATATCGAGTGAGGATAATCTATGGAGAATGCTACAGAAAATCACCCTCTTTCTCTCTATTATTTTCGAAAATTCCTCACCAAAACACTATGGCAATTTTCGAGAATTATGATTGAGTATTAACCTTGATTTTCTCTCTTACCTTATATTTATAATGCACTACCAAATCCTATAAGGAAATGATCTATGCATATCCCATAAATATAATAATATCCTTTTAGGATAAAGAGAATCAAATCATTATTCATAGAGAGAGAGAGGGGCGCCGATTTCCACCTAGCTACGGGCCTGGATGGGCCAGCCCAAGGATCAAATGCAAGGAATAAAGATGGGCCTCAAATAAATTAATTATCTTATGTTCAACCCAAAACATAAATTAATTTATAAACATTCATTCATGCCACTAGAGAATAAATGCTGACTTACCCCTTTATTACCGAAGTTGAGTCAGGCTTGCACTTAGACATTACGAATCCCCGTATTTAAGATATCGCACGTCCATTAATTATTTAGAGCATTCTGACTGCTTAAAATAATATCTTTAATTCCTTAAGTAGTACCACTCAACCTTATTATTGTACTTGAGCTAACTCAACCGCAGGTTTAGTACAATAAACCTTTGAGCTCCTTAAGGGACGCCATCATCCTAAACGGATACGGTGACTGACATGAGATAACTAGCATGACATACAAGCACCGCCACCACCCAAGATGCGGAGAATATTGGGTTAAATCATGTAACTCTCACCCATAACAAGTCAAAGTGATGGTCAAGAACTCATACTCACCTAATACCTTATCGAGATTTAGATCATCGTAAGTCACCGAGATCTAGGTTCTTCACGACGATCGAGAAGAACTCATCTCATCGTTATCCATCAATACGTCGAGACGCATCAAGATAGACAAGCAACCAAGTCAAGTCACTTCTTATCTATACCGCACTATACCGACAACTCGTCCTCAAGTTGTCTCACCGTGATACTTTTATATCTCATTAAACTCGACCAATCATACGGACTTCGTGATCTTCTACACATCGTATGATCTAACTTATATATGAGATAAGGGACATAGATATATGCAATCAAGTAATCAATTCAGATAGGAGATTGTAATAGTGGTAACAGAAACATTGTATACAAGCTCAACCAAAGCGCGCCAAGATACAAATCCAACACAAAACCTCAGTAGACAACCGAAATTAAATTTCAACCATTGATCCAAATAATCAAAGGCCCAGATTCATTCTCATTTCCTACCAAATTATCCTTTCCTACATGATCCATCTCCTATATATATAAGTTGGTTATAGAGGGAACTACCTCTCAGATAAGAATTAAGAACCAATAACAACCGTTAAATTGAATAAAATTAGACAACTCATAATTATTTAATGATAAAAGTAGTCAAATTCCTAAATTTTCGTTATTTGAATCTTTCACATTCTATTATTCGTTGTTCATATAATACATATTATTCGTTGTTCATATAATACATGTTGTTGCTTATGTAATTGTAATTCTTCTGCACGCTATCACATTCAAATTAATTGTTATATGCATATAATTCATATTGTTGTGTATGTAATCATAGTAATTATGCATATGGAAACAGTTACAGTAAATAAATATATAAAATCCTTTAATTAATACAGGGCTAAACGGTTAGCATTAAAATTTGAGGATAATAAACGATTCGATATGAAAGTCTGAATCCAAAACTTCGAAATTTTTCATCCGAATTCGAATCCAAATAATAAAATGAATAAAATACAAAATACAACCTACAACGAACTATAATAATTTTTAAAAAATTGTCAGGCACTGGAGCGTGCCAGATTACAACCCAATAACACCATTATCATCATATTAATACATTAATACAGGATCGAAACACAACAACAAATTACCCAACTGAATACCTACTGGCTCAAGCTGCATCAACGTGCCCTCGCCTGTAGAAAGACTTATTTCGAGGACTATAATTCCTATCATCGGAGAAAACACACATCCATTCTAAGTTTCTGCTAAAATATAAGAAGAACATATACTAAACGAAGAAGAAGAGCAGCAAACAAAGGAAAGAAGAAAAACTTATTTCATTTATCTGCGTTTTCTATACTTTATAGATGGCATATAAATTTGTTTAACTTACTAACTGCATAACAACAAACTTTAATAATACCTAACTACTTAACAAACTTCTAACTAACATTTGCCACGTAGGCTTTCATGCATGCATGTGCTTTCTAATACAACCCCTACTTAACCACAACTATCCTTACTCGATTGGGAATTTGTTGAGTAGATGATCCAGCCGAACAACAATAAGAGGTTTGGTGAAGATGTCAGCGAGTTGATCGACTATGGAAATGTGACGAACATCCAGCTCATTTTTCTGCACTTTGTCCCTTATGAAATGTGTATCAATTGCAATGTGTTTGGTACGAGCATGATGTACGAGATGTGAAGTTATGGCTGCTGCACTTTTGTTATCGCACCAAATAATTGGTTTTGGAGCAACATGAAGACCTATCTCATGTAGTAAAGACTGTATCCATTCAACCTCAACAGCCGTATCAGCCACGCGATACTCGGACTCTGTAGAACTTCTAGACACCACATTTTATTTCTTGGAGCTCCAAGACAGCAAGTTTGATCCAAGAAAAGCACAAAAACCACCAGTAGACATTCGATCATCAATCGACCCAGTCCAATTAGTATCCGAGAAATCTTTAAGATGGAGATATGTAGACGAATGAAAGAAAAGACTGAAATGAATGTTTCCTTTCAGATATCGTAGCAATCGACGACATGCTTTCCACTGAAGATCAGTGGGGCTATGCAAGAATTGATTGAGTTTATTAACAATATATGAAATGTCAGGACACAAGAGGGTGAGGTACTGAAGTGCACCTATGGTGCTTCGAAATAGTGTAGGATTTTGAAACAACGAACTGTTATTTGAGTGAAGTTTGGTGCCCAGATCGTAAGGGGACGGTTGAGGTTTGCTATCAGAAAGATTTGTTTTAATGAGTAACTCTCGAATGTATTTAGTTTGATTTAGAAAAAGAAGAGTTTGTTTTGGTAACTTGAATAACTAAGAAATAGTTTACCGTGCCTAAGGTTTTAAGAGCAAAGGTAGTGGCGAGGTTTTGAATAAGATACGAAACAAGCCCAGGATCTTCTCCTGTGATAAGAATGTCATCTACATAAACGAGAACTAGGAGGAGTTTATCAGCTTTCCGCATATAAAAGAAGGATTGATTTGAGGTAGAATAACGAAAGACATAGTTCATCAGATGAGTTGTAAGTTTATCATACCAGGCTCTCGCCTGCTGCTTACACACATGATTCAAAAACTTGGGATCTGTGAAGCCTTCGGGTTGCTCCATGAACATAGGGTTGTCAAGATCACCATTGAGAAATGCTTTGTTGATATCAATGTGTTGAATATCACAGCTGAAAGTAGCAACAAGAGGAAAAAGAAGACGCACAGATACATGTTTTACAACAGGACTGAACGTATCAAGAAAGTCGATGCCAGTCCTTTGTTGAAAACCTTTGGCTACAAGGCGAGCTTTTAACCGATCAAGAGATCCATCAGCATTAGTTTTAACTCTAAATACCCACTCGCATTGGATGATATTCATATCATCAGCATATGGAACGAGCTCCCAAGTTGATTTGGAGATTATAGCACGGAACTCTTTTTCAATAGCCTTTTGCCACTCAGGTTGAACAAGAGCTCCGACAGCTGTAGCAGGCTCGATAACAGTAATAGTGGTAAAGCCAGGTGTGATGTGTTGAGCTATAAACACCTTTGGTTTGAATATACCATTTTGTGCTCTGGTGTGCATATCATGATGAGGTTCAAGGAGCAAAAGAATAGGAGGAGAAGATGAAGAAGATGATATGATTGATGGAGAAGACGGACTGGATGTGATATTTTGATTGTGATCAGGAGCAAGTGATGTGCAAGAGTGGGAGCTGGAGAGTGAATTTTGATCTTGATGAAAAAATTTGGTGAGATATGAGAGACAGTAGGTGTGGAATGAGCGACAGTGGGTATAGGAAATGAGTAGAACGAAGACCCTGATCCAGATGAGTGAGATGTAGAAGTTTGAAAAAAGAGGGATAGGGAAATTCAGTTTCATTAAACACAACCATGCGAGCTATATATATTCTACCCGATTGATGAAAGCATTTGTATCCTTTATGTGAAGAATTGTAGCCTAGGAAAATATATTTTTCTGATATGAACTGAATTTTAGACGAGTTGTAGGGTCTGAGAAAAGGAAAACAACTGTATCCAAAGGTACGTAACAAAGTGTAGTCTGATGAAATTTTGTACAAACACTGAAATAATTAGATGTTGTGCAGAAATGGTGATGAGAGACGATTAATGAGATGAACAATGTGGCAAATGAATCCCACCAGGATTTGTAAGGAAGATGAGTTGAGGCAAGAAGAGACCCATTTCAGTAATATGTTGGTGCTTTCTCTCAGCTCTACCATTTTGTTGATGAGTGTAAGGACATGGATGTCGAAATTGAATACCTAGCTGATTAAGCAATGGTTTTCGACTTCTGTATTCTCACCCCCAATCAGATTGAAGACAAAGAAGCTTAGTGTTGAATTGTCTTTCAACATAAGTGTTGAAGTTAACAAAAATATCATAGACTTCAGCTTTTGGGTGAAGGGGGAAAATCCAAGTGAAGCAAGTGAAATCATCAACAAAATGTATGTAGTATTTGAAACCATCAGTAGAAGGAGTGGAACTTGGGCCCCAAAGATCAGTGTGAACTACTTGAAATGGTTTATTTGTCCTAACATGAATAGAAAGAAAGCTGATACAATGTATTTTCTCCATGGCACACGCATCACAGAAGCCGCGTTGTGACCATTTGACACCTGAATTTTTGCCATGTAAAGTTGTTCTTAACACTTAAATACATGGATGACTAATCTATGATGCCACAACTTGAAGCTTGAATCAGAGATTGTTGAGGAAGTTGATGTTGTAGTTGTCTTGAAGCATAATGGGACAGGTTAAGCATAATAGTGGAAAGGAGTGAGATGATACAACCCGTCTTTAAGAGTGCCCTCCAGTAGGATTTTGTTAGTAGTTTCGTCCTTAACACAGTAGAAAGAAGAGTGAAACTCTACAAATACATTGTTTTCAGCAGTAAATTTTGATATGCTAAGGAGACTTTTTGTAATGTGAGGTACAAACAGAATGTTATTTAGAACAAGGGGTGTTGGGGAAGAGTTAAGTAATAAAGCAGACCTTATATGAGTGATGGGAAGTCGTGAATCATTACCTACTGCTAGAGCATCATGCCCATGATAAGGAGTTTGAGTATGAAAATTTGCCACATCTGCTGTAACATGTATTGATGCTCCCGAGTCTAAGCACCAGTCAGATTCAATTTGAGTAGAAGGTATAGAAAAGATATTATAGGCTAAATGAGAAGACATGGTGAGATTATTGTATGTTGAACTGAGATTGTGCTGAGGCACAGACTGTGATGTGTTTAACCATGAAGGGGAGTTGTGGGAAGCATATTGAGTGGATGGATGAACATCATTAATGTAATGAGCTTGTGGAGAAGCAGAAAAAGAATCTATACCATTGAAACTAACATCAAACCTTTTAAAACATTTAATAGCAACGTGATTTGTCTTACCACAAATATGATATATGATTTTACCACTATTTCCATATTGGTACCTATCACCTCCTCTATTTCAATTGTGTGAGCCACGGTATCCAGATCCACCATGACCTCTTGTGTTGAAGTTTGTGGTGAAGACAATATTTGCTTGAGGTGTAGTTTGATTAGTGAATGCAATTGGTGGTGGTAGAGGCTGCCTGATTTAATATTATGATTTCATACGTCTGTAGAGCAAACTGCACGTCATCCAAAGATAGATCTTCACACTTTGATCCAAGGAACACACATATGCTCTCATACTCAGGACCTAATCCACCAAGAACAAATTTAATTAGCTCAAAATCAGTGATCGTCTGACCAATGCTAAAGAGTTAATCTGAAATCCTACGAAATTTTAGAATATATTCTGGAATGTCTGGAGATGAAAACGAAGTTGAGCAGATCTGGCTTTTGAATGTGATTGAAAGAAGGTTTAAAAAACGTGCCATAGTTGATCAGCTGTGGTACAGCGACCTACATAGCCTATCATAGTAGGTGAAATAGCTGCAAGTATCCAACTGAAAATGAACTGATCTCTGCGAAGCGATACCGAGTAATCTGGATTCTGATTGACTTCATTGATGAACTGCAGCGGAGCAGAATTTGGCATAAGAACATCCTCAAAGCCATAAGCACGAGCTGTGACAAAAACTTGAGTTTTCCAAAAGTTGTAATGTGTTCTATCTAACTTGATGCTAATAGGATGAATGGATGGAAGATTTGGTTGTGTGATTGTAGCATGCGAGGTATATAACGCAGATCTAAAGAAAAGTAGAAATGGCATATGATCTTAGCTCTGATACCATGCTAAAATATAAGAAGAACAGATACTAAACGAAGAAGAGTAGCAAACAAAGGAAAGAAGAAAAACTTATTTCATTGATCTGTGTTTTCTACACTTTATAGATGGCATATAGATTTGTTTAACTTACTAACTGTATAACAACAAACTTTAATAACTACCTAACTACTTAACAAACTTCTAACTGACATTTGCCACGTAGGCTTTCTTGCATGCATGGGCATTATCTAATAGTTTCTAAGAGCACAAACTTTCCCCTTTCCCATGACATCCCGCCGGAAAACATCCCCTTCCGATCATCCTTAGCTTCAACATACTAAAATCAGTACACTTCTCTCTTAAACCAATAAATGCAGCATTCCCATTCTTCGCCCGATGCTTGAGAAATGACATCCTAAAATAGTTAAAATAAACGATGACCGAATTCTCGCACTGCCCTAAATTGACAGGCTTCGGATTTCTTAATGAAGCGTACGAGGAAACCGTTGTAGATATGTCGGTGCCGTAGAAGTTTCTGGGGTTTATGTCGCGACGTCTCTGATAAAATCAGCGAATTTCGACGGCGGAAAAATCAGCGTGGACTGTAGAGGAAGATGTCGTTGATTCTTGGATCTCAAGAGCAGAGTTAGGGGGTGTTTGGCTAAGCTTATTTTAGAGAGCTTATAAGCTCTAAGAGCTTCTAAGATGTTTCAAAAGCTTATAAGAGGTAATGTCTTAAGTGCTTATAAGTTGTTAAATTGTTTGGATAATTGATCTTATAAGCTAGAGAAAGAATCATGAGTTAGAGAGAGAAAATCATATTTAGAGAGAGAAAATTGACGAAATGTGAAGTTGATAGTGTATGTGTAGAAAATAACGAACTATAATACGATTATTTTGATAAATTCATTGTTGTTTATAAGTTTATGAAAAAATAAGTTAGGATTGACCAACTTATTTTTAGGGGAGCTTATAAGTTGTTGGAGCTTATTTTCACACCTTATAAGTTGTTTAGGAGCTTATTTTGCCAAACACTTTGCAACAGCTTATAAGCTCCTAAACAACTTATAAGCTATTTTAAAGAGCTTATAAGCTCAACCGAACACCCTCTTAGTCTGACTCGGGAAGTTGAGGTTTGCATCTTGCCGGTGATTTTCTATCCGATTGATGGCTGAGATTGTCTTGAATTTCACGAACGTTGATGCCATGATGCATTTTGCTTCACGTCTTTGGCTGCTGCATGCGATTTTTTTTGTGTGTGTGTTGTTATTAGTGTCGTTATAGCTACAATTGACTTTTAATAATCATTCCAATAAATTTTAACTTCGAAATTATAATAGAGTTAAGTGGTAATAAGTTACTCGGACGAGTTACATTTCGCATTTATTATGTACCAAATTAGGTATATGTAATAGACACTATAAGTTGTTTAGCAGTAAGTGCAAGATGATGATGATGTTTCTTTATTTCTCTGCAATCGTAAAATCACCTAAATTTTGTAAGTATATATACAATTAAATCATTGATAGCATTTCAGATATGACGTTGATAGGGGAGAGAGAGGGATGATTTAACAGCACTGAGGAGTGGATCAGTGTTACGGGATGGTTTCCAATATCCTAATAATACTTTTATAAAATAAAATTCATTATAAATATTATGATTCTTATTTAACTTTTATTTTAAAAGATTAAATTTAAAACACATTATATATCAACCCTAATAATAAAATATTAACTAATAAAAATGAACTTAAATGATGAAAAATATTTATATCCATGATTGGATAGAATAACCCTACTTAATAGTTAAATTAAAATATACAAAATTAGAATTGAAAAAAATAAAATAAAATAAAAATTATAAGTGAAACTCCAAATTCGGTACACTTGATCTCAAGTGCACCGCCACCAATTTAAATCCACAAATTTTGCAAAACCTTCGCTGATTCCGCCTCCGGTACCACAACTCCCAGTCCAACGACATGATCATGGCGGCGCCGTCGTGAGCTGCCGCGAGCTTGGGTGCTTATCATCCCGCCGACATTGACGCCTTCCCGATAAGGCGCCAGAATTATAATTACCTACCTCCATCTTGATCCATGCTTATTTTGTTGTGCCCACTCCGTGCTTATGATGGTTGTACCTCCATCTCCGTGCATTTTACGCTCATTTTGTTGTACTATCTCCGGCCGCCGTGGGGTAACCCCATTTTGGTATGGAGTGTGACAGCGACACTTGTGTGGGAATATGGAGACGGCTTTGAGTCGGATTCCACGCCATGAATTCGGATGCATGTACTCTAATTAAATCACAATTGTAATTATTTTAGTTAAATTTGATTTGTAATTAATAAACTTAATCAGGAAATAGTATATCATAACGGGGAATCAATAAATTTTAATTAGAGGATAATAACTTCTTATTGAGAATTAATAAACCACAACCAAAAATTACTAAAATCTAATTAAAAGCTAGCCCTCATTAATAATTAATAATAAACTGTTATTTAAAGCACTAATTTCGGCCGTCTGCTCCGCGAAAGTTTTGGTCATTTGAGTTTATAGATGTCCCAAATTTGATTGATCTCATGGACACTTGAATAAATTGGTAATTTGGTATTAAGGATATGATATTGGTGAGGAAAAAACAAAAAAAAATCGCTAGACAGACCAAAAGAAAATTTTTATTTATTTATTTCAAATTTGGCATGATTACGCGCACTTAACCCTAATATATATATATATATATATATATATATATATATATATATATATATATATATATATATATATATATATATATATATGATTGAGCCCTAATTAATATATTAAACAAATGTGTAATGAGTTATGCGAAATTTTAATAATATTGATCTATAGATGTTCTATTTATTGTAATTAAATTCCACCATTAGTACATCTATTTCTACTTTTTGTGTCTTGGAATATGTAGCCGCAACCTAAGGATATATATCTATAATTAAATATAGAAATTAAAATATCATATCACGGTGAACTCGAACCCGAGACCTTTGACCTCGGACACCACTCTATTACTAGGCCGACACACACGATTACATCTATATTTGTTTGTTTATAATGCGTATATATAGTTTATGGAGCTAACTTAAATATCCACATTTCTCAAACTGTGTATCCTCTAGGTTTATTTATGGAAAAAAAATGCTAAACTATATACTCATTTTATCATTTTAGTATATTTTAAATATAAAAAAAGATTATTTTATTATGAAATCTCTGATTTTGATTGAAAATTATTGGATGTTAGAGGAAAGTATGCAAAAAACAACAGAAATGATATCATAGTTGATTATTCAAAATGACATCTCTGATTTTGATTTTTGGATTGTTAAGTTAATTTATGATTTTTATAATTATAAAAAAAATATAAATTAATCTAAAATGATCATTTGACGATTCAAATATAAAATTTCATGTAAATTAATCTTGAAATCACAATTTCGGCCAGACTAATCATATTCTGATTGACCGGAATCATCGATAGAAATCTCATTTTCAAATTTTATTAATAAATGAGATTTCGGTCGGGTTCCGGTCGATTGGAATCTTGATTTGTCTAACCAGAATCGTGATTCCATTATTAATTTACATAAATTTATATATTTGAATCGTCAAATGATTATTTTAGATGAATTTGTATATTTATGCTATAATTAAGAAAATTATTAAGTACTTTAACAATTCAAAAATCAAAATCAGAGATATCATTTTTGACTTATTTATGTTGTTTCTTATAGACTTGACTCCAAAATCAAACAAAACATTTTCAATCGAAATTAGAGATATCATAATTAAATCATATTTTTTTGACTCAAAATACATTAAAATAATAAAATGAATATATGATGTAGCATTTTCAGAAATGAGCATGGAGTGTATCCACTTTTGAAAAATACGTAGTTCTATATAATTCTCCTATATTGTTTTTGAAGTTTGAGTATGCATGCATTTACATTTTTGTGAATGTTTCCCCTATAGTTTATCTATTTTGAGATTATTTTTGAAGTTTGAGTATTGCTTTACATTTTTGTTCGACATTCACAGGGATCATAAATATATATTCTTTTTAAGTATTTTATTAGCATTTTTTTCTTGTTTTTTTAGTAAGTGTCGTAGTTCATAATTTAAGAGTAAAATTATGATATATTTCTTATTTACCCTTATTAAATACTCTAAGAAATTAAAATTATGATATATTTTGAATGTTGTGGATTCGATAATTTTTCCGATAAATTTATCAAATTTCATAACAAATTTATTTAATTTTTACATTCATACTTTAAAATAATTTTTATTTGAAGAGCACTTTATATAGGGTATAACGGAAGTTAAATGGTTAGTTTATGCTATTTGAAATTGTATATTGAGATAAATAATAAGTGAACGTGGGTTAAGTTTGGTATAGTTGTGCAATGAAATTAGAGTAATTAGTTAATTGCGATCGGAAAAGGTCAAATTAAATTTATTGATTCTAGAAGGTGTAGTGGCATTTAATTCAACGTTTGAAAGTTGTCTTAGAAATTAGTTCACTTTACTTAATTTTGAGTTGGAAGAAGGGGTAGTGTGGATTAAACTAGAATACTCTCTTTTTTTACAATAATTGTAAAAGTAAAAGATCAAGTTGAAATTTCGATGCCTCCATCTAACTAAAGAAAAAAGGAATTGTAATCAAAATTCAAAACTTCAGTCTCCTAACTTAATGTTATTCATTAACTTTGTAAATGTGATAGATTAAAGTACGAATTATAGTCCCCTTTTCCAATCTAAGTTTTCATAGTATTTAAATCTAGGCAATTTAAAAAAAAGAGTAAATAAATTTCGTTTTTTTCAAAATAAAGGTATTTACAAAATAATACATATCGTTTTCGAAACTATCATTGTGTCCCAAAAAATAACGTCTGCTGCTGAAGATTGACGTGTACCGCGGTAACTTCAATGTGGCATGCCGACATGGATACACATAGTATAAAAAAAGACGAAAATAACACACCAGCCTATAAATTGTTGGATAATGACGTACAGAACTTGTCAGATGTATTACAATTCGAAACAGAAAGGTAGAAGAATATCAAACTAACAATGAATTTAAAACAAGAAAAATAGAAGAAACTGAAAAATCGTACTCTAATGCCGAGTCGAGGAGACCTCTTTCCGCAAGATGAGATAAGATCTGATAGTGCTCTCGGTTCTGGCGTATCATCCACAAAGATAAAACGACAACGTCTCGAAGGTGACATCACCGCAGACCAACAAGCTCCGACGAACTGGAACGAGGCGAGGACAGAGCTTGGACATGAGCTATGGATGCAGATAGTGCTTTGGAATGCTAGAATGCAGATTGGCAGTAGGTGGCTAATACTGGGGAGACATGTCATATTTATAGGCGTCGTCCCCTCATGGGGGACTGCTGAAGTCAACACTCGCATTGATGGCGGGGGTACAGAGTTATATCCCTCATTGAGTACAAAAAGGGTTATGCAACGGTTTCTAGAGACAAGGTGTGAGTTACACTCACGTTTCCCGCAGAGCTATCATATCGGGATGCTACCGACAATTACGATGAATCTGGACAGTGCGTGCGTCCAGGTTCATTGAACGTATATGGACGTCTCTTCAAGTGCACAGCAGGCCCAACAGTTGGGCCTCGGAACAACTCCAACTTTGGACTCGATCAAATGATGATCCAAAAGGTACATGTATTGGACCGCATAACTAGGCTCAAAGAACAGCCCAAAGACCACCCAAAAACCAATTGCTAATTGCCAAGATCCAAGTCCACGGACGTCGGGGCTAGCTACAGGCTGGGGCACGACACGTGGTGCGCGGGCGGCGCGCGCGTGTGCGCACGTGGGCTTTCCAGCCCATCACTTGTGCACATAATTATACTAAGTATTCAATAAACCACTTATATAGACAACTAATAAATGTACATTAATCAACGTGGGATAATCATTAATTAATCTATGTTCATCCCCTTAATCACATAACTTCATGTTTAAGTGACCAACTTTGATTCACTATTTCTCACTCACTAAAAATCGGATTTGAGAATCTGAATATACCATGATTATCTACTCGAAACTTAGATTGATCCTATCCCATTTAATTTCACAAAATTAAACGTTACATAACTCAAAATCTTAGTCAATATAGCTTCCTGATAACTTGACCATATATATATATATATATATATATATATATATATATATATATATATTATATATATACATCTCTTGTCTGTGCAGATTCTCGATTGTGCGTGTTGATGAACCATCCACCTTGATTCTCGATGTGGTTGACTTCCTCTGTCACCACAGCAGCCAAATCATCATTGTCCCACTTGTCGAAGTCCTTCTCAACAACGTTGGTAACTTGCTTAGCCTTCATCTTCTTCGACTGGCGGCAGTCCTCCATTGTGTGGTCATGCTTGCCACAATTGTAACAGTCCCCATCAAACTTACGAGCAATCACTTTCCCTTTACCTTTGTCTTTGATATTAGGATGAGCACGTTTGTAGGAGGACCCCTCTCCAACGGGTTAGCTTTAGCATCGATCAGGCCTTTCGCCTTTTAATTTTGCTTCCTTACGTCAGACTCAATGCGCAGTTTGACGATCAAGTCTTCAAGCGACATCTCATTTCGTTTATGCTTAAGGTAGCTTCTCAGTCACTGTAGCGACGACAAAGTCATCCGAAACAGTGTGCCCTTCGGTTTGAACCTCGTGTGCAATGAGTTGGAACTCTTGCACTTGGTCTATGATCGGTCGAGAATCGACCATCTTGTAGTCCAAATACTTGGCTACAATGAATTTCTTTGTACCTGCATCATCACTACAATACTTATTTTCTAACTCATTCCATATTAATTTGGAGATCGTTACAACAGCATACACACTATACTCAAGCTACCTTCTAGACTACAAAGTATGAAGTTTTTAAAAAGATAGTCGTCAGTGCGCCAATTGTCATATGTTGCTTGGACGTGGAAGTCCGTCACTTCAGCCCCCGGTACGACAGACTCATCTTCCGTCAAGAAGTTGGCGAAGCCCAATATCGTGAGGTAGAACAACATCTTTTGCTGTCATCTCTTGAAGTCAGATCCTCCAAACTTCGACGGCTTCTCGATGGGCGGCATCATCCTCGTGGTATGAACATGTGCCGAGATTGATCCAAAATCGGATTCACCAGTACCACTTGAAGTGTGCCGAAATATGGAACTCGTATGAGAACCATCCCAGTTAGATCTCATGGACCCAACAGCCGACCCGTTGAAAAGCTCAGTTGTCGAACCAATGGAACCACTAAAAGTGAAACCAATCGTTGAACCACTAAAAATGGAACCAACAGTCGACCTAAAGGGCGTCGATCTAATGGTCGACCCCGAATGCATCAAACCAAACATGGTCGTAGCTATAGTGCCAGAAGTGGCAGCGGCAGCAGCAACGGCAAAGACAGAGTCGGTGGAAGAAACATGATAGACATCTTCAAGCAGAGGTATTTAATTTCGATTTAAGTCAAATTAAGAGTCTGATCAAGTAATATCTCGTTTTGTGACTGTTGGATAATGACGTATAGTACAAAACTTGTCGGGGCGTATTACAACTCGAAACAGAAAGGTAGAAGAAGATTAAACTAACAATGAACTTAAAACAATAAAAATAGAAGAAACTGAAAAACGTATTCTAATGCCGAGTCGAGGAGGCATCTTTCCGCAAGACGAGATACGCCGCGGTAATACTCTTGGTTCTGGCGTATCGTCCCCAAAGATAAAACATCAATGTCTCGAAGGTGGCAGCACCGCATACCAACGAGCTCCGACGAACTGGAACGAGGAGGTTACGGAGTTATGTCCCTCATTGAGTGCAGAGGGGTTACACGACGGTTTCTGGAGACAAGGTGTGAGATACACCCACGTTTCCCACAGAGCCATCATGTCGGGACGTTACCGCCAGTTATGACGAATCTGGACAGTGAGTGCGTCTAGGTTCATTGGACGTATCTGAACTTCTCTTCAAGTGCACATCAGACCCAACGGATTGGGCCACACGAGTTGGGCCTCAGAACAACTCCAACTTTGGGCTCGATCAAGTGATGATCCAAAAGATACGGGTATTGGGCCATTGAACCATGCCTAAAGAACACCCAAAGACCAATTGCCAATATCCAAGTCCACGGACCACGGAGCCGAGCCGGAGCCGGGTGACGAGCGCGTGCGTGTGCTCGCGTGGGCTTTCCAGCCCATCATTTGTACACATAATTATACTAAGTATTCAATGAACCACTTATATAGACAATTAATGAAGGTACATTAATCAATGTGGGATAATCATTAATTAATCTATGCTTATTCTCTTAATCACAGAACTCAATCTTTAAGTGACCAACTTTGATTCATTATTTCTCACTCAATGGAAATCGGATTTGAGAATGTGAATACACCACGATTATCTACTCGAAACGTAGATCGATCCTATGCGATTTAATTTCACAAAATTAACTTACGTCACTCAAAATCTTGGTTAAATTAGCTTCCTGACAACTTGACCATACATATATATATATATGGGGTTGATCCAGTGAGAACTCATCTTTTTAGAACTTGAGAACTATGCACAGACATATAAAGTTGATGAATAAAATCTATAAAGTTTTGCACAGTGAAAATATTCTAAAATTGTTGCATAACAAAATAATTTTAGAAAGTTTTCGTTATGTACAACTTTATACCGTTTTGTGCATCATCTTTAACGTCTTATGCATGGTTCACAGAGTTCGTAAAAAAGATATGGTTCTCATTTGATCCACACACACACACACACACACACACGATGTTGATTTCCAATATAAATTATAATGTGGATAAACAAAACTTTAAAAAAATAAAAATAAAAACTCATTCATCCCCTGCCCCACCCCAATTTCTGAAAACCTAACATCACCTATGCGCAGCCTCCCCCTCCCCAACTAACACGGCCTCCTTCATCGCCTATTGCCGTCGGTGACCTTCATTCTCAGACCCCCACTATCTCCTTCCACTCTATACTTAATTAGAGTATAAATTGCCCAAATGAGTGAAAACCCATAACCCAAATCGACAATTGACCCGTTACCTCCTTCTCGTCTATTCTGCGGTGAGCAAGCCACCGACGTCTGCAACACCTAGTGTTGCCACCGCAGCAACTCATACCTTCTCCTTCAGTGGCGTAGAGATTGACGCCTCTCACCGTAGCAAGGCTTCGAGTCTCAGTTGATCGTTGTTCCTCCTATGACGATCCTTCCCCAACCTCCATTCGATGATTGCAAGCAAGTCCGCATACACGAAAGAGCTAATGGCACTAGTTTTAGCTATTCAACATTGGCGCCCTATCTTTTGGGACGCCGATTTGTGGTACTTACCGACCAACGAAGTCTCGAAACATTTGTTGGTGCAACCTCGACCACCCCGCACAACAAAATTGGGCGACTAAGTTGTTGGGTTTGATTTTGAAGTCGCTCACAAAGAGGGTGGCCTAAATCGTGCGGCTGATGCCCTTCGCGCCGCGACGAAGAGGTCGAGTTACCGCAGATGTCTGTACCTAGTTGGGTGGTGGTGGTCTCCAGTGAAGTTCGAGCCGATCCGAGTTGGCGGTGATAATTACCACCTCGAGCACGGTGGTGTTCTCCGTCACGAATTCCTCGTCGCAAGCGCCCTTTTCTATAAGGGTCGGTTGGTGGTAACGGTCTCCATCCGTGGGTGCAAAGGTTTTCGGGTGAATTCCACTCTTCCCCGACGGTGTGGTCATTCGTATGCCGCACATACCGACGCCCGCATCTAATCTGTATTGATTAGTAATGGTGGTCTCCATTGTCACCGAATTCGACGTTTGCCAACGGAACAAATACGAGACAAAATCGCCGGCTGGACTTCTCAATCCATTGCCTATTCCGGACCGTGTCTGGGAGGATATTAGCCTTGACTTTATTACAGGGCTTCCGCGGTCAGTGGGAATTGATTGTATTTTGGTGGTTGTTGATCGTTTTTCGAAATATGGTCATTTCGTTGGTCTCAAACATCCATTTACCTCGCGAACGGTAGCTGATGTCTTTGCTCGAGAAATTGTGCGCCTCCATGGGATGCCCAACTCAATTATTTCCGATCGAGATCCTATTTTCTCGAGTTCATTCGGAAAGAGTTGTTCAAGTTGTCCCACTACCTCAAGATGAGCTTATCATCCAGACCGATGGCCAAACCGAGGTCTTGAATCGTTGCTTAGAAACTTACTTGCGTTGCTTTGCCTCGGAACGGCCGAAAACTAACGGTGGTTCCATTGTCACGAATTCCACAAAGTTGGAAAAACAACGAGGAACGGCAACAACCATGGTGGATTCGACGATGAAGATGTTTTGAATCGATATTAAAAATTCAATTTTTGTTTTCTAGAAGTAAATAAATGTAAATTTTTTTAAAGATCAAAATGAGTAATGCATTATGGTTCAAGAGGTTTTATTTGAAAAGTTCTTTGTTGATTTGATTTCTGGTGTTATTTCTTGACAAAGTCGAGAGAGATAGGATGTGGAGGTTGAATGAGATGTTTTCTTTTATTTTTTTCATTTCTTAATTTTAGTAGCCACGTCATTTTATGTTTCCATGTGGATATGCCACATCATAGCTTTGGGGGTACACGTCAATCTTTAGGCACCGGATGTTTTTTTTTTGGGACACAAAGTGATAATTTCGAAAAAGATGGATATTATTTTGTAAATACATTTACTATGGGACATTTTTGAAAAAACCGAAATACGATGAGACATAAAACAATATTTACCCCCCAAAAAAAAGAGAAATCTACATCAAAATTTCCATTGTATTATGCTGAGGAAGACATAGATGATTCTTGCATATCCTATTCTAACAAGGAATGTAAAATCTTAATAAATAAAACAAAGCAGTAATCATCATCATAATAATTATAATAAACCCTGTCTCTCTCTCATGTAGTTCTGTTACCTCTGTGAGTGTGTCCAGAAATAGACAACTACTGAACTACATATGCTCAATAATCTAGAATGAAACCTCCACCATTAACAAAGAAAGGCAAACAATCAAAGAACAGCATCCATGTATCAGCATTTCTTGAGATCTTGCAGAGAAAGTGACTATCCATGCTTCAGTGCTGATCGAAAGAATCCAAGTGCTAACAAGACAATGAAAAAAGAAAGAAAGGAAGGAGCTGTACCCCAAACGCGTATCTTTGATGTTATTTCCAAATGATGAATGCATAAGCATATGCAAATTTTTGGATATGGCCTGAATCTGTATAACATGTTCTGAAATCCTGAAAAAAAACACATCAGCTAAAAAGAAAAACTACACAAATCCCATTGGAAAGAAAGCATACAGCTCTGTCTTTGAGCATTCAACTTGTGAAGCATAAATATGAGATAGATTGACTTGAACGCAGGGAGGAGCAAACAAGATGAAGTGCTGGCTCGGCTATTTTCTTGAATATTCTCTCTCAGAGGCATCCTTCCTCGCCCTTCCTCTCTTCAGCACCTCCAAATTCACACCACGGGATCTTTCCTTCAAAGAATATCTTTTTCTCAATTTCAAGTCTCTAGCAGTTATAGTATACTCATTCTTCGCATCAGGAATGCTGAAATCAGCAGGGTTCCTGTTGAGAGTGCAAATTTCTGTTTCCAAATTGCCTCTTGATGGTTGAGTTACAAGATTCTCTGAGCTGTCCGTGTTGAAGGCTTTACTGTTTCCTCGCGGTGGAGGCATGTGACCTAAAGAAATAAGCATCATTTTCAGACTGAATGTCATTAAAGAAAACAATGCAGTAGCTATCATCAACTGTTGAGGGAATTGAAATTAACCTTGTGCATAAGGTTTTTTCTTCGAGGTTTCACCAGGAAAACGGACACCATTGAGTAATGCACGAAAGTCCTTATTATTGCGGGTACCTTGTGAGAAGAATGATCCATTGAGGAAGGGGTCGTTCCGCTTTTCATTAACATTAAGCCGTGGGTGGTGGTTGCAGGGAGAGAAGGGCTTATCAAGAAAATTAATTGAGTCTACTTTGAATGAAGAGCCTGATACGATTCCACGATCCATCAAAGACAGTAACTGCATAGCTGGAATTGTATCATTCGAATAAGCATCCATAGATCCTGCAGACTTGGTGCTTGACCCGATTCTACCCTCTGTAACAGCAGAAGCATCACGTGCAGCTCTTCTGGCCTCGCCCTTCATATCACTAACGGTCTTCCCCTTGTAGCTTTGGCCAGGGAATGATTGCATATCCAAGCCATTATGCTGAACAGAACGATTCTGTCGAACATCATGGTGAAAAGGCGCGTTCTTTCTCCTTGGAGGCCATAATAGATCCGCCCCTTCACAAGGTCTAGGCCCCAAATAGAGAGAATTCGAGGCCGAATACTGTGTTTTCTTCGATTGACAAGGTTTAAAAGAACTGAAAAGCCTGAATTGGTTCTCCTCCATACTGCCTATGTCCAATTGATAGTTTTTCTCCTGCGGGAAACTCAAGATTCCTTGGCTGAGTCCCGTCTCACCACTTGTGACACTATTACCTCTTCTTGCATTGGTTAGAGGAAAATTGATAACGCCAGGACATCCATCAACATAGATGGGGGGAGACCCTCTAACAGAATTGTTGGTGGTGGAAGCAAGGTGATGGTTCCTCGAATTGTCAAGTGTCCTATCACGTTGGTTCTTGGCCAAAAGCTCGACTATATCCATCGGTATATCATCTAAAGTTCCGCCAGATTCTACATTACTATGTATCTTTGGGGCAGATTGTGGCTCAGACACTCTGGATTGTATTTTTCCTTCTCCATTCATCTGTTTACTTGAGGAAGTAGTCATATCCTGAAGAATCAATACAAATTCTAGTTAATATCTCAAAATTAACAACGGAATACGACAGTAATTAAAGTAGTTGGAGCACAATCATCAGATACTGATACCCCAACTCAAGTAGACTAGAACAAAACTTTTTTAGTTAGTTTATCCTGGAAAGATTAATAGCTGTCGAAATCTAAATTATTAGCTTCAAGAAAAATGATCAAGGTATCTAGTATTGTCGATATAGAATCACCTAGCTTGCGTTGTGTAAGTGTGTAACAGTTCAGACTAAGTTTAGAATCAGGTATTCTAAAGTTCAGTAACTTCATAGCATTTATCAACACAAAAACTTAGCATACCAAATTTTTGTGCAGAGTCGAACACCTATTCTCACAAGTTAACAACTGCTTCCACTGGGTTGAAGATGATTTTTCCATAAATGACTCGTTCAGATCTGGAATGCCCCTATGCTGCCTGTAAGATATTTCATTGTTCAAGTTTCTTTCAGCATCTGAACATGTGTTCAGTGAAAGATCCAACGCCACTTTCCCTTGAACATTGTAGTCTCCCACCAAGCTCTTTCTTGGAGGCACGAGAGGTCTAAGATCAACTTCGACTTCAGGCCTCTTATTTTTTGTCTTATCAAAGGTTCTCTCCACTTGTTTTCCAGATATTAAACTATTTAAATATGGTTCCGTTTCTCCTCTCATTGTGGGAGGAACATTCTCCATATTACCACAACTAGTCTCGACTAGAGCAGAATGTCTCTGTAGATTTTCCAGGAACATAGAACTTATCCTTGGCAAGTCTGTTATCGGGACAGTCCCGTTGTCACCGTGAGTCTGCTTCATCTTTCTTTTGATTCCAAGAGCTTTATTTCTTCTGGGCTTGTTCTGTTGAGTCTTTGCACTGAGTTTCAAACCCGACTGTGCAGAGCCATCTCCTCCCGATTCTGAATCAGATAGTTCGGGCGTTCTACGTCTTTTATCTGAATCTGGAATAGGATCTTTAAATCTTTTAGCTGTACCGAGTAGATTAGTTGCCTGCGGAGGTACCCTGTCTTCTTCAGAAACAATCTTTCTTTTCCTATGAGGAGGACTTCTATTTACTGTTGCAACAACATCTGCAGAGGTCTCCAACTCAGAATGACGACATGAATCATCTTCCTTCTCGGTAGACAGGACCAGCATCCCACTGGACAATGCAGACCTCATTTTAATATGTTCACTCATCGAATTATTTTCTTCCTCCATTATATCAGCCAGAGAACGAAGCTTCGGTTTTCTCCTACGTGGTAATGCACAACCTGCAGCATCACTCCCCAATGATACATCATCTGGCTCATCAAATCCAATGGACGAATTCTCAGCTATTCGTACATTAGACACATCTGCAACCAAAAAAACAAAAAAACGGAAACCAATATATCATTCTAACACCTAGAGATAGCAAAATCTGAAAGGCACCAATCAATTCTGCCAAACACCTGTATTGTTATCATTTCTCTCTACAATCTGGACTGGATTAGCTTTTGTTATATGATCATATGAAGTCCCACATTCGTAACTCCCGACATCTGTTTTCTCTTTGCTTCCTGCAGACATATTCTGGGTGTTATAGATCTGAAAAGGACAAAAATAGTGTCTACAGATTTGAAACTTGTAATTAGTGTGGTCTTATATAATAAACTAAGCCTACTTGTGGTAGCTTTATGATCCTTGCACTGTGGATCTGCATTTGTCATTTTATTACTTGGTTCGTTGTCTTCCTCACTTATAGAGTCCCTTAAAACATTACCATCACCTGCAAAGCAGATTAGTAAATACACATACAGATGTACGAAGACTATGCCAGACGGAATATACCTAACTTGAAGGTGCATTTATGTACCTATATTTCGTCTGCTATGTGAGAACAAAACTTCCTTTTCTCGATCAACATGTTGACAAGAACTTGTACCAGCAAAGCTTCTGTCTGCAAGCACCAATTCTAGGCCGGTGCTCTCAGCAGCGAAGTCTGGGACACAGGTCGAACATTGCCACCATCTGAATTTGGGAACAGATAGTGGAGGTAGATTATCGACCAAATCATCATCTACACCTTGTGAAGAAAAGGGCAAACACGTCTTCGAGTCTTTTTTCCGCATTCCAGCAACAAAGCCACTGCATCCATATTAACCAATACAAGAAAATGCAAATCAGTAGTCAATGCAGCGAGTATAAATCAATGAATGTTAATCCACCCGTCTTTCTCATGAATATGATGCATATTATTAGATCATATTTAAAATAACAAGAAACTTCTAAAAGCTATAATGTGGAATAACATTTGACTTTACATGGAGAGTTCAAATATTTACACATAAATTTTCTCCGGAAGCCAAGAAGCTCAAATAATGTATACTGGACATCACACATCACACAACACAAATACTCTTACATACTTGCTTGAAAGTTGCAAGAAAAGATGCTCTAACATAAACATATTCACAAAACAAACAATTTATCTATCTATGTTTTAGCTCACCACAAGAAGATACAGCATCAATGAAATTCCGACTGCAGATAACATAATCATTCTCAGCATGCAGTTTATATCTCCCTTCACTTGCCACTATCTGACAATAATTCGTACGTTGATCCTAGATTTAGAACATCTCAGAAAGGATGACACTAACACACGAACCCACATCAAATCTCATGTAACAAGAAAAAAGATTTCAAAAGAGACTCAAGGCCAATTGGATAAAGTATCAGGTGATGGCATGACAAAAGCAGTAGAAGATATAGTAAAGAAAGACTTACCGTATTGAAAAATGCTCGTGCATTGGTGACTCAATCTCTTCCATGGCACATCTGAGGTCTATAGCTATAGAGTTAATATGAACGAGTGATCCTACAGACTTTGATGCAGAAAGCGGAGAATCATTTCTCCAATGACTTTCTTCAACAGCCACAATACTCTTATCCATTTCAAAATAACCTAAAATCATCACACCAAAAACAATAGAAGAACAATGAACTAATAGCCTGCAGCGTAACTTGAATTCAAACAACAGATACCAACTCAGCAAAAGGCATGCAACAGTCGGAGTAGCAAGACTTAAGATTAACATCACATGCGATATAAAAACTAAAGTGAAGATCTGAAGCTCATTAGTGATGTACAAAGGCAAATAGGCATGATGGAAACGCCAAAGATTGAAGAAGAAACTAGAGCTTAGCACTAAGCAACGGTAACATGTGATGCTGCAAATATGTAGGCATTTTACCAAACAAATATAGAAACCCTAATTCACAATCAAAGTAAACAAAGAGCTAAATCCAGTCAAAGATTGTAATATTCGAGCACGTTACATTTAAAGCATTAGCTAAACTTACCAAATAGTAAGCAAAATGAGTAAGAAAACAAAGAAATGAAGGTAAAGCAATTCTAGGGTTTTCTTTAGGGGGAAAAGATGCTGATTTGATTGCTCACCACAACAGTGAAATCAAAAGATGCATCGACGGCTCAGAAATTAACTCGAAACCCACATAAATTCTTGCAACTGTAATAAAATAAGAACGAAGCAACCCAAATCTCACTAACTCAAAATTAGGGTTTAACTGAAAACCGGAAAGATAGCATTTCCAACTACGCTAGCTAAATCAGTAAGGAATCAGTGAAACAGCAGCATAAAATAACAATAATGAAGAGGAACTGAACCGGAAATAAAAAAGGAAATAAAATAAACCGACACCATAGAAGTAAATGGAAAGACCCACTTCAAATAAAGAGATATTCCAAAAAAAAATCAGCTCGAAGTCAGCTAGGACCTAAGTACGGAGCAAGAAAAATACGAAAATTTGAACTGAAATAGTAGCACAAATTGAAGGAACTAACCTTAATCGGAACCGAAAGAAAAAAGAAATCAGATCAAAAAACCCCCGCTGATTAATTGACCCAGAAAAATCCTTCCACGACTCAACGAGAAACAATCTTCGTTTGATCGAGGAAGAGAACGCGAGCTCATCTGTATGTTTTTCTTGGAGCGATTCGGTGGGAGCCCCCGCGGATTTGGACTTGGAAAAAAATGGAGGAGTGCTCGTTCGAGTTTCTTTTTTTTTAGGTCTGAAATTCGGAGGAAATGTTTTTATTTTTACAGAGAGAAAGTTAGAGAGAGAAGAGACGCAAATTTTTAATGTCAGTTTACTGTCGACAAATACGAAGTTATAGTATTTATACTCTTTTTGTCGTTGTATGCATGTGTACTCCCATTTCTAGAGAGAGAAAGGGTGGGGAGGAGAGAGAAAGGGTGGGGAGGAGAGAGAGAGTGGGTTGGGCCAATGGGAGCGCGCCAGCGTGGCGCCGTGGTGGGATTGCTTATCACACATCGCACTATGCCGTTTCTGTAAACCCTAGCCAGACGAGGACTCTGGCGTGGGAGCACGCGCCGGTTTTGGAGGGTCACTGAGCAGCGACCGTCGCGTCAATGGATCGTCCACGCACTTCGGCGCGATCTCATTGGTAAGTGGGAACACGCGTGATGCGGACGACGGTGGGCGTGCCTGGGGGGTTTTTGGGGAGAGAAAAAAAGAAAATAAAAGAGAACCCTAAATTTGTGTGGTAATAAAGAACGGAGGTAAAGGTGGGGATAACCCTAAAAGGTGAGGCAATTTCAATTGGAGGAGTAATTGATTTACTAAAATATATATATAAATATTGAATGGGAATTAAATATAGTTAGGTTTGAAAAGAATATGTTTAGGGTTATTTACCTCTCTTTCGGTATTACATTTAGCGTGAAAGTTGCGAGTAAATGCATAAATGGGATTTTCGTCGTATTTCGTGTGAGAAAATATATCTTTACTTAATTGTAGTATTCTTTTTTACTTTATATATATATATATATATATATATATAATATTTGAATTTTCGATCTTCATAGGATTCAAACACGATTGGTGCACTATGCATTCTTCCAGCAAAGTGATGCATCACCGTTGATCTTCGGATCTAATGACTAAAAATAGTTCTCACGTTCTCACTTTAAATATGATTTTTATTTGAACCCACTCCTATATATATATAAAAGAAATATTTATCTTTTTTTTATTGCAATATTTTTTCCACTTCGAGTAAAGAATTGCATCAATGATATGGGCCCCACGTAATGTGAATTCATGTAAATACTAATATTTTTGTGCACATACCAAGATTTGGAGGAAAGTAAATGAGAATTGTTGAGTTTGTCATGAAAATCACAAAATTGCATGAGATGGCAAAGCCATTTATAGAAGTGTCACTAGATGAGGCTCTTTATGTGAGGGTAAAATTTTAATTTCGTTTCCAGGATATATTAAATTGATGACCTATAAGTGACAATATTGTAGTATCATTCTTTATTTATATATAAACCTAAACATGTATTATAGAATCGACAATAAAATGACAATCTATATGCATCGATGGTTTACAAAGTTGAGTTTTGGATGTGCTAGGGGTATTAATTTATTTATTTTTCTTTTTTGGCTTCATATATGGTAGTGCATACCAGATTGTTCACGTAGCTAGTCTCTCTTAAAATTTTGGCAAATTCGAACGTTTAGTTCATTAAAATTATTTACAATAGGTATTGCACGAAATATATAATATATAGACAATGAATCAAGAGAACCATTTCTTACATGCTACGTGTAAACATAATTGAGACAATATCAGGTAATAAGTAGATTACATAAATAAATTATATAGAAGAAAAAACTAGTAATAATTACAGTGTAGATAAACAAAATTAACATATTTTGTCATATATATAGAAGTGAAATCTGTCTCTTCTAAATGGTGCAACATTGTCCCTTTATCCATTCAATTCCCTATAAATATGGGCATGTCGTTAGTGAGCGATATTGATAATATCGTGTGTAATATTTATCGTTCATTTTCCTAGAAGAATCACATAATCAATGTGTATACAAAATAAATTCTATCAAACATTAATTCACACATTATGTGAGTGAAGAATGCATTAATTGAATTTTATATTTCCTCTGTCCCACAAATATACTGGACTTGCCATTCTCAAGCTTTAAAAAATTATTTAATGTAGTTAGAAAAGTAAAAATATATAAGATTTTCCCACCATCCCTTATTTACTCATCCCAACGAAATCTATTTTCAACACCAACGAATATTAATAACTATGAGAAGTTATATTAAGTAAAAGAAGATTTAATGTACAACTTATTATTAGGCAAGTGCACTATAAAATTTTAGATGAAGTAAAATAGAGAAACACTAAAAATTATAAAACATTTTTTTTGTGAAAATAAAACTTAGCTTTGCTATTTATATTCCACCCAATTATGTAGCTTATATATTGAATATCATATAATATGTGCGTGCGTGTGTGAAGTCGACATGCGCGTACACACACACACATATATATATATAGATGTTAGATCTAGTGAAAACTCATTTATTTTGAGAAACTTGACAACTATGAAAATAAATATAAAATTAATGAACAAAATCTATAAAGTTATGCATAGTTAAAACATTCTAAAAATGTTACATAAGAAAACAATTTTAGAAAGTTTTCGTTATGCTAAACTTTATACTGTTTTGTGTATCATCTTTACAAGTCTTACATATAGTTCGTATAGTTCTAAAAAAATCTGTATTTTCATTTGATCCATGTCATATATATATATATATATATATATATATATATATATATATATATATATAATATTTGGAAACGATTTTTTACATTAATACCATAGTAAATTTTTATAGTCATTGTACATTTGCAATGTATAATTGTAGGCAGCCTTAAATTAGAGGAAAAAACAATAAATTAACGTTTGAAGGCTCATTATCAGACAATGAATATATATCCAACGGATATATATTACCCAATGGACAAAATTGTTCTTTTAAAACACATAAAGTCAAGAAAACCCTATCCAGGTGTATATATAGTCTATATTCAGAAAGTGGATACTTTTCTTATTTTCATTTTCTCTAAACTCAAAACTTCGACTTTAAAGTTTGAATTATTAATTTCATAACATTGTTTGTTTTGAGGACTAGAGAATAATTTTCCAAAACAAATCTGGAACTTTCAGACGTGATCAATTTGACGTCTATAATGCATATAAAATAATCTAGCTTCCGCATAAATATTTCTTGCAATAACTTCGGACATGCATGATTCGATGGTCTACAAATAAAAGGTCTTTCCTACAACTCTAAATTATAATTTTCCAGTAATATTTTTCAAAAATTATCAAACATCTCCTGAAATATTTCACTTTCTATATCTAAATTTTGGAAAGTATCCTCTATTCTATTTCACTTTCTATATCTAAATTTTGGAAAGTATCATCTCCAACCAATATCTTTTATTATTAGTAGTAGTAGAAGTATTATTATTATTATTATTATTATTATTATTCCCCAACATAAGAATTTGCATTTGAATTTACATAAAAGTTTTCTCGAATTCAGATATACTCTCTATTTCTTTTCATTTTTCGAGCCTTTTTTCGCATTTATGAAGATTAAATAGTTACACGTCTTGGGGAATGACATTTTCATAATTATGTCTTCCTACGTTTCCTTCCTTCTCTGAGTTATCTCCATTATATTGCCAAAGTAATATATATATATATATATATATATATATATATATATATATATATATATAGGAGTTGATCAAATGAGAACTTCAATTTTTTTAGAACTAAGAACTAATATAGTTCATTCATTTTTATAATCTAACATTCAAGATTAATTATAAATAGTTTATTATCCTCATATTTTAATGATAATCATTTAGTCCTAAAATCAAGGGATTTTATATATTCATTTTCGTAACTGTTATCAAATGCACAATTACTACAATTACATGCACAACAACATTAATTACATGAACATAACAATGAATTACAATGTGATAGCATGCACAAGAACTACGATTATATGAAGAACAACATGAATTATACGAACAACGAAGAATATAATGTGAAAGATCCAAATAGCGAAAATTTAGGGATTTCACTATTTTTATAATAAATTAATTATGAGGTCCGATCTTATTCAATTTAACTGTGATTATTGGTGCTTAGTTCTTATTTAAGAGATAGTTCTCTCTATAACCAATATATATATATATATATATATATATATATATATAGGAGTGGATCAAATGAGAACTCTAACTTTTTTGAGAACTAAGAACTAATGTGGTCCATTCATTTTATAATCTAATGGTCAAGATTAATTATAAATAGTTAATTATCCTCATAATTTAATGATAACCGCTTAGCCCTAAAATCAAGGGTTTTGTATATTGATTTTGTAATTATTATCGTATGCATAATTACTACGATTATATGCATAACACCATGAATTACATGAACATAACAATGAATTGGAATGAATAGCATGCACAAGAACTATGATTATATGAATAACAACATGAATTATATGAACAACGAAAAATAGAATGTGAAATATCCAAATAACGAAAATTTAGGGATTTGACTATTTTTATCATTAAATAATTATGTGTCGTCCGATCTTACTTAATCTAACGGTAGTTATTGGTTCTTAGTTCTTATCTAAGAGGTGGTTCTCTATAACCAACCCATATATATATATATATATATATATATATATATATATATATATATATACCCATTCCCCAGATAGTATGTAGACTCAATCTAGACCACATATTTTGAACACGTGATCACACCACGAGTGACACGTGGTACTCATTTTCTTTTCTTTTCTTTTAATTTTCGCAAGGGCAATATGGGAAGAAACAAATCAGCCTTCTTCTCCTCCTTGACGGCAACGGACGACGCCGGAGACTACGACGGCGGCGCCAGAGACGGCCGGCGCCGGCGGTGACGGTGGCAACACCGACGAACAGCAGCAACAGGATACACAAAAAACTACAAACAACAGATTTTGAAAGAAAGAAAAAGAAGAAAAAAAAATTGAGGAAAAACATTGATGGATTTTGAGAAAAAATAGAAGATGAATTTGATAGATGATTGAAGAATCAAGAAAGATGGTAGTTATGACGGTGGTTCACGGTGAATTCACCGATAATCAGTGAAAGAGACGACAGAATTGTTAGAGAATGATGGATGAAAGATTTGGTGTCGAAAACCATAAAATGCATTGAACAAAACATGAAACCGCATTGAACAAAACATAAAATGCATGTTCCCACCGAAACGTAAACATGCATTCGACTTAGCGCGCTCATGCATTGATCAAAACATGTCCATGCATTTAACAAAGCATGTTTATGCATTTAACAAAACGTAAAAATGCAGCCAACGGGCGCCACAGACGAAAGTGTCTTGAGGACGCATGAGCGACGAGTGTCATTGGCGCGCCACACAAGGAACAAGATGTTTGGGCGCCTCATGAAGCTAAGCGCGAGCTTCCAATCACATGCATTATTCGCTCAACGCATGCATTTTTGTTCATTTGAATGCATTATCCAGCTCAACTAAATGCATTGTTTGTTTTTCGCAATCACATAACAAATCAAATTACTAATCTACCCTTAATGAAGCGAAAATCGTAAATTAAGCTTAAAAGTCCGAAAAATTCTGAACCATAAGATCTATGAGATGAGTGGATGAGATTGAGTACTACATACTATCTCAGGCCCGGATACTATTTGATCTCTCCTCTATATATATATATATATATATATCAAATGAGAATTTCAACTTTTTTTAGAACTAAGAACTAATGTGGTCCATCCATTTTTTACAATCTAATTGTCAAAAGTAATTATAAATCGTTTATATATTATCCGTAGATTTTAATAGGAACTATTTAGCCCTATAATAAATGAATTTTTATATTTATTTACGATAATTGTTCTCATATGCACAATCACTATGATTACATGCACAACAACATGAATTACATGAACATAATAATGAATTGGAATGTGATAGCATGCACAAGAACTACGATTGCATGAACAACAACATTAATTACATGAAGAATGAATAATAAATTGTGAAAAATCCAAATAACAAAAATTTAGGGATTGACTATTTTATCACGAAATAATTATGAATCGTCCGATTTTATTCAATCTAATGGTGATTATTGGTTCTTATTAATTATTATCTAAGAGGTAGTTCCATCTATAATCAATCTTATATATATATATATATATATATATATATATATAGGGTTGATCCAATGAACTCATCTTTTGAGAACTTGAGAACTATGCACAAACGTATAAAATTGATGAATAAAACCTAAAGTTGTGCATAACTAAAACATTCTAAAATTGTTACCCAACAAAATAATTTTAGAAAGTTTTCGTTATGCATAATTTTATACCGCTTTTGCATCATCTTCAACGCCTTATGCATTGGTTCGCAGAGTTCATAAAAAGATGTAGTTCTCATTGATCCACTTCCTATATATATATATATATATATATATATATATATATAAAGCTCGACCATTTGCTAGAAAAAGCTTCCAACTAAGTTAATAAGTCAATTACAGTAAGTTACATGTAAAGAATTTCTCTCTCTTACTTTCTATTTTCTTTCTCTTTCTTCTTCTTTCGTTCTTTCTCAAAATCATGTGATTTTATTAATGAAAATATATTTAACATGTATATTAAATTAACGATCGCAACTATAGTTTTAATTTCATATATGATATATAAAAAATAGGCTTTAATTTCATATATGATATAAAAAATAGATTTAAATTATAAATAAGCTATAATTAATTATTTAAAGCTACGAAATGAGTTGTATATATATGTACTATATGTATATCT
Source organism: Salvia rosmarinus (assembly GCA_036937905.1). Lineage (NCBI taxonomy): Eukaryota > Viridiplantae > Streptophyta > Magnoliopsida > Lamiales > Lamiaceae > Salvia > Salvia rosmarinus. Next base: position 64,755,129 of record CM072814.1, read on the forward strand.
AATACATATTATATATATGTGTCTTTGGTATATTAAACGGAAAACTGGATCCTTTACATTTATTTTTCAATATTAATTTTAATTATATAATTTTTAATATTAATAATTCATTTTAAATAACAAATATCAAACTAAAATGAATATATCATTCATGTCAAATTAAGTGTATAAATGAATATTACAATTAGATATAGTATATAAAAATATACTATAATTATTGCAAGAATCAAATGATATATTTATAACTATTTATATTTATATAATTTTAATATTATCAATATAAAAAATTATCTCTATAATAAGTAGATCATATTTCTATAGCAAATTTTTATTTATAATCACGTGCAACAAAATTTGAAGAAAAATCAAATCGGTCTGATATAAAATGATAACTTGGAAAAAAAATAACCAAGATGTATTAGTGCACACTTTCTACTTTAAAAATTGATGATAATTATTGAAGATTTTTTCAAAATACAAAACCAACAACACAAATTACCGTTTTGAAATAGCTATATATATTAATATACAAAACCACATGTATTTCTTGAAAAAATTGTAAATATGTTCTTTGTGATTGGTGTGCTTTGCTCCATGATACAATCAACAAAAAAATATTTTAAATTATATTAATGTCAATTATAAATTATTTCTTCCGTCCCACCTAAGATGGTATGTATTCCTTTTGGGTCATCCCACCCAAGATGATTTGTTTTCTTTTTAGGAAATAATTATCTCTTCAAAAATTGTGGGACCTACATAATTTTTATCGCTTTAATCACTTTATCCCTTCTCCTAATAATCGTGTCGAAAAGAAATGAGCCTTTTGGATGGGAAGAATGGAGTATTTGTTTCATAATTATAAAATTTAAATTTAAAATAATGATATAGGGATAAAAGATATAGTATATTATAAGATGTATGGTCTGACTTTTGGGTCAAGTTATATATTATGAATAATTGTTATTTAGATCGTTTCCTAATGAAAGTTCATTTTGCGAAAATTACATTTCGTGTCAAACAAAAGTTCATTCATGCATATCGATATTCAAATATTTTAATTTTACAAAACATTATTACTTGTTGTATTTTGAACTCATGTTTTTGAATCGATAATAAAAGTGATACATATGAATTGAACTTGTGTGCAATTAAATTTTATGGTATTTAATCTGCGTTATGTGGTATTTAATGCTTACATATAATTATATAATTTATTTTATATTTTGAAATTAGATAAAATATAATTTCATGATTAAATAAATATATAATTGATATTTATGTGGATTAGGCCAATCAGAAGCTTTCATATGTCAAATTTACGCAAAAAATAAATAAATCAAGATGATCAAATAAAATTGTGTCATCTCAACCCTAGGTCAAAGATCTTGTAGTCTCGGGCCTGAAAGCCCCTTCCTAAACTTCTCAAACTTAATTTTTCCTACAATTAAACATATAGGGGTTCAGGAGGCTCATAATCATCGCAAATTAATTGAGAAGTTTGAAAATTGGAGAAGAAATTTACTAGTACAAAATTTTCTCCAATAATCAAGGCATTTTACAAGGAAAGAAGTGTGTTCTTCGCTGAAATAATCTCGAAGTCAACGTTTAGTTGGGATTACTTCCTCAATTAATGTTATCAAGTCCCTAAATTTGTGTAACACTTAAATCAATTCCACCAAGAACCTATTGATCCAACATAAGGATTTAATCAGTCTTTAAATCCAATGTTTAATTTGAAAATAAGGTGAAACCTTTCTAAATTAACGTCATCAAATTCAAATATAAGTCTAAGGAGATCATGAAGACATGTTTCCCTCCAAATATTTCAATAACTATTCGAAGATCATTCAAGAAATATTTTGAAGAAAAGAATCACAAGTGAGACAGAGATCACAACTCGCGCATAAATACATTTCAATCCATAAATTTTGGATTTTTATGCACTTTGTATTTACCAAATTAAATATACACAAAATTGGCGTTTACATAAATAAAACGAGTTTAACGAGTTACATTTTTCTTTTAACAAAAAAGTACTAAAATGAGAAAGAAGACGATCTTTATATATATCTTTATATATATTTGTATATATATATATAGGGTTAGGTTCCCGTAGTATCCGGTCCCCATATAGTATGTAGTACTCAATTTAGACCACACATTTTGAACATGTGACCGCATCACAAGCTGACATGTGGCAACTCATTTTTCTTTTTTTCTTTTTGCAAGGGGTAAAATGAGAAGAAATCAAATCAACCTTCTTCTTCTCCTCCTGGCAGAATGACAACGCCCGACGACAACAACGGCAATAAAGAATGACGACACCGGCAATGAGGCAGAAAGACCGCGCGAACAACAAAGAACAACATACACGAACACAACAAACAACAGATTTTGAAAGAAAGAAAAAGAAGAAGAAAAAATTTGAGAACAAAATTGATGGATTTTGAGAAAAATAGAAGATGAATTTGATAGATGATTGAAGAATCGAGAGAGATGGTGGCTATGACGATGGTTCACGGAGAATTCGTCAGTATTCAAGGAAAGAGAAGCGAAATTGACGGAGAATGATGTATGAGAGATTTGCTGTAGAAAATAATAAAACTACATTTAACAAAACATAAAACTGCATTGAACAAAACATGAACAAAACATGAAACTGCATTGAACAATACATAAAACTGCATGTTGGCACGAAACACAAATATGCATTTAACAAAGCACGTTCATGCATTTAATAAAACATGTTCCCGCATTTAACAAAACGTAAAAATGCATTGTTGGCTAACGGGCGCACGAGCGAGTGCGAGCAACGCAGCAGCACGAAGACGCCGGACGCTACCGCGCGCTGGCACGAGCTTCCAATCACATGCATTATTGTGTTCAGCTGCATGCATTTTTGTGTTAATTTAAATGCATTATTCAGTTCAGTTAAATGCATGGTTTGTTTTTTGCAATCACATAACAAATCAAATTACTAATATACCCTTATTGTAGCGAAATTAAGCTTAAAAAGTCAGAAAAAATCTCAACCATGGGATCTATGAAATGAGTGGATGAGATTAAGTACTACATACTATCTCAGGCTCGGGTACTATTTGATCCATATATATATATATATATGGTTGAGTTCCCGTAGTATTCAGTCCCCAGATAGTATGTAGTATCTAATCTAGACCACACATTTTGAACACGTGGTCGCACTCACGTCGACACGTGGCGCCTCTTTTCTTTCTTTCTTTTTATTTTCGCAAGGGGCAAAATTGAAAGAAATCAAATCAGTCTTCTTCTTCTCCTCATTGGAGGCAACGGACGGCGCCGGAGACGATGACGACGGCAACGGCAGCGGACGGTGCCGGTGGCGGCAACACCGACGAACAACAGCAATATAAACAAACAACAGATTTTGAAAGAAAGAAAAGAAGAAAAAAAATTGAGAAAAAAATAGATGAATTTTGAGAAAAATAGAAGATAAATTTGATAGATGATTGAAGAATTGAGAAATATGGTGCCGGTAATCAGGGAAAGAGACGACGGAATTGACAGCGAATGATGGATGAGAGATTTGCTGTCGAAAACCATAAAAATGATTGAACAAAACATGAAACTGCATTGAACAAAACATGATAATGCATTAAACAAAACATAAAACTGCATGTTGTCACAAAACACAAACATGCATTGAACAAAGCACGTCCATGCATTGAACAAAGCACGTCCATGCATTGATCAAAACATGTCAATGCATTGAACAAAACATAAAACTGCATGTTTCCATGAAGCACGTTCATGCATTTAACAAAGCACGTTCATGCATTGAATAAAGCACGTCCATGCATTGATCAAAACATGTCAATGCATTTAACAAAACGTAAAAATGCATTGTTGGCCAACGAGTGCGCGAGCGAACGTCGGAGCGACGCGCAAGCACGAGCGCGAGCTTCCAGCCGCATGCATTATTGTGTTCAACTATATGCATTTTTTGTTCATTTGAATACATTATTCAATTCAACTAAATGTATAGTTTTTTCGCAATCACATAACAAATTAAATTACTAATCTACCCTTACTATGACGCAAATCAGCGAAATTAAGCTTTAAAAGTCTAAAAAAATCTCAACCATAAGATCTATGAGATTGAATACTATATACTATCTCTGGCTCGAGTACTATTTGATCTCTCATATATATATATATATATATATATGGAGTAATTATTGTAAAAATCATCCTTAACCTATAAATTACGAACTTTTGAAATCGTCTGAATTCGTCGTGAAAACGTCTGAATTCGCCGTGTAAATGTCTGAATTCAGAAAATTAAAAATTCGTTCATCATGGGATTCGAATCCATGCGTTTGAATCCATCAAGTAAGGTGATGAATTCACCGTAAATCTTCACGAATCAAGGTGAAAATGGTTCTTATTTTATACTTTAAAATTAGTTAGATTTGATCTCATTCCTATATATATATATATATATATATATATATATATATATATATATACACGAGACGAGCCACATAGGGCTCAGCCCATGGGCCCCCAAATTTTTGAAAACATAGCTATATATTTTATATGTAACATATTATAAAAAGGATTGTCCTAGCCTAATGGTTAGGCATTCTAAGAGGATTTGTGAGACCCGAGTTCGAATGTTAGAGGCGACATCCTCTTATATTTTTTTTCCTTCTCTCTTTCTCTCTTTCTCCCTTTGCTTCTCGTTTCCTTTTTTACTTTTTTTTTTTCCATCTTTATTTTTTCTTTTTTTTCTCTCTTTCTATCTTTCCTCCTTTTTTTTCCCTATCTTTCTTATTTTCCTTCTTTTTTTTTTACTTCTCTAGTTTCTTTCTTTTTTTTGCTTTCTCCCTCTCTCTGTTCTATTTCTTCTCTTTATTTTAGAATCTTTTTTCCTTTTTTTCTTTTCTTATATAATTTATTTTATGTTGATAAAATAAAATATGCATACAAATAATAACAATATGTGAATTAATTCTTAAATAAAGATGTATGCTCTCTATAAATATTTAACATTTAATAACTAAATCTATTGTAGTTTAATGGGTTAGGATTTTATCTCTCATTTAAGATATCTTGGTTTGATTTCTTTTAGTTACATATTTTCTTTTTTCTATACTTATTTTCTTTTATTTCCTTTTTCTTTCTTTTTCTTTCCTTTATCTTTTTCCTATAATTTATTTTATGTTGATAAAATAAAAGATATATGCAAATAATAAAATTTTATATGTGAATTAATATTACCAATCTAATTTCTAAAAGGATTATAATAAACTCATTATATTATTAAATTATTATTATTTTATAATTTTATTTTATTACCTTTCAAAATTATAATTAGTTGGGCCCCCCAGAAAAAAAATCCTGGCTTTCACATCGTATATATATATATATATATATATATATATATATATATATATATTGTAAATGTTTGTATAGTTGTGAATGTTTCTGGTGTTTTCAAGATACACATAATGAAATATTTATAAATATATACTTTTAAGATTTTTATATTTCTTTGTCTCATTACAATAATTATTTTTGCATATTAAATTATTCTATACTACAAAAAGTATTATAGAATGCTAGTTTGAACAATAATTAAAACTCTCACTCTCTTAGAGAATTCAAAAAGAGAACCCACATGATACATTCGTATAGATATGTATATAATTGTAATATATACACCATATATATTAATTATACAGCAGTAATTGAATATAATTAATTTATAACATAACACCTACTATAGAATAGAAAAAAAGGTTGACGCTTCAACCATCATATGTCATATTTGATATATATAAATCATAAGTTGGAAGGTGAAGATGAGTAATTAGGTCACCATCTCAGATACTATACTTAATTTTATTAAAATATATAAAATAATCTTCTATAAGATGAATAACTATCCCCACTTTTTTCTATTTTATTATGGCCAATACCCTCATATTCAAATTGTGCTCCGAATCTTTAAATCATTATCACCTCAAATGATCTGGTTAGTAGAGTAAGATCTCATGACTTTTTAATGACGAGTTTGAAATCCACAAGCGCATTTGAAATTGGAATATCACGTGGCCCACGAATAGCAAGTACCGGATAATATTAAGAAAACAACGTCAAATTAGTTAGGTGGTACCCGTGAGAATGTAATTAAATGTAAGAAATAAGAATATATCACATCCACACATCTTTTTCAAATCAATGGTCCAGATTAAAGGTAATATATTAACTTATTTCTAATTTTTTATAAATTCGTACAAGGATATAATAGGGAATATAGAATAAAAATTACATTATCATCTTCCACATTCCTTAGCATTCGACACAACACTCATCTTCCGAACCCATATACCTTAATTATAGGGATTCGAATGTGCTTGCATATCTCCAGTTTCACATCAATTATGTAGCATAAATAATGCATCACATAATATTTTTAAACATAGTGTAGCATTTAAAACTCGCATGTTTGCAATATACAATTGTGCTACAATTAAACAAATAGTGCCACACATGTTATATATATGCTACAAAATCATGTTAAAAGTGCTATATAATAAGTCACTATAATGATATATATGTGATAATGCAAAAATATCAAAATAATTGATACATAATTGTGCTAGGTATGTAAATAAAAAGTGCTACAAAAATAAAATTTATGTAACTCTAAAGAAACAATTTATATACAAAACGACCTAGCGTTTTTGTGCAATATTATTAATGAATATGTATATTTGCCCAAAAAAACATTCAAATGTAACCAAAAAACACACAACATATGTACAGAATGAAGAATCAAATTAACTGATAATAATTTATGAAATTTTAGTATATGTGCAAAATGAATAAACTAAATATGCTACGAAAATATTCCACCAGTGCAATAAGTATTGAAAAGCACGTATGAATTAATACATAAATTTTTGTACCTAAGTATGTGCAAAATGAATACGCTTAAAATTCTACAAAAATATTTCACCAGTGCAATAACTGAAAAATAACTATGAATCAGTACATAGATTTTAATACATGCGTTTTCCATGAATTATGTAACTTGAATAATAAATTAATTTGCATAGGTTAAGTATTGAAACTGAAATAATCTATCTAAAATAATAAGTTAAAGGATAGATTACAATATATCCCTAAAAATAAGGATAAACCGTGTGCTACTTACATTTAAGTAAAAAAAATTGTTTTTCATAATATTAAATTATTGATCTAACATTGGCAAAAAATCTTCGAAAAAAATTATAACTCACATATCTACTATTTGTTGCACAACGAAAAATAATCTTATTCATTGACTTACTAAAATCAATGGCTTATGTTTATTCTTAATTCTTATAAAAAATCATTCTTACTTGATCCATCATCTCTCCTCTCTCTCTCTCTCTCTCTCTCTCTCTCTCTATATATATATATATATATATGAGAAGTTTCAAATAAGAACCTTATTTAAAGTGATAATGTGATAATTATTTTTAGTCCTTTGATCGTGAAAATATACGGTGAATGCATGACTTAAAATAAAAAGTTCATTTTTAGTATAGTAATTTTCACTTGAATGCATCAACTTCTACATTCTTACATTTGTATGATAATAAAGTTTTTATAACAACCAATATAAATATATATATATATATATATATATATATATATATACATATATATAGAGAGTTAGGTTCAAATGAGAACCACTTTTATCCTAAAAACTAAGAACCAAATGAATTTACTATGAAAGTTGATAAATACGTTGAGAAAGTTATTAAATTCCAAAAATTCAAAAATTTTCACCCGGGTTCGAATCCCATGAGGGGCAAAATTTTATTTTATTTTTTATTCAGTAATTTTCCCATCGGATTCATCAATTTTCCTAATGAATTCATCATTTTTTGGTTCTCACGATAAAAATGGTTCTCACGTTAACCCTCGTTAACGTGAGAACCATTTTTATCATGAGAACGTAAAAACCAAAAAATGATGAATTTATTGTGAAAATTGGTGAATCCATTGTGAAAGTTATCGAATCCAAAAATAAAATTTTCACCCCATATGGATTTCGAACCCGGGTGAAAATTATAGAATTTTGGAATTCAAGAATTTCTCAATGGATTCATCAACTTTCATAGCAAATTCATTTGGTTCTTAGTTTTAGGATAAAATGATTCTCATTTGAACATATATATATATATATATATATATATATATATATATATATATATATGAAGTGGTTATTGTAAAACCATCCTTAACCTATAAACTACGAACTCTTGAAACTGCCTCGATTGCCAGAAAGCTGCCGAATTCGCCATGCAAGTGTCTCAATTCGTAAAATAAAATTGCCTCATGGGATTCGAACCCAATCGTTTGAATTCATCAAGTAAGGTGATGAATTCACCGTAAATCTTCACGAATCAAGGACTGAAAATGGTTCTTATTTTATACTTTAAGATTAGTTTGTATTTGATCGCATTCATATATATATATATATATATATATATGTATATATATATATATATATATGTATATATATATATAATTGGTTTATATATATATAATCCTTAACATATATAAATGAGAATAAATAATTTTCATTAGATTTAGAAATATGATGGTTATATTTAAGTGTGCATCTGAATTAGTTATATATATTTCTGCATATAATTATGTATTTGTGTATCTACATTATAATTTATGCATTGAATCTAAAACGTCCATGTTAATTTGTCAATGATTTATATGTTTTCTTATATTTACATTATAAAGAATGGCAACACAGTATATATCGTGTGAACCAAATTTATTATAATAGAAGCCATTTAGAAAAAAGTAACAATCATTGTATGTAATAGATATTATTATATACCAACCCAAAAATAAAGGAGACGAAAATTGCCTATATGATATATAGATCCAGCACGAATTATGTAGTGACTAGTGAGAAAGCAATTACAATTACTTGTAAATTGATTAAATCAATCAAATCATCAATATAAAGTTGTGTCGATCTTTCAATTAAATTGACACATATAAAAATGAATTTAAAATGTCGTCCAAAAACCTAGATCTATACTAAAGTCCAAAAAAGCCCCATGTAATTATTACCTTAATTAATTAAATATTCAGTTGTCGACTTGAAATATGTGCATACTTTAAAAGTGATCGCCCCATATTGATATAGATTGATATTAATTTTGAAATATATTTCATTTTGTCAATGAAATAAAAGATGTCATATTGAAATATAATTGAAGATTTGAATTATACACTACTAATAGAAGGAAATATATGTAGAAAGACGAAACTGTTAAGTTGAAGTCATATTCAATTCGAAAAAAAAAGTTAAATGACCAAGTTCGATTTAGTAACAATTTAACCAAATTACAAATATAATTTTCCAAAACGTTATAAATATTAAATTCAAACAAGTTTAAATGATATATTATTAAGCTTAGATCCAGAATTTTTCTTGTCTACCAGGACTTAATTAAAGGATTATATTATGAGTAATTTAGTATTTATCACCAATAGTGAATAAGTAGCTTAATTCCTTTGCAACTTTTATTTAGAACCACAAAGTGCATAACCATTGATGGACCTAGTCTTTTTATTTAGGGAGGTCCAAATTATGTGCTTCCTCTTACGCAGGGACGGAGGTAGTAAGGGGCCTGGGGGGCTCAATGGCCCCCCCAGCAATTTTGAAAAAATGTAAGGGTATTTTAATAATTTCATATTTTAGTTATAATTTTTAATATATTATTGAATATGTCTAAAATATCATCTTTTTTGGAACTTCACCCAGCAGATTACCTTCTCTGTCTCTCGTTGCCTGTTTCTTCCCACAACAAAGACTCTGGCATCTTTCATCCGGGAATAGACATCGGCGACCCTCCGACTCCGGTTACTTTTGAATTTAATAGTTTTGTTCTAATTTTTGAGGAGTTTGCAACATAAACCATATTCCCCTCTTTTTCTCGTTGTTTGTTCGGTTATTGAATGTGTTGATTGCTTCTAAAATTATCAAATTAAATTAGTTATTATGTAATTTTAGTTAGTTTTCTTGCTGAGAATCATGATTTGGATTGTTACTTTTGATTGTTTCGTTTGCTACTGTCTAAGCTTACCATTTCTCCTAGTTAAAAATATGTGACTACAAAATTACATGTTCTTTGTATAACAGTTTCAATGTTACAAAAGCTACAAATGAAATAAAAATATCTTGTATCAAGCAAAAAGCCAAAAACTAGTTCTGACTCACGAAGCACATTAAGCTTTTCTTCATTAATTTTCGCTTTATTTTGCATATTCTAAGTTTTAATATAATAACTTTAGTTATATATTTTCCGTGTTTGTTTATTTAACTTTCCACAATTAGACTTTTATTCGCTTTATAAGAGATTTGATAAATTATGTTTGTAGTATATATTATGTGTTTGTTTAGTTAAGAAACCAAAAGGAGTCTTTGTCTTCACTCCATGCATAAGAGAAACAATGAGGTCAATTTTTGCATTTGATTCGGAGTTGTTTCACTTGTAAGGTGTTACCCATTTGAAGTTACTTTGTATGAACTTGAAAATCAACTTGAAAATTTATTTTCGATGTGCTTATAAATGAAAAGTTTTCACAAGTATCGAGATTGGTGGTCTTGCTCAATGATGATTTCTATAAGAAAACATGAAGTTTTTCATTGGTTTATTTGTTAGTTAAGTTGTCATTGATCTTACCACAGTAAACGCCTCAAGAGAAAAAACTTTTCAGAATGAAATTCATCAAAAGTTCTCTATGCAATCGTATGAGAGACCAACTACTGAATGCTTGCTTAGTTTCTTATAATTGAGAAGGATGTGTTCGTCAATATCACTAATGAAACTATTATGCAGTGATTTCAGAAGATGAAGAATAGAAATGAAATGTTATGATGTGATTGTGTTTAATTTTTATTTTTTGAATATTGTAATATAATTTAAACAATATTATTTATTTTTATTATTATTATAAAATTTCTTTTTGGGCCCCCAGCAGAAATGTCCGGCTCACAACGCTTCTTACGTCTTTCAGTACTAGATATCCGCAAGCATACTCTCTTTTTCTCCCCCAAAATCATCACCTTCACCTCATCTAATTTCTGGCACTCATCGCCACCTAGGCCGTCGTTGTGTCCATCGGCTTCATCTTCTCCTCATCTCTCTCTCTCTCTCTCTCTCTCTCTACGTGATACGACACACACATCGCAACCCCCTCTCCTTCAATTTCTCATGTCGATGTCGTCTGCCTCAGTGACAACGGCGACTGACTGCCTCTGCCTCCTCTCACATATATTCCCCACACTTCTCACTCTTTCTCTCTTTAAAGAACCCAAAATTAGATCTATCTTCCCCCTTTTCACAACGCCACCATTGCTCCATCTACAGATCCGACAAGCTATCATTCTCTTCCTCTCCTTCTATTCTGTAACAGCCCCTAAATCCTAAGTACGATTTAGCAGGGATTATTACTCTAAACAGGGATGAATAAACAATGAGACCATTTAACATTAAACTGTAATACATAATCAAGTATGTTTTTGGACTTTACTACATAACTTATGTTCTTTGCAGCGGAAAATATGTGATATGTACATATGACGATGTACTATCAAGGTATAACTTTCAGCGACAACCTTCCTATTGCTCAACACTGCTCCATTGCATCACCAGCTCAATCTGCACATTTAAAAACAAATATGCAGGGCTGAGTACAAATAATGCACTCAGTGGACTTATGCCAAAAATATTTTATCATCTTTTAATTACTCTGCCCCATCATGGTAAGACACAAGGGTTTTGATTAAAAAGGCCTTGAGCTTACTAAACTTTTTCATCATTTTCATAAACATTCGTCTGCGCAGACATTTTTCTTGTATGTATGATCCATATCCCTTTCATTTCATCATAACATTATCATTTACGCCGTAGAAGGAGGCCTCCCTCTACGTCGCTGTGACCGACCGTGAATTGTCCTTACAGCACACAGTCACCATTAAGTGTACACGTTAATCATAGCCAGGTATAAGCCTTCCGGCATAGGATCCGATATCGATTTAATTCATAAGTTGGGAATGACCCAACAACATTCATCATTCATTCATTCATGGATAGGATACATACATAAAACATAAATATTTTGGGGTGTAATTTCATCATCATTTCATAATCATTTCTCAAAAGAGAGCATCATAAATAATTACTTTTCATTTCAAAGAAAGCATCATAAATAGAGCATTTTATCCTCGAGGATAAGAGAAAAGCCCACTGGATCGTAGCTTTCTTAATTCGCTTTCCTTCTACGCCAACGATCGCATCCGCGTCTCACCTTACGTAAAACGAATTCAGTACGTTTGTCACGTTTTTCGAGATTTTCAAAGTTTAGAATAAACTTTGATAATCTATACTAATATAATTTGAATTCCTTAACGAATTCAATACGCCGTTCAATCGCGTATCTAAACTAAACATTTCTCGTACTTCGATAGAGACGAGATATGTTCAACTATTTCATTTTAACCCTTTAGGTTAAACGTTCAACGTTTTCTAACGTTTTTCGATATAAAGATTTCAATTATAAAATCTTTTCTCACCAATGGGTTTTTTTCTTATACACTTAATACGTTTTACACGTATTAGCGTATTTATCGAACGTATTTCATACGTTGATTTCAAAAGCCAACATTTTGACTTTTCTTAATTAATTTCTTTAATAACTTATATATTTAATATCTAATTTCCATATAAATCGATTTTCAATCGATTTCTTTCATAAGGCCCTAATTTCGATTTTTCACGCATTCGATAAACTTTATTAATATTTTCTTAAATATTAATTAACTTATTCATTAAACATTATTTTTCATTTCTAACGTTATTTAATATAACGTTTCGACATAAACATAGTATTCTATGTTTATAAAATTTCATAAATTCTTAATATGTCAAGATAATTTCTAGACATATAATTTATTATTTTTCTTGATATTAAGGAATTAAAATCCTTAATACTTTTTATCAAAGCTTACGGTTTTAAGCTTTAATTCTCAATCTTCTTCCAAAAATTCTTCTAAATTCACATAGTGTACTATTTCATCATAGTATCACTAATATGTATTAACATTAGCTATAGGAAAATTGGACATCATTATTCCATCACTATAGCTCATGGTTTTCATACTTTAATATAGCAATTATTTTTCTAAAATTCTAATTAAATCATATAAGGCCCCAACATTAATCTATAACATAATTATAACTTATAGTCCAACATATTTAATTTCTTCATCAAGGATCATTACTTAAGGCTCACGGTTCTTTCCAAACCATACACTAAACATTTTATAAAATTCCAATAAAATTACATGATGCTTATATACTATAGTGTAGCAATATTACATCATAGTATTTACTAAATCAACTTAATCATTCATTTCCAAGCTTTGAAAACTCACGGTTCTATTGAGAAATTTTGAGCAAACAATTTCCAAAATTCCTAGTAAAATCATATAGTCCATGACTAAGGTCTTAGATCAACATTATGTTATAACATTACCTAAAATAAAATTTGTACATCAATTTCTAATTTCTTTAACAATTTTCGGTAATAGTGAAAAATATAGCATAGGATTTTTAAAAATCCCCAATAAATTACTATGAACTCCTACAACATCATATAGCATTAATCCAACCTTAAATCAATTCCAAGAATTTTCGATCATCCTCAAAAATTTTAATAACATACTTAACTTCAATTTCAAACATCAATATGCTTCTAGTTCATCATACTATGTATTATTAATTAACAACATCATGCTAGCATAATTATTTTCATAAGAACACATGCTTAACATAAGAATCGAACCATTGAAAATATAAAATCTTAATGTATAATCGAAGCTTGTTCGATTCCTAACCTTTTTAACGGTGTCGATTTAGTGCACAAGGATTTTTGTATCAAGGTTTGGGGAAATATAAAATGAAGAACACTCCTATTTTTCTCTCATGAAGCTCATGGCACTTTGTGTTTGGAAAGAGAGAAATGGTGTTTGTTTGGTATAAAATCACTTAAGTAATAAAGCTTAAGGAAATAAACAAGTAGTGAATTTGTTTCCTATATCTCACGGTACACACACATACTTGCAAGACTTTTATTTAGTGACTCACACAACTTTAGTACATCACTCTTACACAAAGTAAATGCATGCATAAAGTTTTTTTTGAACAAAACAAATTAATTCTTTGCTTTGTATCATAGGAGCCGTCGGCTCTCATGCAAAAGAAGGAGGAGTTACTTCTTCTTGTATCATGCATGGTCAACACATTCCCAAATGTATTAAGAGTTCCAATAAATCTTCCTACCTCATATTTCAACACAAATACACGGCTACAATTCAAGCCTCAAGCATCCTCTTGATTCACTTTTATTTTACTTGATTTATGTGCATAAATATCCCACTTGCATGCTTAAATTCCCTAACAAAGCATAACAATGTAAGAACTCACGTAAATCATGGTTCTCAAATGTTTGGTCACGGCAATTTCAAATTAATAGGGCCAAAATTTGATTTTCATGCTATTATTAGATATATATTATAATATATATCTTAGATGATAAATTATATCATAGGAAAAATTATTAGTATCATTTCATGTGAGAAAACCCTAATTTTCGAATTAGGGTTTTCGAAAATTCTAAACTTGTCCAATAATTAATCCTTAATGTTCTAGCATTATCTTAATGCTAAATAATACTCTAATTACATATAATAATCATAGGAATTTAAATACTATAATTCCTTGATCATTAAACTCATTTTTCTATTCATCTCTAAACGTTAACGTTTGAAACGTCTCAAAACGTTAATTATCGACCTATCTCAAAAAGGTCGTAATAAAGTCGTAATCACTTTATTAATTCATTCCATTAATAATGGAATTTAATTCTAAGCTTCGTTGCTTAGAAAATGTTACGAAATTTTAACTATCGATACTCAATCGACGTTAAAATTATACTGCCGAAACACTTTATAAATTTATATTCATTAATTCACAATTCTTAGTGAATATAAAATAGGAATTCATTATCTCGTAATTAATCGAAATCATTATTCGATATATTTCTAATTCAATTATTTCATGAAACCCAATTTACTTAATTTTAAATATCGTAATTAGCATTTAATTCTTCGGGATATTACATATTCTCACTACCATGATTGAATAGCAGCCAGCCATCGCCTCACCCCCCCTTTCATGTCTGCCGAAGAGCCGAAAACAACCCTTCCCCCAATCTCTCCCTCCTCCCTTCCCCCTCCCCGATGCCAATGTCTCCCTTTTCTCCACTACCTCTCACTAGGGATGGCAATGGATCTCGGACCCGGTCCAGATCCGCAGATCCAGATCCATTTTTCTGGATCTCGATCTTCAAAAAATAGGATCCGACGGATCCGGACCGGATCCGGACCATTCTTTTAAAATTCGGATCCGGATCGGATCTCGACTCGAGATCCGCATCCGGTCCGCATCCGGTCCATGGATGCATATATATATATATATATATATATATATATAATTTTATTTATATTTATAAGTGTATTATATTATTTTTCTTTCTAATCGAAGTTGGATAAACTAGGTTACGAAATTGGATAGTATGTTAATAATATTAGAAATTTATACCTTGTAATTGAGAAAATTTTGTATATGAGTGGTCTATTTGCTAAAATATGTGTGTTAATTCTTCTATTAATATTGCAATATTATTTGTTGTCATGAAAGCAAAAGTAAATTTGTAACTAACATTTTCTTGTGTAGTGATGATTGTAGAATTTTGAAATAATTATTATAGCATTATATGTATTTAGATTATTATTATTATTATTATTATGGTGTTACTGTGAATTATATTTGATTTAGAATTTATTTTAGAAGAGAAAATATATGGATCTGGATCTAGACCCTGGACCCTGTGGATCTTATGGATCCGGTGCGGATCTAATTTTTAGACCCAATGGATCTGGACCGGATCCGAACCCAAGCAAAAAATTACGATCTGGATCCTGACTCAGCCAACCGGTCCAAATCCTGGTCCATTGCCATCCCTACCTCTCACTCTTCCATCAAAGAAAGAAAAAAACAAACAAAGTGAAGACTTTTATCGCCTCTAACGAGTTCGACGGTACAGATACAACAATTCAAAAGCAAAGTCATCTTTCATCAATTGAGGTTGTTCTTTAAGAAATTTCTATTTTTGTGACAATAGTTACACACATATGCAACAGATTTTTATTTATATAATTAATAATATATATGTACATGTGTCGAAAAAATCAGTATGTCCATTGTGTAGGTTTGTTTTGCTATGTAGAAATAAGAACATTGTTGGATATCTATAGTAAATAAGTACAAATGAGAAATATTATTTTCTTTTTTAATTATTATATATAAAATTACTAATATATCCTTGATATTTTTGAAAATCCAGTGGGACTTGGTGCCTCCATTGCTCCTCGCCTACGTCCAACTCGTGCACAAAATACGAGAATATTAACATATACATGCGAATTTATTTGTATACATGTGAATTATAGTGTGTATTTTTTTATATGTGCAGCTTGGATATTGTACATTTTAACAAACGTGGATTTGAACATAACTTTTAAACTATAAGCAATCATTTATCTACCAACTAACTCACCTAATAATTTATTATCGTTGACAGCCTAAATTCTGGAGCAGTAGACCACTCTGAATTTGGCGAAATGTGAGGTGCTGCAAAATCATTCTTGATATCGTGTGGCACATTCATTAGCAAGAGTATCTAGGGATTTTATATTCTTTCATATCTTGGAATGAACCTCTTAATTTTGTGCTTGATTTTTCTACGCTTACCTGCATTTGTCCGTAGTAAATTATCACTTCTTTAGTTGCCAAGGTAAAATAAAAGTGAAAACTTAGATATGCTGCATGCAGCATGAGCGCTTTGAATTTTACATTGCTTTTTTTTCTTTGATTTTTAGTATTTTATTATTTAATGTTTTGTCTTTTGTTTTATGACAAAAACTTATATTAAATATAGTAATAAACGATAATTAGATTTTTTTAATTATAATTTTTTAATTCATAATTAAGGTTTATTAATTCTTAATTGCGATTTATTAATTCATAATTAGGGTTTATTAATTCACAATAGGGTTTATTAATTCACAATGAGGTTTATTAATTCAAAGTTAGGGTTTATTATTCAAAATTAGGGTTTAGTATTCAAAACTAGGGTTTATTATTTCCAATTAGGGTTTATTAATTTAAAATTAGGATTCATTATTCAAAATTAGAGTTTATTAATTCCAAATAGGGTTTATTAATTCAAAATTAGAGTTTATTAATTCATAATTAGAATTTATTATTCATAATTAGAACTTATTAATTCACAATTAAGATATATTAATTTAAAATTATATTTATTAATTTACAATTAAAATTTATAAAATTAATTAATTTTAATTAAAATTAATTTAATTAATTAATTAAGATTAATTAACTACTTAATTAGGATTAATAACTAATTAATTAGGGTGTTAGGGTGGTCTCACTGTGCGCGGGGCGCGCACAGGAGACCACCCCAAAATAAAATATAGTTTACATTAGCCAAGAGTATTTCGTGGCTAGAAAAGACATTTCATTTTCTTGTAATGAATCTAGAAATCTTCAACCAATTCACATATATATAAGACCTAATAAAGAGAAATGGTTCCAATTGTATAGCTGAAGATAACAAGGAATCAATTTAGTCTATTTGGATTTATCTTCGAGAGCTTACTAGTGTCTAAGACCATAAATAATAGAGAGCGGATCAAATGAGAACTACATTTTTTTTAGAACTCTGCAAACTATGCATATGACGTATAAAGATGATGCATATGACGGTATAAAGTTGTGCACAATGAAAACTTTCTAAAATTGTTTTGTTGTGCAACAATTTTAGAATGTTTTCGGTGTGCACAACTTTATAGTTTTGTTCATTAACTTTATACATCTGTGCATGGTTCTAAAGTTTTCAAAAAAGATGAATTCTTACTGGATCCAACATATATATATATATATACACACACACACACACACCGCCCGGGGTCATAGGTGACTGACCCCAATCTTTCTCTCTCTTTATAATAGTGTGACATTTTTCACACAGTTATTGGTCATTTAGAATTTTTTTGAATATTAAGATAAAATCGTTATATCTTTTGTATATTATATTAAATAAAAATTAAAAAAATTATAATAGACACCATTAATAGTTATACACACAATACGATTTTCTCTTTTTATCTAGAAATAACATCAATTTCCACTTCCAAAAACTCCATTTTTTCTCTTTTCCTAATGGATCTTAATCAGATTTTTTTCTTTTTCAAAACTCCCAAGATTATTATCAAAACTTTGAAAATATCCAAAACTCTAAAGAATTCATGCAGTTCGAAACTACTATGAACTCCCAAATTTCACCATATCATACTCATTCTCCAATCCCCAAATATCGTCAAACCTATGAAAATATCCTTCGAAGCTCATTTCACCAAATTATACTCATTTTCTATTTTTATTAATTTGTAACTTTTGAGTTTTTATGCATTTTGTTATAATTCAAATTTATTTTTATTACAATTAATTATATTAAGATTAAAGTAATATAAATAATTATAAGTAATGTTGTGGTTGAATGGTTGGATGGCCATTGATAACCACCAAAAATAGATATGGTTGGGTTGGATGAAATAGTGATGATGTAGAAGAAAGCGAAATTAATTCAATGTTAAAAAAGTTGGATGGTTGGATGATTGGGTGTGTCACACCCCTCTAATCCAAAGGATGATTAGCGAGCTGGAACTTGGAATGTTGATTACCAAACAATTAATAGGAATAATCAAAGACTTCAAAATAATACTTATCGAACTTCGATAATCAACCTTATTTACAAGGCAAAAGTAATTTACAGATATAAGGCTACAAGTCCTTAAACAGAAGGTTCGATAATTTAGACAGATTCAACTGTCAACATCAACATACAATAATATTCAGAATATGCAGCAGAAAGCATGTGAATGCATATATGACGATATGCACCCAAGGGTTCTTTCTTTCAAACATATAAATACCAAAAGACTTCTGACTACTCAACATCTCTTCTCCATCACCATCATCAGCTCAATCTGCACATTTAAAAATAAATATGCAGGGCTGAGTACAAGAATGCACTCAGTGGCTCATGCCAAAATAATTTATCAATTTTGAATTACTCTGCCCCATTCACAGTAACACACGAGGTTTTAATTTGAAATACTCGTGTTTACTAAATATTTTCTGTCATTTTCCATAAATATCGCTTGGCCAAGCATTTTTCCACGTATGTATGATCCATATCCACCACAATAATTCATCCAACAATAAATCCCGCGCTGGAGATGAGGCCTCATCTCACAGACGCCATGACCGGCCGAGCACCCTTTCAGTACACAGTCACAAATAATCAGTGCACAAAATCCTTGCCATCTCTACACAGGATACGAATTCTCCATCATCCTTGTGGGTACTTACAAGGATACGAATTCAAGCATGTCATAAAGTGGGAGCTACCCAACAATATGCATCAAACATCATGGATTGGATACATACATAAAACATAAACATTTGGGCAGGTAATTAAATAACTCATTTCATAAATATTGCTTGCAATAAAGCATCATAAATAAATCATTTGATAAAGGTTTATCAGTTCGAGTATAGTAAAGCCCACCTCTACTTTTGAACGTCAGTTCTCGCTATGCGTGTTCTTTCCTCGTTGCTTGTGAGCCTTCACGTCCAACCTTTACTCAAAAATTTTACGTTTAGAACGTTGGCACGTTTTTCGAGATTTTCAAAGTTCATTCAACTTTGATAAATAATATAATAATTCGAAGTCTTAATAAATCTTAATACGTCGTTTCAACGCGTATTTCAGTAAAATAATTCTCGTACTTCGAGAGAGACGTAATATGATCTACAGTCTCATTTTAACCTTTTAGGTTAAACATTTAACGTATAATAACGTTATTCAATAAAATGATTTCAATTATGAAATCTTTTCTCACAATTGAGATATTCTTATAAAAGTAATACGTTTTTCACGTATTAGCGTATTTAACGAACGTATTTCGTACGTCAATTTCGAAAGTCAACCATTTTGACTTTTCTTAATAATTCCTATAATAATTCATATTTTAATATCTAAATTCAATATAAATCAATTTTCGATCGATTTCTTTTCATAAAGCTTTAATTATCGATTTTTCACGCAAATCGATAAACTTGATTAATATTTTCTTTCAATATTAATCTTTTAATACTTTAAGCATTATTTTATGCTTATAACGTTATTCAATATAACGTTTCGTTGTAAACATAATATACTATGTTTAATAATTCTAAAAAATTCAATTATGTCTAAAATAATTTTTAGACATATAATGTATTATTTTTCTTGATTAAAAAGGAATTTAAAATTCCTTATTCCCACAATATAGCTCACGGCTATACAATAATTTCTCCAACTTTGTTCCAAAAATTCCTCTAAATTCATATAGTGTATTATTTTACAATATGATCATTAATATGTATTAACACACCTATATACATACTATAGGCTCACGGTTATTCTCAAAATTCATCAAATAAATTTTCTAAAATTCTAATAATTTCTTATAATACTTAAACATTAATCTATAACATTATTCTACCATAATATTACATATAATCAACAATACATTAAAGAACATCAACATGTAGCTCACGGCTACTATGCTTCATATACCAAACAATTTTATAAAAATCCTATAAAATTACATTATACTTAAATACTACCATATAGCACTAATACATCATAATATTACATAATAACACATTACAAACCATTAAACCTATGCACCTAGGTCACGGCTATTTTTGAATAAAATAGCTATATATGTCCAAATATTCTAATAAATTTCAACATCACCTAATTAATACCCTAGATCAACAATATGCTATTATATCATTCAAATAAAATTTATACACCAAGGTACATGCTTATAGCATTCTCGGCCCTTTTTGTAAAATTAAACAAATGGTTTCCAAAAATTCTCAAATAAATAACATGCACTCCTACAACATCATAGATCAATAATCCAACATCAAAACATATCTAGCAATTTTCGATCATCACTAGGATATTTAAATAAATTGCTTAGCTTAAGAAATAATCATCTATGCAACATATTAACATATGTACATAATTTCTAAGCTTATAAACATGCTAGCATGATTTCTTTCACAATTAATACATGCTAAAAAAAATAATTTGAACCGTAGGATTATTGAAAAATTTAGGTATTATCGAAGCTTGTTCGATATCTAACCTTGTTAACGGTGTCGATCGGTTGTAGGGTAACTAAAGGTCAAACTATTGGAGAAGAATGGAAGAAGAAAGCTTTGGGTTTCTTAAGAAATGCTCTCGGTAGTTTAGAGAGGAAGAGAAAGAAAATGAAATGTTAAGTGTTATGTGTGAGTTTCAAGACATATAATATACTTAAGTACAACTAGAAAATGAATTAAAACTCTCACAATGCACAACTCTCTCTCTCGGCTCTCTCAATATAGCACAAGACAAGAATAAAATTTTTATGGTCAAAGCTTATGTCATGTATAAAATATCTTCTTACAAACATTAACTACATGCAAAGGCTTTAATAAAGGTTTTGAAATAAACAAAGAAAATTTTGTCTCACACTCTAGCATTATTGCCGTCAACTATGGTGTGTGTGGAAGAGAAATTTTTTCATATTTTGTGTATTATGCATGTGTATAATTAACACTCTATCCCAAAATATATATAATACATCATCAAGTGTAATTCTAGTCAAACAAATCGGCTACCACTTGCCAAACACACCTCAATTGATTTCTACTTGATTTATGTGTAATTATATCACACTTGGATCAATTAATTCATGACTTAGCAAAGGGTACCCAAAAATGGCGTGAACAATGTCACACATACACTAACTCACGGCTATTTCAATTCCTTATGTGCTAATATTTGATTTTTCATGCAAATTATACATATATATCATAATATATGTTTTAGATGATAAATTATATCATAGGATAAAATTATTGGAATTAATCCATAGGTAGAAAACCCTAATTCTCGATTTAGGGTTTTCGAGAATTACAATTGCTCAAAATATTATTCCAAAATTTTCTAGCATTATTTCAATGCTAAATAATATTCTAATTATATAAAATAATCATAGGAATTTAAATATCATAATTCCTTGATCATTTGACTTGATTCTCAAGTCATCTTTAAACGTTAACGTTTGAAACGCGTCTCAAACGTTAATTATCGACTCATCTCAAAATGGTCGTAATAAAGCCGTAATCACTTTATTAAATTATTCCAATAATAATGGAATTAAATTCTAAGCTTAAAACTTAGAAAATATCACGAGCATTTAATCATCGATACGTAATCCACAGAGAAATAATCTTGTTGAAATCGTTACATATTAGTATTTCTCAATTCACATTCATTTGTGAATAAAACATAGGAATTTATTATTCCAACAATAATCGAAATCATTATTCGATATATTAATAATCAAATTATCATAATAAAACTCTAATTTACGAAATTAATATCGTAATTAGGCTTTTAAATAATCGGGGTATTACATTCCACCCCCCTTAAAGAAATTTCATCCCGAAATTTACATACCTCAGAAAAGATCGGGGTATTTTTCTTTCATCGCATCCTCAAGCTCCCACGTGGCTTCCTCTTGTTCATGATGTTTCCACAAAGACTGACTAGTGGAATCGACTTGTTTCTCAAATCTTGAACCTTGTGGTCTAGAATAGCTGTAGGTTCTTCATTATAGCTCATATCCGGATTGAGGATCACGTCGTCTTGATGGATCACATGCTTCGGATCGCATACGCACTTTCAAGTTGCACGTGAAAAACATTGTGACGTTTCCCAAACTTGACGGAAGAGCCAACCTATAGGCGATCGAGCCTATTCTTTCTAGGATTTCATAAGGTCCAATAAAATGGGGTTTTAACTTTCCCTTTACTCCAAACCTTATAATCCCTTTGAGCGAGAGACCTTCAAAAGACTTTATCTCCATTTTCAAAATGTAGCTCGGATCTTGGCCAGACGTAAGACTTCGCTCATCTTGAGCTTCTTTTATTCTTTTGCCGATTTCGCTAACGATCTCAATCATTTCGCTTATAGCGTCAGCCCTAAGATTCTTCTTTCACCCACTTCATCCCAAGAAAGCGATGATCGGCATTTTCTTCCATATAAAGCTTCATACGGGCTATATTCATCGTCGCTGATAACTATTATTGTAGGCAAATTCGATGAGGGTAAAACCTCTTCCCATTTTGCACCTCGATCCAACACTACCGTTCTCAACATATCTTCGAGTGTTTGGATCGTCCTTTCGATGTCCATCGGCCCGAGGGTGAAAAATGTCTTTGAAGTTTAACCGTGCCCAATTCTTTTGCAAGCTAGTCCGAATCTTGAAGTAAATTTTGAATCTCTATCGATGTGATAGTTTTCGGTATTCCATGTAGCATACAATTTCTTTTACATACAATGGGCTAGCTTATCGATCCGTGTGTAATCTGAATTGGCCGAAAATGTGCACATTTGGTGAGTCTGTCCACTACTACCCATATAGCAGTGTTCCCTCTCTTTGACTTTGGTAAACCCGTAACAAAATCCATAGCTATATCTTCCCATTTCTACTCGGGTATTCCCAAAGGCTGTAGTTTTCCGTAAGGACGTTGGTGTAATGCTTTTACTTGTTGACAAGCAAGACAGCGCTCTATAAAAGAGGCTATGTCTCTTTTCATACCTTCCCACCAAAACTTTTTCTTCAAATCTTGGTACATTTTAGTACCGCTGGACGGGTCAGATAAGGTGTGTCATGAGCTTCACTCATGATTTCATTCCGAAGATTGTTGTTGTCTGGGATACACAACCTTTCTTCAAATAATAAAGCATTATCTGGTGCTTCTTGAAATTACAGGGTGGTTGCTGATAAACATCGTAATTAGGTTTTTAAATAATCGGGGTATTACAGGGTGGTTGCTGATAAACATAGCCTAAATCCTTGAATATGTGGGCAAGATTTGGACGCATGATTTATTAATGAGCCGCCCTCTTGTGTGTGCTCATTCATGCGGGTCGGGTCGGGTTCGGCCAATCCATATCCAATTCGTTCACTTTTGTTCATGAATACTACTCTCCATGTCCATAATAAGTGTATCATTTGTAAACGGTACGAATTTTAATAAAATTATTAGAGGGTGTTGTTTGAGTGGAAAAAAAGTCTCACCATGTATTAAATTGTGAGTGGTATGCATGATTTTTTGGTAAATAATAAATGGTTGTGGGTTTTAATATTAAGAAGTGGTGTCTTAAAAATTAAAGTGATACACTTTCCGTGAATGACGAATAATGCAATTGTGTACACTTATCGAACGGAGGAATTATTACTATATTTATAAAGAACTGTTGATTTTATGTAGAACAACTGCTATTTTTATTGAAATCATATTTTTTTGATAAAAGATAAAAAAAAATACTAAAGAAAATTACTATTTAAAAAAAATCAGAATCGTCACTTTTGTAGATTGTAGATAAATAAGTAATGGACACATGTTGATTTAAAGAAATTGAATTTGGATTGCTTCCAAGAACAAAAGTTACAGAAAAAAATCGGATAATGGCAAAAAATAAAAAACATAGCATGAAAAATTCTTCACCGGCAAAAAGTGCATTGATAATCATGCATGTGTTGGTTTGATGATAAAGTGATTAATATTTGAAGCTAAAGATTTTAGGTTTGAATCATCATCTTTGAAAATTTATTTATCTAACAAGAAAACGAGAGTGAATTAGCAGTTATTGCAAGCCCCTCCAAATATTATTTACAACACAAATCAATTTCAAAATATCCTCAACATAAAACATTATTAAACATCAAATGCTACTTTTATGTGTGTGTGTTGGCCTAGTGGTAGAGTGGTTAATACCCGATCGAGGCCAAAGGTCTCGGGTTCGAGTCCACCGTGATGCAGCCTTTAAAATTTATGTATTAATTGACCAAAAAAAAATGTTACTTTTATATGTGAGTATGATGGTCTGGTAGTAGAGTAGTTAATACTCAATGATAAAGGTCTCAGGTTCGAGTCCACTATGATGTGACCTTTAATTTTTTGTATTTAAATGACAAAAAAAATGTTACTCTTATGACACTCCAAAAAAAGTGCAAAATGCTTTTTTAATATGTTATGTATATATTTTATTTGAAAAATGAATTAATGATTCATTATAAAAAGCATTTAAATGAATTTGGATAGAAACAATCACAACGCATTCATCAAATAAAAAGAACGAAACAGAAATGATAAAAACTAAATATATGAAAAAACTACAAAAAAAAAGAATGTTTATAATATAATTAAAGTGTGAGCATTCCTTAATGAAAGAATCGGTTACAAATCAAAAGTAAGTTTACATCGTTATGTTTTTTATTTTTATTCGGTCAATTAATACGAAATTTTAAAGGCTGCGATCACGATGGACTCGAACCCGAGACCTTGGCGTAAGATTAACCACTCTACCACTCAGCCAACATACACTTCGTTATGTTTTTACTCTTCTGACAATGTTTCTTAGTTACATTCTGTGCATATATGTCTATTTCAAAAATAAAATATGTTTTGAAGCAATGTAACTTTAATTCTCCAGTTTATGATAAAATGGGTTACAAATCAAAAGTAAATGACATGATTAATCCTTCAGCCCTATCTATCTACATGCGGCATGACATAATCGAAATATATTATATTATATATAATATACAATAATGTGTTTTATGATGAATTTTATACATTACAATATAAAGACAGTGGTTCAGATTAGTTCCTCGTTTTACAAGAATTAAAAAAAAAAAAAAAAAGTCTTCCCCATACACATATATCATTATTTCTAATTTGATTTCTTTTTTTTCAAATTTCTGATTCGAATTAAAAACCATCATTGAATGAGCTAGGTCATGATTGAAATAGAAAGTTTTGTGTACCAACAGCCAGTGCAGGGTCGTACTATTGTTGCATAAAAGTCTAGTGGTCCCAAAATTATTTTTTTGGTGAAAAAAGTTACAGAAATTAGGAGATTGCTACATCAAAAATAGTATCTTTTGAAAGCTTGACGAAATTCCCGGCAGATTATTTATAGATTTTAATTTTAACTTTCACATTGAGTGTAAATACGAAATGCAGAAACTCTCATTGTTCAAAAGCTACAAAAAATAGTACTCCCTCGTAGGCTAAAAAGATGCGTCTATTGTTTGGACACGAGTTCTAATAAAGGAATTGAGTATGTTGTGATAGAATAAAGGTTCTCCTTTTATTATATAGTTTTAAATTGATTTTGGTTGACCAAACAATGACAAATGAGTAAATATAAGGTTGATTGGATGGTAAAATAAAGTAAAGCGGATGAGTCATATTATTAAAAATGAAACATACATCTTTTTGGCAAACGGACCGAAAAAAAGAAATTTATGCATCTTTTTGGAGGACGGAGGGAGTATCTTAAGAAAAAAAAACTGCAAAAAATAATTACTCATCCGTTTACTAAAATTTTGTATTTAATTCATTTCAATTTGTCCACTAAAAATTTGTATTTTTCTCTTTTGGACATGGTTCCCCCACATATCTCATATTTTTTTACTCTCAATCTACTCACTTAACTATAAAAATACCACCATTTAACACTTTTTTTTTTTGAAACAGAACATCTCATATTATTCCATTAAGTCCTCTCGAGCAATATCCACAAGCCAATTAGGAAAATCACCGCTCCAACACATTGGACGACTACAATTCACAGCAAATTTAGCAAGCGCGTGTGCGGCCTTGTTTGCCGTTCGATAAGTATGAGCTACACCTACCAAAACATTCGATCTAGCATCCCTAAGGATTTCAAAAATCTCTTCAGGCAACAAATCTTTTTCCTCCTCTGGCTTAGCCATAAGACGAACAGCCAGAATGGAATCCGTAAACACTTCAAACAGTAAAATACCATTTTCCACACCGCACAGAATGCCCAAAATAACAGCTTTAACTTCAACGAACATGGCGCTAGACGAAGGCGCCGTCTGATGCGAGTTAGCCATGATAATACCACCATTTAACACTTATAGTTGAGACTCATTCTCCACCCATTTTATATTTTTTATAATTTATTAAAATAAGTGTCTTGCTTTTGGTAGGTGGAGAAAAAATATTTTATGCAATGGTGTAAATGACTCAAGTTCTCGCTATCTCAAACACACAACATTCTAGAGTGAGTAACCTCACTATTTTAATTCTTGAATCCCATTCCATATACATGATAATATAAAGAGTTAATTGCTAAAAACAACTCACTAACTTTCACTTGATTCTAGTACTCAGCATATTTTGTAAATAATCTCAATAATACCACAATTTTTTTTATAATAAAACATACGTATTCAATCTTTCCAATAAATTAAAACCATAATTTTTTTTTCCAAGTGGACATGAAATACGACTGAGAAATTAAGGTAGTGAGGAAAAAATCATGACAGGTCATAGAAGAAACGAATGAAAAAAATAATATGCACCTGTTGAAGGTATATACAACAATCCTCGATCGTAACGTACATCATAACACAAGACGTAATTTTTTTGGTAAAATGATACTCGTGTCATGAATAAATGAGTTTATTGCAAAGTAAGAAATAGAAGGAAGATCTGATCACTGCTTCTTGGGCATGGCAGCAAGTCTGGTATACATCCTAGCCCTCGACTCACCGGAGAAGGTCACCTTCAACAAAAAAGGGAAAAACACGAAGCATCAGCATCAGCATCAACCGGAGGCAATCGAAGAATGTAAGAATCATACCACAGCAATCAAAAGGCGAGGTCAGTAATGAAATGTTTAATAGTTTCTCTAAAACCAAAATCTGGTCAAAGTTGGTGATTTTTTCATCAATCAACTCCTTTCTTTCATATCCACTCACTCGAATGTTGGTATTATTGTCCAGACCACTCAAACTCAGTCTTGAATAGGAACTACAAGTGTGAGAGTACTCGAAAACTAAAATACTACAGAGGAGCACCAAGATTTTTCACTTATGGTTGATTTTGTTACCAGTATAACAACCAAATCGATTAAAAGGAATTAGTATTGCAAAGTAATACAAGAGCGGAAGCATCTAGCTTCCAAACCAAGGCTATAAAACGGAACGAAGCAGATATTTAAGGAGACAGAAATCACAAACATCGGTACCTGAATCACAGTTAAGTGGGCTGTGGGGCTCCGGATGACCCATCAATGCTATTATAGCCCTACAAGCCGACTGCAATGTTCATGCCGGGCTCCAAGCATTCTTCAAGGGACATCAAGGCAAATTTCACCCGTCTGCATAAAATGAAAAGAAGGAAACAATATTATAACCAGAGCAATTGTATCAAATTATATCTATTTCAGAAGAAACAGTTTTGTTTAATTATACTGTGGAAGAAACTAACACCGTTTCATATTATAAAGTCGAGCATCGCTAACCACAGAACCAAAGAATTAGGAAACGTTTCACTACAAAGCATCCAGCATTTCAGAAGCCTATGTACACTTCTACCACCAACACTTGACTCAGCACTGTCTCAATTGTATGACAAGCGGATACTTAGCTTGACTGGTAACAAAGAATCAACCGGCAATATATGGAAAACCAAAAACAACCTATCGACTATACATCATCAAACTCAAAATGAGGAATTCATTTTACACTTCACCCCACATCCAACCTCTTATTCATCACTTTCATTGGAAAGAAACAAAATTAAGCCAACCAAAACTGAACAAAAATCGGTACACTAGCAAACTCAAACTTGATTAGGAGTTGGGGCTCTATCAAGTGCTCCACTTAAGCAATTTCACTTCCATCATTAGTTATACACATCACTTCCACCATCAATACTAATATTGCTCAGTTTAACTAACAACTACATAACTACAGAAACCATCACACATTTCATTCTCCACGCCATTCAGCAATCACACGACACAATAGAAAGAAAGAATCTCTTGAACTATCTGACGAAACTAGGCCATCAAGAACAATCCAAAACGACATTGACTACCTTAAAATGTACATTTGGATGGAAATCTTGGTCAAAAATCGAACTTGAGGCGGCTGCAAAGGATAATGCTCGGGCACAGAAAACGCAAGCTGGAAAACTCCACTTTATAAGGAGTTTCTGATGGCCCCTATACACACCAACAAAATCAACCAACTAAATCAAATCCTCAAATTTTCTCACAAAATTTGCACAGTGAATCAAAAAA
This sequence comes from Salvia rosmarinus, assembly GCA_036937905.1. Classification (NCBI taxonomy): domain Eukaryota; kingdom Viridiplantae; phylum Streptophyta; class Magnoliopsida; order Lamiales; family Lamiaceae; genus Salvia; species Salvia rosmarinus. The sequence continues at coordinate 64,784,652 of CM072814.1, forward strand.
AGCAAATCCAAACCACCTTTATTAGAGCTGTCCATTTAAATATGTTAGAATCATCACAACCAATTGAATATCAGGATCAGCTTCTTTTCTCTCTGCACTTCTTTGTGTTCCTTAAAAGTCTAGCCCTTGACGCCTAAATCCCAAACATTTGATCAATTTCCATAACCCAAATGGATTAAAGTTCAAGAGAGCAAAATTAACCTGCATTATCAGCCCTAATAATTGAAATCAATGCCACCTCAATGATTGAATAAGAACTGCATCAAGTCGAGAATATCATAATATGAATTCCACAATTGAATTAAATAAGCCAACAAATCCATCACCACACATCCCAGAAAAACTGAAAAACGGGAAATTCAAGAACGGGAAGAGAAATTCCGATGATCATGAAATCATTTTCTCAAAGAGAGTAAACAGAGACGCAAATTCTTAATTTCTGAGATTAAGAAAAGATTAGGACAAAAAATCATATACTCACGGGATTGGCCTTTTAAAGGCGAACAAGAAATGGGAAGCTCCCAGTGAATCAGTTGTTCAATCGGGAATCAAGAATCAAGACAGGAAGCAGACAGAGAAGAGAAATTGATGTTGAATTCTATCGTTCTATTGCTCATGGCTAGATCGATCGGTTTCGGGTCAAATAGGAAGAACTAGAAGATTCCACCTCTGGAAAGCTACTACACCTAATGGCTTAAGCCGCTGTTCCCATTTCCTCGCCGACCCATCATTCAAAAGGTACGCCGTTAGAGTGAGTGTGCTAGACTTGACTACAGAGATCGAACTCTCTGGATTGGATCTAAACTTAAAGCATGAAAAAAGTGATTCCGCTTGCAAGTCCAAGTTCCGGCGAAAAACCACTTCTTTTTTCCGGTTCCGAACAACTTGGGTGAAAGAGGGTTCTACTGGGAAACCATGGATTTTTGAGTTTTCGCCATTGGTTACTGGAAAAAAGGGAGCAAGCTCAGTCATTACAACTTGGTCAAAGCCGATTGCGTGGGAAGATATTGCGGATGTCCGGGGCGACGGACGGTCAGAGGCCGCAGCCCGACTACCACTTGGGATGGGAATGGTTCAGCCCACATGCATCATTTGATGAAAGCACTCCAGTCCAGGCGCCTCCTCGAAGTGCTTTGTCAACCACGCTTTCCCTCCCTCAAAACAATGCTCCTCGGAGTGGCCTTCAAACTGCTTCAGTCGAGACAGGCTAGACCGATTTTTCGCTTTCAAGATTAGAACGCAGGAGTTTTGGGAACACAAGATGAATTAGTTCAGCTATTGGAAGGCACTGGACTCCGGGTGTACAGCTACTACGTCGGACTGGCGATATCAGGCTTGATTCCCTTCTTCCTCTAGAAATATACCCCCCTTCTGCCGTCGACAGAAGCTTAGTATGATTTCTGTTTTTTCAAAGCTTGTTGTATTTTATTCTTATTCTATTATAGTCTAAACCAAAATAAAATAAAATGAGGCTTGGTCATCATTATTTACTCTGGCGCCAAGGAAAAAAAAAATCCTTCTTTTTTCGTAACTTAACACAAAAATTTGGAATAAATAATACTAGCACATCTATATTATAACTTAAGTATAATAACAAATTAGACCATAACCAGTGGTGAATTCAGAAGTTGATGATGGGGTGAGCTGAAAAATAAGTATTTCGGCATATTAAATATCATAAATGTTAAAATATTTCTATGTTTTCATAAGATGTCTTACAAGATTTCAATACACAAAATCCATCAATAATTGAGTTTAGATCTATATTTTTAATAAAATTTCTTTCAATATAAACCCTTATTTAACGTAAACTTTAGGGAATCCATCAGCCAAACCACTGGCAAAACTTGGCTGCGATTGAACTTGAACTTTGACAGCTTCGAATGGACAGATAGCAACATCAGCAAACACTTGAGAAGATGCAGCGTTAAAGAAGAATATGACACATTTGTTTGGCTAATTTTCCCGACTTATATGAACCTTTGAGGGTACAGACAAATAGGGTATTTTAAAAGCACCAATATACGTCGCTAAAAATAGTATGCACACAACAATAAGGACATAAAATTTTAGCATGGAAAACCTCTCAAAACGAAAGAGAGAAAAAAATCACGGGACTACTAGAGCCGTTTAAATCCACTATCATCAACAATGGAGCAGTACACAATCTTTTCTAGATTATACTAGAGGCATACAAAACATCATACACTCAAAAATAAGCACATCAAGATGTATGGAATCAAAATCGAGCAAAGATCAAGAAAAATATCACTAAAAATTCTTCTCTATTCATATCGACGAAACCCGACCTCCGAAACTCAAAATCCGATCTCCACCGTCCAAAACGTTAGCTCAGATGCTATGAAGCTTCTTTCCAAAACTCACGGTGATCTAACAGTTCAATCTCCGGGAAACAGAATTTTTCTAAAGCTGCGCGCTAAAAATCCGAGATGAGAAAAAAAGGCTACGAATTTTTCTGTTTTGGCTACTCCAATTTCTCCCTTCAAAAATGGTGGCTAACCTTTTTCACTCTTATAACCTTCTCATGGGTTCATGGACTTTTCTCATGGATCAAAAATATAAGAAAACCCAACAATAACAACTTTGTTTTAATTTTTTAATTATTTTAGACTGTGTTAATTTTGAATTGAGGTTAATATAATACATAGAAGGAAGAAAAGTTTGGGGGTTGCACTGGACTGGACCCCGGTGTAGCCCCTACCTGGATCCCTCCCTGACCATAACATTTCAAATGAGTTTATGATAATACCTTGATCACCGGAATCGAGATCATTAAGCATATGTGGACGTCGAAAATCCAAGTTAAATTTAGACATGGAATAAATTTAAAAGTCCCAAATATTCTAATAAAAATTATCACAAAACGGCTTCCAAAGGACGGCGACGACGGTGAGAGCCACCACGACCGATAGCAGCACCGACAGAACTTGAGACGTATTAGATTTATCCTCCACTGTCATCGTGTTCTCGACGCCGAATGAAAGCAACGTGAAATTCCCCTCCCGTTTGGGCAGCCCAACCCTCCCTATAAAGGGGGACGAAGTCGAGCATACGACGACAATCAAAGACCCCCGCTTAACATCTCTATAGTTTCCCGAAATCACGTTAGGAATCGGAGAAAATGAATTGGTTTTTATGAGAATTTAGTTATTGGAGGCGGAAATACGACGGAGAAGTAGAGTTTTGGGACCGGTTTGAAGCGAGAGGCACGATGCGGAGGCACGATGCGGCGGCGACGCTGAGCTCCGGGGAGTTGAATTCGGCTGAGGAATTGGGTTGGGAGAAGAGGGCGGCGGACTACGACAATAGAGGGAAGTGGTTGAGGGATTGATGCTGCTGATTGAGGCTTTGATTTTCCTACATCTCACTCTCTCTCTCACTCAATTAACTGCTTCTGTCTTTCTTAATTTTGAGAGAAATGATAGAGAAAGTGGTGGGTTTGTGTGTGGGGAGGAAGGGAGAGGGGTGATCGAGAGATGGATGCCTATTTTTATGATTTTTGTGTGTGTTGTGTGTGTGTGTATATATATATATATAGGGGATGATTCATGTGAGAATGGAAATAAATGTAAGAAATAGAAATAGATATGTAAGTCTAGATATCTTTCATATTTTGTGAAGACAATCGAATTACTATGTTGCACATATTAGTTTAGCACATATTTCATCTTTTGGTAGCACATATGCTAAATATATTAGTTTAGCACATTTTCATTTGACAGTAGCACAAGAAGGGTTATAGTCTTTGCACAATAATCCGTGTAGCACACACAACACAAAAGCTGTAGACAATGAAATTAAATCTCAACCGTTGATCCAGCGAATCAAAGGCCCAGATTCATTCATATTTCCTACAAAATTATCAATTCCTACCTGATCCATCTCCTATATATATATATATATATATATATATATAGAGAGAGAGAGAGAGAGAATCACCTCTTATATAAGAACTAAGAACCAATAACCACCGTTAAATTAAATAAGATCGGACGACTCATAATTATTTAATGATACAAATAATCAAATCCATAAATTTTCGCTATTTGGATATTTCACATTCTATTCTAAGTTATTCATACAATTCATGTTGTTGTTCATGTAATCGTAGTTCTTGTGCATGCTATCCATTCCAATTCATTGTTATGTTCATGTAATTCATGGTGTTGTACATGTAATCATAATAATTATGCATATGAGAATAATTACGAAAATTAATATACAAAATCCCTTGATTTTAGGATTAAACGGTTATCATTAAAATATGAGGATAATAAACTATTTATAATTAATTTTGACTATTTAGATTATAAAAATGAATGGACCAAATTAGTTCTTAGTTCTCAAAAAAATTGAAGTTCTCATTTGATACATATATATTTATATATATATATATATATATATATAGGGGTTGAATCCAGTGAGAACTCATCTTTTTTAGAACTCGAGAACTATGCACATACGTATAAAGTTGATGAATAAAATCTATAAAGTTGTGCACAACGAAAATAGTCTAAAATTGTTGTACAACACAATAATTTTAGAAAATTTTCGTTATGCATAACTTTATACCATTTTTTGCACCATCTTCGTCTTATACATGGTTCGTAGAGTTCGCAAAAAAATGTGATTCTCATTTGATCCACTTCATATATATATATATATATATATATATATATATATATATATATATATATATATAGGGAGTGGATCAAATGAGAACTCCAACTTTTGAGAACTAAGAACTAATGTGGTCCATTCATTTTTTAATCTAATGGTCAAGATTAATTATAAATAGTTAATTATCCTCATAATTTAATGATAACCGTTTAGCCCTAAAATCAAGGGATTTGTATATTGATTTTAATTATTCTCGTATGCATAATTACTACGATTATATGCATAACACCATGAATTACATGAACATAACAATGAATTGGAATGAATAGCATGCACAAGAACTATGATTATATGCATAACAACATGAATTATATGAACAACGAAAAATAAAATGTGAAATATCCAAATAACGAAAATTTAGGATTTGGCTATTTTATCATTAAATAATTATGTGTCGTCCGATCTTACTTAATCTAACGGTAGTTATTGGTTCTTAGTTCTTATCTAAGAGGTGGTTTCTCTATAACCAACCTCTATATATATATATATATAGGAGATGGTTCGGTGAGGAAATGATAATTTGGTAGAAATATGAATGAATCTGGCCTTTGATTTGCTATATCAATGGTTGAGATTTAATTTTGGTGTCTTCTGGTTTTGTATTTCGTGTACTACGTGGATTCTTGTGTAGCACTAGAACCCTTCATGTGCACACGTTGTAATGAAAGATGTGCTAAACTAATATATTTAGCATATGTGCTACAAATGGATGAAATATGTGCTAAACTAATATGTGCAATATAGTAATTCGATTGTCTTACACAAATACGAAAGATGTGCTACTATTCCTATTTTCGTACATTAAGAAGTTTTCTCACCATAACCAACTCATATATATATATATATATAGGAGTGGATCAATGAATCACATCTTTTGCGAACTCTGCGAACCATGATAAGGCGTTGAAGATGATGCACAGCGGTATAAAGTTGTGATAATGAAAACTTTCTAAAATTATTTTGTTGTGCAACAATTTTAGAAAGTTTTCGTTATGCACAACTTTATATTGCTTATGCATTATCTTCAACGCCTTATCATTTCTCAAGTTCTCAAAAGATGAGTTCACATGGATCCAACCCATATATATATATATATATATATATATATATATATATATATATATATAATTTCGTGTATGTCACATAATCAAATTATGCCCGAATTAATATGCCACATAGGCAAATTAAGTTTGATTCGATCATTAGGACACGAATATTAAAAATCTATAATCGTTATGGTCTAATTTATTATTATACTTAGGTTATGATACGGATGCAAAAAATTTAAAACGTTGAAATGATATATGTTATTTATCCCAAAAATTTGTCACGAGGCTTGGTCATCATTTACTCTGTACGAATCATTGTTTTACTTCATTTATGTTTTTGCATAAGTTTTCAATTTCTGAGTTTCAGCAATTATTATAAAGTTAAGAGATGAGAGTTAATGATGTGACTGTTGTTTTTATAACACATCTAAAGACATTTTTATCGGATTATCACATATATATAACGCATTTTTTACACGAAACACCATAAAACGACTCTTTCAATTTGTCACCATTGGGAAAAATACGAATTATAGTTTTATGGATTTTAAACTGTCTGTTGAATGACCATGAGCTTGATTCATATATAATTAAAAGGTCCAATCATACATACATATATCGTATTTTTCATTAATATGTATAATTGTTGCATTTTCCACAGGGATGATAAAAATGGTGCACACTCAAAAATAAAAGGCTTACCCTCAAAGAATGGCTTCCTCCCCTTTATTTTAAGAGAGGGAGGAAGGGGTGAATGCAGGCCATTACAAATAAAGTAGCCCAAACCTACAAATATACACAAAAATGAGCCAAAAAAAGGCAAAAGGAATTAAGAGATACCAAGGCACAACACAAGAAGCAGCTGTCACAAGCTCCCAGTTCAACCTGCTGCTTTTGCTGGTTTAAATTTGGTGATGTCAACAAGGACTCCAAAGAGCTTGTCCTCCGGTTTCGTCGGCTTACCAGACGGCACGTATGACAGTGCCGATACAGAGTAAGAAGATGCACCACCTCCCCTCAGTGACAAGCCAGACATAGTGTTTGGCTGAGCTTATAAGCTTAAAAACAGCTTATAAGCTGTTTTTGAGGAGCTTATAAGCTCAGCCAAACACCCTCATATTCTGCTCAAGATAATGGGCATTGGGCATTTGCTCGGGGCTATAACCGTATCCGTAGCCATAGCCGACCATTTGGTTGCCGTGCATCCGCTGAGGATACGTGTATCCCATCTGGTCGGATTGCGTTGGTTGATGATACGCGCTCATAGGTTGCATGCCCCCCATCATCTGGAAGCCCAGGTGGCTTGGATGCATATATGGTCCGACCACCAGGTTATTCGGCTCAGTTTTGGCCCGTGGGATGTACGCCCCACTAGGTTATGGCTGGAAATCATTGGCCGCTGCTTGTGTGACTTGTGAGTCTTGAGGCTGGCTAATGGCTGACATGCTGTTGTCCAGTTGGGCTTCCCAAGGGGGGGGAATTACTGCTACTTTCAGAACCTACCAATATAAATATATGAACTCAGATATAGGACACGATGCATCCACCCGAATTAAATATAATTGTGATTAATAAACCCTAATTGTAGATTACTAAACCATATTTGAGGAATAATGAACCCTAATTGGATTTACTTAAGGATGGATGCACCATACATCCGGATGTAACAAGTTTTTGCCCTCAGACATTGCCTCTATGAAAATGGAAGTTAATCCTCAAAAAAGTGGACAGAAACAAATAAACAAGATTGCATCGACCCATAACTTTAGAGCCTATTCGATTCACGCTGTGGGATCTTCAGAAAGACAGGGAGGAATTTCAGTTTGTTCTTTATCGAAATAAAAAGGAAACATACCATAAATTGGTGAGTCTGGCAGCTGTTGCTGGTTTGTCTGACGATTCCACGCGAATGTAGGTCCTTGCGAGTAGGTCGACTGGTTATGTTGCGGTGCCAGCAGGCTGGAAGCGCTTCCATTCTGGAATAGAGAAGGTTGTGGAGACTGACCGTTACTTTGTGGCTGAAAATGAGGTGATGAGGAATACGCTTGTCCATTGGAATTTGAAGATTGAATGTTGCTCTGTGGAAACATATCCACCAGAGCAAGAATATTCTGCTGGGACGCAGCAGGGCTCGGTGGCTGAGGCTCCGACAAAGGAACAAGTGCCAGAGAGTCTGCTGCCGGCGAGCTGAAATCATCTCCACTCAATAGATCAACTTTTGCTGTAGTTGTGAATTGGCCATTAGTTGGTGAAGGAACAGTGAGCAGCAACTGCGTCTCTAAATTGTATGAGTTTGAGATGTCGATCTGAAAGTGATATTTGCATATCTTAGGAGACAGATAACCCGATTCAAGCACAGACACACACACATCAAAAAAAGAAGAAGCAAGAAAGAGTGTAATGCAAAGGTAACAAGTCAAAAGCTTGATGGCCTAAATTCTTAGAGTATCAGACTCCTGCAAATAAAAATTTGTCATTTTTATATAAAATCCATCATTAGTAGTGCAGGTATCCCTTTAACTGGTTGAACCTTTCTTGGCAACTGAGCATGAAAATTCTGCACATAAACTTCAATTTATACCGATAAGTGAAAAATAATTAGAAGAGGAACTAATTTGTGACCGCTGTCAGAAGAAATTTAATAAGAAAATGTTTATCTAAAAAAACCAAAGTGTCGTTCCGTCAACTTAAGTGACCCAGGCAGAATTCTTGAGAATAGATTAAGAATTCAGGATAAACCACCAAGTTTTATGATAACCCAGAGCAGGTGAACCACAAATATTAAACAAGTTGGGAAATTCCGACATCCACATATTTCATACTTGGCTGGCAGCCTTTTTCATTTAAAATGAACTCTTAAAATTTGATAATATTAAATTTTTAACTAGTCCGAACACGGTAGCAAATAAGCAGCCAATTTCGCTTTCCATGGAACCAGCACAAAGAGGTACTTGCTAATCTTGTTACAAGAACTATTAGGAACCTGGAAAGTACATACGGCATATTTTGACTAAGCTATCCCAGCTGTAAGGACTGACAGAAAATTCAACATTCTATAATTCATCATACCTCTTTGTTATCAGGTGATGGAGTCCGAGGTTCGTTGGTTCAAGATCCTGCCGATCATACGAGCTAGAGTCAAGAAGTTCAAGGATGTCCTGCATGGATTAGTTCAAGAAGTTTGGGCTCAAGAATTGTCCAAGAAGCCTATTGGAGTTGGCGGTCCAACCAGCCCATGAGCAGTCAATTTAATTATGACGAATGGATTTGATTTTGAAGACTTTTAGTATCTTATTCTGTGGTATATGTGGGCCACGTTTTTTATATGTATTTTCGCAGCCTATTTATGATTTATTCTTTTTAGAATTGATATTAGATTATCTAGTTTCATAGTTTATTTGTTTTTCTTCCTTTTAAATTAGTTTCTTTCTATGAATTATTTCCTTCTTTGATAAGGATTAGAGTCCTTATTTGATAAGGATTAGAGTTCAATTTTCAGCTTATATAAAGGCTTGTAAGATGACGAAAATTTTCAGCTTTTGATTTCAATAAAAATATATTGGTGAGTTTTATTCTCTCTTCAACAGCTCTTCGAAATTCTTGTGTTTTGCCAAGTAATTTCATTATCGACTTATCAAGCGGATATCCACCCCGTTTGTGGCATCTTTTATCTCTCTCGTGTTGTTGAGGCGAGTTGCTATTTGGGTCGTAGGGGTCAAGTATTGTCTGAAGGTTATTAGAGGGTCGACTTCAAGGATTGGAGTATCCATCATATTTGTTCGTCGTTCGTTTCCGCATCTGATTCTAGGCTACGTATTCGCATCAATTTCTAACTGATTGGTGAGGATTGTATCATCAGGACCTAGAGCGTTCAGCATTTCTGCAAGGACATACATAATACCACGAGCATTTTCAATCTCTGCCGGGCTTACATAGAAAGATCTACCATCAAATCTTTTAAAAGGATATTTTTAACCGCCAAGATAGTAAAGCAAATGCGTAGAAGTGTAAAAACCTACAACATATTTCATGCAGCTTCAACTCAGATATCCAAAATAATAATGAACATTCACCTGGAAAGTAGATACCATTAAGGAGAAAGGAAAAGGTGAGTAAAGACATGATATCTCAAGAAAGTGATCGCATCCCACTACAGTTTCAATTCATCAAACAAAACGAACCGCAAACCTTTACAAGTTCAATTAACCTCAGGAACATCATTATTCAAAATAGAATAAAATAAAAAGAATGTAGATATTCAAGTAAGGCCCCACTAATATTAAATTTCTAGCAACATGTACAATTAATAATATACAAAGAAGTTAAGAAAAAATGTACCTCAATGTTGGAAATTCAGGTTCGATAGATGCTGGAGGCGGTCTAGACTCAGGATTACCGACATTTGGCGGTGCGAAAATAGGTATTGACATCTCAGAAATTCGAGGGAAAACTGCTCCAAGGCGCTGACAAAATGCCTTAGCAGAAATAAGCAACATCTTGGTATATCTGGCATTGGACATGAAAAAATGTAAACTAGCAAGTAATGAGTAAGTCATGAATATGCTAGCACAGCATACCAATAACTCCTGATAAGCTGCAAAGCATTGAGTATACCTTGCCCTTGGTCCTCTAAAGGCTTCTTGCCAAGTATATATTAAAATCAATATCTTCTCTTTCACATGAAAGTCTGGCTGCAAAGATGAAAATTTGTGTCATTAGAAACACACAAATTATTTGGAAAGGGGAACTAATGGTCGCCGCAATAATTAAACTACCTTCTTCTTCACTATTTTCACCATCCATGTGGCAACTCCCTCTCAGCAACAAGCACATGGAAAATATCTCCACAGTTCCTCACAATGGTCTCCAATAGCTAGAAAACAAAACAAAACCCCAATTTTTGACATTTCATTAAGTGCAGAAAATCAGATACACCTCCTACAAACGTTCTTTAGTGGCATAGGGTGAGAACTACCAAATGTGATTAAAGGAAACCTTTATTGTCATGTATAAATAAATAGAAATGAGAATAGAGCTATTCAGTTTCCCTGATGCACGTATACTCTTAGTTTGGACCCTATCTGTGATTTGTTGCAATCAAGGTTCTTATTACTCGTTGTTATTCGGAGTGCGTGAAATGCGAATAAAAGCGTTTAAAGGGAATGCTATATATAACCGAGGCAAGAGTTAGACTCTTTCTCCAGAAGATAATATTGCTCCACCACGATTGCACGCGGTTCAGCGACAATTATCTCCAAGATACAGCGGTTTAACAAATACGAGTAGTTGCACTACTAGACGTATTTTCGGCGAACTACTAGACACTCGGGACGAGAGGATTTTGAAGAATGAATGAGTAGATTGATTATCTTCGTTACGGTGTGTTTAATCATCTTCGCAGGTCCCTTTTATAGCCACGGTGCTGTTCGTGAAGTGATGCGAAGGCCCAGCTGGCGACCGAACGGTGCGTCGATCGAGCTATCGGGTTAGCCCGAACCGGCGTGATGGTTCGTCCATGCACGAGCCCAACCGCTCCGCCACGTAGTCGAGTCCGACGTGTCGCCCGAGCCATCTTCAGGTGCCATGTTGGCAAAACTTTGGCTCCTCAAAGCTCGCCTCGCGCGCGAAGTGCAAAGTGCGCCTCTAAAGCGCCCAATGCGACAAGTGCGGCGTGCGTGCTCGGACTCGGACTCTCGGACTCGGATGGTGCTTCGCACCATCCTCGTAGCATTGGGTTAGCCATAAAATAGCTAATTAAAATCCACTAGGGTGCACCATAGATGGTGCGCACTGATTATTCTTATTGATGTGAACTCGTTTATAAATAGCTTAGAGCTTCCTTATTTTTCCAATGTGAGATAGAAAACTTATTCCCACCATTAAGAAGTCATCTTTGTGCATTAATTGTTCATTCATCCCACAATGGATTTGAACACATAAATACACTAAATTGATCTACACAAAATGTAGATTCAAATCTAAGCTCATATACAAATTTATTCCAACAATCCCACATGAATGATGATTAATGCAAATGCAAGTTTTATCAAAATCCCGAGCGACCTATTATTGCATTAGGATAGGTAGTTATTGGCTTTGAACCTTCCTTAGTATAGTGTTATCGGTTTACTCAACGCTCGGTGAACACGATGTCTTGAACCGACCAGTTTTGTGTAAACCAAGACAATAACACATACACAATAATAGATACACTATCTTTCGTTCTCACGTTGTGTCCATTTGGCCTTGGACCATATCTTGATTCATAAGTGTTATTTATTTGAGCGGCCCACACTTCACACTTAGATAGGTGATCTCCATGAAGAGTATCTTGCTCTACTCCACCAATAAGGCTATAGGAATCATTAAAGTTCTTTAAAACTTACTCTTTACCACGAGCTGAGGTTACACTTGAGCAGCTACGAGAATGGATTATTGAGATTTCAAGTGTATAACTTAAACCTTCATAACTTAGTTGTCTCTTTGAACCAAGTTTTGGGATCTCCAATCATCATGGTTGAGTTACCATTATGAGCGTTCTTTAAGCGTGGATTTTAATCCCATTCCCTTCTCGCATTGTATAATTGATCACGATTAATACCTTTAGTAAGCGGATCCGCTATATTGTCTTTTGACCTTACATAGTCAATACACATTATACCGATCGTGATCAATTGTCTAACGGTATTGTGTCTTGACGAATGTGTCGAGACTTACCGTTATACATGCTACTTTTAGCTCTCCCTATGGTCGACATGCTATCACAATGCACCATAACGGGAGGTATGGGTTTTCAACAAGGAATATCTTCTAAGAAATTTCTTAACCATTCGGCTTCTTCGCGACTTTATCTAAAGCAATGAATTCGGATTCCATTGTAGATCGAGCTATACAAGTTTGCTTAGAAGATTTCCATGACCTCGCCTCCACCTATGGTGAACACGAATCCACTTGTGGATTTGGAGTCTTTGTATCGGATATCAATTTGCATCACATGTATCCTTCCAAAGCAGTTGGATATCTTGTGTAGTGTAAACTATAGTTCAAAGTATGTTTTAAATACCTTAGAACTCTAGTTAATGCGGTCAATGATCCTTGCTTGGATTACTTGTGAACCGACTCAACTTGCTAATTGAATATGCTATGTCGGGTCTTGTACAATTTGCTAAGTACATTAGACTTCCAATGACCCTAGCATAGTCGATTGGGATATCGGGTCTCCTCGATTTTAGCTAAGTGTAGACTTAAATCAGCAGTGTCTTAGCCGGAGGTAGATCATAAACTTTGAATTTCTTAAGCACGTTCTCAACATAGTGAGATTGTGATAAGACAATTCCATCATGTGTTCTAGAAATTTTAATTCCTAGAATCACATCACTATCCCAAGTCTTTCATATCGAATGTTCTCTTCAACATTTCTTTAGTATTCATGATTATATCACGATTACTACCCATTATGAGCATGTCATCAACATAAAGACATACAATGACAAAATTATCGGATGTCCTTTAATGTAAACACATTTGTCGCATTCATTAATTTTGAATCCATTTGACATCATCACTTGGTCAAATTTCCCATGCCATTGTTTGGGTGCTTGTTTAAGTCCGTATAAAGACTTAACAAGTTTGTAAACTTTGTTTTCTTGTCAGGGATAACAAACCCTTGAGGTTGTTCCATGTAAATTTCATCTTCTAAATCCCATTTAGAAATGCCGTTTTACATCCATTTGATGTACTTCAAGATTATCAACGCACTATAGCAAGTAGCGTTCTTATGGATGTAATCTTTGTAACGGTGAGTATGTATCAAAGTAGTCATACCCTTCCTTTTGTTTGTAACCCTCGCTACCAAGCGTGCTTTGTACTTATCAATAGTTCCATCGGCATTGAACTTTCTCTTTAGAATCCACTTGCATCCTAAAGGTTTACAACCGGGAGGAAGGTCAACGATTTCCAAGTGTGATTGTTTAAGATAGATTCAATTTCATTATTGATAGCTTCTTTTCATAGAGCAGCATCAGGACCAGACAATGCTTCCTCGATTGTCTTAGGATCATCTTCCAACGAATAAACCACAAAGTCTGGACCAAAGAACTTTGCAGTTTTTGTTCGTTTTCCTCGTCTTGGTGTAGGTGTTGGCTCAACATTTGGTCCAATATTTTCTGACGAGTTTTCTTCATAAGTTCTCTTCTTAGAACTTGCGTCGTTCTTTTCTTTCTTGGGAAATATAGTTTCAAAAATGTAGCATTTCTTGATTCTATGATCATTCCTCATGCATGTCGGGTATTTCCGACTTGTGTACCAAGAAATGATATGCGCTACTATTGTTTGCATATCGATGAAGATGCAATCAATAGTTTTAGGGCCTATCTTAACTTGTTTTGGTTTTGGTACTTGAGACCTTTGCGAGACACCCCACACTTCGTGTATTTGTAGGATGGTTTCTACCTTTCCATAATTCATATGGAGTTTTATCTTGTTTCTTTTGGGGTAACTTGTTTAATATTTTATTTGCCGAAAGGATAGCTTCCACATGTTATGTGGTGGCCGAGCTAATCAACATAACATTCATCATTTCCTTTAACGTTCTATTTTTCGTTCGGTAATACCATTTGATTGTGGTGAGTAAGGTGCCGTTGTTTGATGAATAATACCGTTTTCACGACAAAATTCTTCAAGCGGTGCAACATACTCGCCACCACGATCACTCGAATCATCTTGATTTTAGCGTTGAGTTGATTTTCAACTTCACTCTTGTAACTTTTGAAAGCTTGAATGCTTCGTCTTTGCTTCTCAAAAGATATACGTAACAAAATCTTGTGCAATCATCTATAAATGTTATAAAATAATTCTTTCCACCTCTAGTTTGCACAAGTTTTAAATCACATAAGTTAGTGTGAATCAATTCTAGAGGTGTAGTTGATCTTTCCACCGAATGAAAAGGTTTCTTTGCCATTTTTGCTTCAACACAAATTTCACACTTATTGTGTTGATTAAATGATATTTTTGGCAATAGCTCTAAATTCACTAATCTTCGTAGTGTATTTATATTTGCATGTCCTAATCTATCATGCCATAAATTAGGAGACTCAATCACATATGCAACACTTTCTTTTATTTCAACATTGGAGATTACATTGAGTGCACTTAGCTTGAAAAGGTCATTATCTAGATAGTCTTTTCCTATAAAGTGACCATTTTTTGTCATTACAACTTTGTCTCGCTTCAAATACTAGTCTAAAACCGACTTTGCTCAAAAGCGAACCGGACACAAGATTCTTGCGAATGTCGGGAACATGCGACACGTTGGTCAACGTCACTTTCAATCCGAAGTCATCTTTAGCACAACTTTTCCCGTTCAACGATCTTGGAAGCTGGAGTTGCCCATGTACAACTTCCTCTTTCGGTGGCGGGTTCATAGGTGGAGAACATTGACTTATCGGCACAGATGTGCTTTGTAGCACAAGATGTCAACCCACCACCCGGTTGGGTTGCTTACCATGTTGACTTCATCTACAACGCAGATAAATCGAGTTCGAGATAAGTCGAGGGTATCGTTTTTCTCCGTCACGTTTGCTTGTTGATGACCATCTTTCTTCTTTGGTTTCGACAATCCTTCGCCATGTGCTCGGGTTTGCCACAGTTGTAGCAATCTCCTTTGATCCTCTTTTGCTTTTTCGGTCTTGCTTCTTCCCGTTGAACTTCGTTTCTTGTTGTTGGTGCTCGACTCGGCTAGATTTGCCTTTGCCTCCATAGGCGATTTCTTTGCCATGTTGTCGATTTCGGTTGTCTTCTTGATCCTCAATCCTACAATAAGATCTTCAAGTCCCATCTCCTGCGTTTGTGTTTGAGATAGTTCTTGAATTCTTTCCACATTGGTGGTAATTTCTCGATCATTGCGACAACTTTGAAATGATTGAAAGTTCCATACCTTCGGCGAGAATATCATGCGAATCAAGCGGAGTTCTTGCACTTGTTCAAGCACCGTCTTGCTATCCACCATTTTGTAATCTAGGAAGCGTCCGACGACAAACTTCTTTAGACCGCATCTTAGTCTTGTATTTTGTCTCTAAAGATATCCATAGTTCCTTGACGTCTTGGCATTAGAGTAAACACTATAGAGTGTCGTCTAACCCATTGAGGATGTAATTGCGACACGAAAGTCGCTATGATGCCATGCATCTAACGCATCGCGTTTTGTTCATCGGTCTCATCTTCCTCCACGGTGGGAGGTGACTCATTCAAGAAACGTGCCAAATTGAGGTAGTCGGTGAAAAGCATTTTAGATTGCCAACGTTTAAATTGAACACGAGAATTTTTCGACTTTTCGGCATGAACATGGGCATTCGAACGTTGCTTCGACTTGTCGTCATTTCCACAGACTATTATCTTGCGATTGTTATTATGCGGAGTGCGTGAAATGCGAATAAAGCGTTTAAAGAGAATACTATATATAACCGAGGCAAGAGTTAGACTCTTTCTCCATGAAGATAATATTGCTCGCTTCAAATGCACGCGGTTCAACAACAATTATCTCCAAGATACAACGGTTTAACAAATCGAGTGGTTGCACTACTAGATGTATTTTCGCGAACTACTAGATAGTCGGGACGAGAGAGGATTTTGAAGAATGAATGAGTAGATTGATTATCTTCGTTACGGTGTGTTTAATCATCTTCTGCAGGGTCCCTTTTATAGCCCCGGTGCTGTTCGTGAAGTGGTGCGAAGGCCCAGCTGGCGACCGAACCAAGCGTCGATCCGAGCTATCGAGTTAGCCCGAACCGGCGTGATGGTTCGTCCATGCACGAGCCCAACCGCTCCGCCACGTAGTCGAGTCCGACGTGTTGCCCGAGCCATCTTCAGGTGCCATGTTGGCAAAACTTTTGGCTCCTCAAAGCTCCTCGCGACGATGCGCGCGGCGCTCTAAAGCGCCCAATGCGACAAGTGCGGCGTGCGGACTCGGATGGTGCCGCACCATCCTCGTAGCATTGGGTTAGCCATAAAATAGCTAATTAAAACCCACTAGGGTGCACCATAGATGGTGCACACTTGATTATTCCTTATTGATGTGAACTCGTTTATAAATAGCTTAGAGCTTCCTTATTTTTCCAATGTGGGATAGAAAACTTATTCCCACCATTAAGAAGTCATCTTTGTGCATTAATTGTTCATTCATCCCACAATGGATTTGAACACATAAATACACTGAATTGATCTACACAAAATGTAGATTCCAAATCTAAGCTCATATACAAATTTATTCCAACAACTACAGGGCAGAAAAATGTTATGAAAGAGAAGTCAAGCTTACAGTCAGAGCAAGGAGCTGGACTTTGGGCCGTCTGCTACATAGGTGATTCTTTATGCCTTTTACAACATCTTTGGCTTGTCTGATACATACATGAGACGCCATGAGCTCACAGAAGGCATGTGCTATGCTTTCTCGAGACGAACAACCAGAATGCACATAACGAGGTGAAGCTACAAATCCACAAAGTGCTAGGATACAACTACTCAAGGCATCATAATTATCATTAAAAGGGAGCCAGGGCACTTAATCATCTTCACTCATCAATCTGAGATATAAGTCACTACTATGTAACACGATATTGTGGATATAAATTCTGACATGCAAATGGCAACGAGTTACATTGATCATAAACCAAATCGTCTGATAAACTCCTAAAAACAACTAACAATATGTTCAAACAGTAGTTCAAGTCAGTGACATCCTAAAATTAGCATGAAGATCGTCATGATCACAAGATCAAATAGTAGTTCAAGCCAGTGACATTCTAAAATCATCATGACACTGCAACAAAAAAACCTTTTTCAAACACTGAAAAGTGCCCCAATATATTGTCTTTGGGGGCACTTTTGATTTTCGGGGCACTATCATAGTGTTGCTAAGTATCATGTCCCAAAAGAGTTTGGGGCACTTCAAAGTGTCTTTGGGGGCACTTTTTAATTTTTTTTAGATTTTTTTAAAATTTTCCTCTAAATTTAATATATCTAAGTGTCCCAATAATATATCTTAGAGGCATTTAATAAAAAGTGACTCTAAATAAGTGTCCCAATATCTGTTTTTTGTTGTAGTGTGAAGTTCGTCATTTCCGCTAACCAGCTAGCTCCAACAATTCTAATCATTCCAAACATAATTATGTTATGAATATATCTATGCAGGAATAAACGTTCTTTCATTAATAAAAGCGTATCCCTAGTGAAGTTGTTAGCCTGTTAGTTAGTGTGTTAGTGAAGCCGTTAGAGAAGTCGTCACTATCAGTGTGGAGATGACAATCTACTATAAATGGGAGATGCCAATCTGTATAAATGGGAGAATTTCACTTTGTAATGGGATCTTGAATTTGAGGTTCCTACTTACTAAAATAATTTATATAATATGTCATGTTGCTTACAAACTGTTGGTACTGCTTACAAACTGTTAGTAATGGCTGACAAATTGTTATCCCAAAATACTATATCTATGATCTTATAATTCATAATTCAATATTCCATGTATTTTAGGGAATTTTGAATCAGTTCGAGTAATCATTAACACATATAATCCAAATCTAATCATAGTGAATCTAAGATGATAAGAACTCGATCTTAGTTTGGTCCTACGCATAGGAAGCATCGACCTTCGGCCTATTTGAAGGTGTACATCTTATTACCCCGAAAAATAAAAAATCTGCTCGATTACATTTTAGATAATGTCATTCACAAATTAAATATATTAATAATTCAATAATTACTATGTTAATATATTAATTACTCCACAATACACAACAATTATAATAATTCATTGATAATATAGTCATGTCTTCTGTATTATGTGTATAGTCATTAATTTATAAAACTTATACATTACAAAAATATAAATATGGCAGTGGCGTTAATTTTGTCTTAGGGTTTAAGACTTGTTTGGCCTTTTGGGTGTCAGTGTCACCATCATTGCCGAAATGCTTAGCGAACACGTAGTACCTCATTGATTAATACGGTGTGTCTATTGTATTTCACAAATATTTTCTTTTAAGTAACATGGTAAAAAATGGCCTGAATTGAGGAGTGAAATTCAGAAATTGGTAATGGTTTGACACCCATGTCAGTTGAGTAAACATGAGATAACTAGGTCACCTGGTCTTTTACCATCTCTACTGGTTCCAACGCAAGCATGGCATGCAGCATCTTACGATGGACTTTATCGAATGTCTACCTATATCTAACGGTAAGGATTCCATTTGGGTTGTAGTAGATAGGTTTACAAAATATTCTCACTTTACACCACTACACCATCCTTACACTGCTTCTCAAATAGCTCAACTTTTTATTGACACTATCTATAAGTTGCACGGTTCACCTATTAGTATTACATTAGATAGGGATAAGATCTTTACCATTCTTTTTTGGAAGGAAATGTTCTCTATTTTGGGTATACAACACCATCTCAGTACAGCCTACCACCCCAAACGGATGGTCAAAGTGAACAAGTTAATCAATGCTTGGAGACTTATTTGCGATGCATGACCAACCAGAATCCTATGAAGTGGACTCGGTGGATTCCTCTGGTGAGTTATGGTATAATACTAACTTTCACTCATTCATTTCAGTAACACATTTTCAAGCTCTATATGTCTATGTCCCAGCGCTTTGGCCATATCCACCTACACTCGACCTCGAGTCATTGGGGTGGAAGCATCGTCTGAGAAGAAAGAGATTCGATTGCGGCTCAAGCGTTTGTTGCAAAGCTCAAGATAGAATGAAACACTTTGCGGATAGGGCGTGAGTCGAGAGAGTTCGCGGTCAACCATTGGGTCTACCTCAAACTTAAACAGTACAAGCAATCATCACTTCGTGCGCATCGTGAGTGGAAGCTCAGTCCACGTTATGATAGACCTTTCTAGATTTTAGATCGCGGATCAATTGCATACCGTCTTGCATTACCAGCGGATGCAAAAATTCACCTTATTTTTCACGTCAGTCAGCTCAAAAGAAGTGTGCAACCAGATGATCGAGCCAGTACTAATTTGCCTGAGTTCGATGACGATGGAGCTACAATTCTACAACCAACACCAGTGTTGGATCGGCGGATTATCAAACACAACAACAGACCACAGGCACAGCTGTTGATCAAATGGGCACATTTACCAACAGAAGAAGCTACGTGGGAGGACTATCAGACCATTACACAGCGATGTCCACATTTGACGGCTTGAGGTCAAGCCTTTTGTAAGGAGGGGTATTTGTTATGAATATATCTATGCAGGTATAAACGTTCTTTCATTAATAAAAGTGTATCCCTAGTGTCAAGTAGTTAGGTTGTTAGAAAGTTGTTAGCATGTTAGTTAGCGTGTTAGTGAAGCCGTTAGAGAAGTCATCATTATCAGTGTGGAGATGACAATCTGTATAAATGGGAGATGACAATCTGTATAAATGAGAGAATTTCACTTTGTAATGGAATCCTGAATTTGAATCCAAAATCAATTACCATTGTTTCTTCACTTTTCTCTCAAACACACCAGCACACATGCACTCTTACAGGTTGATCTTCGTAAATGCATCTTGAAGATCTGTTACGATTGCATTGTGAACGGTAGAGGTTGTCGATTATCAGCTGATCGGCTAACAAATTATAAAGCTCGTTTTATTTTATTCAACACATTACTAAAATCAAATCATATGCCAACTAAAAAGCATACTGGAAAAAAAAAAAAAAAGGAAATCTGAGCAATCATTACACTAAAAGAGCTTGTAAAACAATATACAACTTAGGAGAATTACATAGGATCCGAATTGCAGATATCGCAGATCTCGATATTTCTTGCCCAATCTGGACCGATCAGCATATCGCTCGTAGCTCGTTCCATCATCGCATTCATCATTTTCGTTCCCTAAAAGAATCTCGCTAGATAAAAATCAACAATCACAACCGAAGCTGCCGCAACACCGACGGCGGTACCAGCCAGGAAATTACGGCAACGCCTCCGAGATTAAGCTTCAAGTTAAATAATTGCTTTTCTCGAAGACGTCGGATCGCGAGTTTTATCAAATAGATTGAGATTTTGTTGAATTAGGGATGGGAATATATATATATATATATATATATATATATATATATATATATATATATATATATATATATGGTTGGGTTCTGTTGTCACACCCCGGTTCAGGAGATAAAGAAATGGGCTACGTGGCGATACTACTAGCCTTTCTTTAATAAATGGATATAATGTGCCCTTAGAGTTGGACAACACATTCTTGGCAAAAGATACATCATAATTGTACATTAAAAATATGACCAAAATAATATTTATACTATCTCGCAGCGGGATCAAGTTCGAAGGTGCGAGGGCGAAATGACATTTCACACTAAGCATATATTATATATAAATAACAATCGCTATAAAGCGATGACAAAAGAGATTCGTGATTAAACGACTTAGGAATATTAATATGGTGAAAAGACGGTCTTCACCATGTGAAGATAAGGCAATGATAAATCAACATATTCTTTGGAGAAACATCAACAACCCTTCCTCACCGCATGGCGTCCCATCACGTAGCTCAATGCAAAGGGTTTTGAAAAGCAATTGCGGTGAGTACTAATATACTCGATGGGTTTAGCCATTTGAAAACATTTGCGAAACCATTTGTTAGAAGAATAATTCATGCTTTGAGCAGTATAACATAGAAATATTTAAAGCATTCTATGCACACGTAAAAGCAGTTATAGATCCATTTTCAGTCTCTCATGTATTGGTGCTTCGCTTGTCGATGTGAACATGTGGGTGTAGCCAGAGATCCACTACCATGCATGTTTGAAATAGGAGGAACCCGAGTCGGCGACACCGAGATAAGTGGGGACCCGCAATACCCCTGTGTGTACACTAACACGACCGGGCGATCCAATCGCTTCTGTTGGCGAGATCCGATCGTTAAACAACGGGAGCACTTTACACAATAGAGTTAAAACATTTATAACATGGATATTCATTTGCATTTTCATAAAACATTTAGAGTTCGATAACTCGAACATCTTTGGAAAGTAAAACCCACCTTTATATTGCAAATCCAAGCAATGAAAATGATTGGTCGAATCCCAAGTATCCTCTTACGTAGGGCTGCAAGATAAGTCTCAACTTAAAATATAGTCCTAAAACCAACCTTAACATCTATCATAATTGTCATCACGTTCTAACTAGATTATTACACGGGTTTCGAATTTCAAATTAAAACTTTGAGATTTAATTTCTCATTGCACCAACAATACACTTGCTCGACTTTGACTTTAAAAGCTTAATTTGATTTTGAAAATCAAATTATCAAAAATACTTTTATTACAAAGTATTTACAACTTTAGTTTATTTTAGATAAACTATTTCAGAATCAACGTACAATCAAGCGATATAAATGCTTAATATATGTGCATATAATAATGCTTATGCATAAATCGTGAAAATAACACCTCGAGCAATAATAAACCCAATAAGTCCAAAACCATTTATATACTTGATAATTTCCTTAAATATAGTTGCATAACTAAATTATTATGATAATAAATCACATTATAACATGATAGAAATCCACAAATTATAAACACGTAGCACAATTAACTTATTATGCTAATAAATCACATGATATAATTCAAGACTCCAATAAATTAGAAACCCATTTTATTAGATCAACTTATTACTTAAAAGTTTAAGGTCTATTTAGTTTAATTAAACAAAGCCCATATTCAAAGTAAAAGCTAAAGCCCAAAACAAAAAGAACAAATAAATAAATAAATAAATAAAAGGAAATAGGAAAAGAAAATAAATTAAACACAAAACTCTCTCTCTCTCTTCGGCTCTCATTCTCCAGAACCATCTCTCTCTCTTCCCTCCCCTCATTTCTTTCTTCAAGCCGCCGCCTGCCACCACCTGCCGCCATCCGCCGTCGAAATCCGGCGACCTCACCGGCAGCTAGCCATTCCTCGTCTACCCTTCTCCATCTTCTCTCTCTATTTTCGGTTCTCCTTTCCAGAATCTCTCTCCCTCCCTTTCTTCTCCCTCGCGACCCCGCCGCCAGCCGCCTGCCGCCGTCGGCAGCGACGGTGGCCACCGCCTCTTCCCCACTCCCTTCTCAGTCCAGACCTTCCATCCCCAAAATTAAAACCCTCCTCTGACCCAAAGCCCTTCGACGCCCCTTCCCCTTGCCGCCGCCGCTGCATGCCTCCGGCGACCCCACGTCGGCAGCTACCACCATCATTCCTTCCTCGTCTCTCTTTCTCCACCCTCTGCCGCTCGACCCACCTTCTCTCTCCTGACTCTCTCCTCATTTCTGTAAAATAAGACTAAACCATCCCCCGATGCTCACGCCGCCACAGCCGTCGATTCCGGCGACCACGGCACCAGCCATCCACCCTTTGTCGCCTCTCCCCCTCTCTGCTCCCTCTTCCCTCTCTGCCTACCGAACACCAGCAGCAACGCCGAATCCCCGACGCTGCTGCCCCACCTTCGTCTCTCTCTCTATGTGGTCGGACGGTCGACAGCAGCCCATCGCCGCCGTCCCTTCAATGATGGTCACCACCACCTCAACTCACCGCAACCCAACAAATCAACACAGCAGCAAATACGCACACAAAACAGGGAAAAATAACAAATCAAAGAGTTGTTCATTTTTCTTTATATGAATTAGTTACAAAAGTCCATATCTTATGTTGATTTGCTATTGTAGAAAAAGAATATGCAAGTCTCTGTATGTGTGTGTTTAATTTGCTGGATTGTTGTGGAATATAATTCATGTATACATGTGATGGTTCTCTGCTAAAAAGGAAAATAATAGTTATTGGATTTCTATATCTGGAGTTATCACTTTGTTGTGCAGGGAAGGATACAATAATAATCACATGGGTTATATCTTAAGTTCTTACCCATCCGGTGTCCTGGAGTTTATTGGTTTTACTGGTTCTGTGATATCGATTGGGGATGTCGATTGGGAATGATGCTTTTGTTCTGCAGCTTATGGCAATGTGTATTATGCAAGCAGGTGTGAGATGAGGTTGTGTCTGGAAAAAAAAAGATTTGTAGGCTAGTAAGATGGATGGAATCCTACTGTAGTAACATTTGGTAGAAGAAAGAAACGGAGATTTAGAGGAAAGGCGTCTATTTTTCAGACGTGGTGGTGCAAGAAAATTGGAAGCCAATTGATGGATTTATAGATGGGTAGAGGCGACGTGGAAGAAGGAAATCCATGTTTCCTAAATTTTAATTAAGTTAATAATGAAAAATTGATTAGCAAAATATCTCACAATAAAAATTTGCTTCAATTAATTGACCAATTTGGGTTGCAAAACAAATATACAAGTTTGGACTTATACCTCAAAAATTTCGGCCCATTACTCAATTAAAGTTAAAGGGCCATTAACCAAAATCATTCTTATAAATGACTATAGGCATGTATCACAAAGTCTCATTTTAGAAATGCAAGATAATTTTTCTAGAGAAATAAATCAAGCTTATATTTCTAAACGAATCTAAATAAATCCTCATAGTCATATATATGCAGATAGAGCATTGTAAATCCGACTTTGCTTTAGAACTTTCATAAATTCATTGTTGGAATTAAAATCTATTTTTTTTTTTCACCGGGTGCGAATCATCTTAAATTCTAAATTCAAGAATTCTTCTAAAACTTATTTGTAGAAACACGAGATATTACACAGTAGTCGCGGTCGCCGGATAGTATGTAGTCTCAATCTAGGCTTACATTGTGGTATGTGGATAGCATGGACAAGCGACACATGGCATAACATTTTTTATTTTTTCTTTATTTTCGTTGAGGAGCAACACGGTAATTTTCTCCTTCTTCTTCTTCTTCTTCTTCTTCTTTGCAACTGCATCTTGTTCATCGGAGAAGAATAGGAAGCCAACAACAATAATGGCACAATGGAGGCGGTCGCGGTGGCGGTATTCTGACGACGACGATCGCGGTGGTGATCATTGCACGAAATTACAGAAAAATCATTGATTAGTTGCTTAAAATTAATGAAGAAAAATAAATAGAATTTTAGGATAAGATTGAGGTATCGAGAGAGATGATGACTATAGTGATGTTTATGGTAAAGTTCGCAAAAAAATTGGAGTAGGAGACGGTGGTTTACAGTGGAATTTGCCGGAAATCAAAGAAATAAGTGAATCGGAGAAGGAAACGACGAGATGATGCCATCTACGAAGAATATGCATATTGATACACATAAACCTGCATCATAATACACATAAACCTGCATCATAATATACATAAACCTGCATATGCATAATAATATATAGGCATGCATATTAAAAAACAAAACATGCATACGATTAACATAAATATGCATACGACTAAACATAAACATGCATAGAATAAAACACAACCCTGCATGCTTTGAAACAAAAATTATCATTTTCGATATCTCTTTTCTCTCTTCTTCAATATGCACAAACACTTTCTTGTTGATCATTTGCTTTCTTTCTTGTTGATCATTTTGTTTTCTTTCTTGTTGATCATATTTTTCTTTCGAATTATGAAACTAAAAGTAATTGATCTAAACTAGAGAATAAATTATGGATAAATCAATATCACATGTATTTTCGTGTTCAACATTATGTTATTCTTTGTTCAAGCATATGTAATTTTTTTGTTTTAAAACATGTATGATTCGTTTTTCTGTATCACATAACAAATCAAATTGTGTGATTTTGTGTTCAACCACATGCAGTTTTATATATAACAATATGCATTTTTGTGTTCAATGATATGCATTTTTCTGTTTAATTACATGCATTATTTTTTTTTCGCAATCACATAACAAATCAAATTACTAATCTATCCTTATTATAGCGAAATTAAGCTTAAAAGTCGGAAAAATCTCAACCATAGGATCTATGAGATGAATGGATGAGATTGAGTACTACATGCTATCTACGGCTCGGATACTATTTGATACATCCTATATATATATATATATATATATATATATATATATATATATATAGGGAAGGGTTAACGTGAGAACCATTTTTATTGTGAGAACGTGAGAACCAAAAAATGATGAATTCACAGTGAAAGTTGATGAATCTGCTGGAAAAGTTACTGAATCCAAAAAAATAAAATTTTAGTCCCTCATGAGATTCGAACCGAGTGAAAAATTACGAATTGTTGAATTCATTAGTTTCTCAACGGATTCATCAACTTTCATAATGAATTCATTTGGTTCTTAGTTTTAGGATAAGAATGGTTCTCATTTAACCAATATATATATATATATATATATATATATAGGGTTGGGTTCAGTAGACCTGGGTCCCTAGATAGTATGTAGTACTCAATCTAGACCGCACATTTGAACACGTGGGCGCTTCAAAATTTGATACGTGGCAACTCATTTTTGCTCGAGGACAAATGGGAAGGCACCCGGTGATATTGGGTGCCCGCCCATTGGTAGGGAGTCGCGGCGTTGGGGTCTCGACAGGCGTTGAGTTTGGAGAGACATCACAAAACACGATAATGCATCGAGAATAACATAACAATGCATACAAAATAACATAACAATGCATCGCACACAACCGGCGTTGGGTGCACGTCGATTGGGTAGGGATCTTTGGGTGGCGTCGGCCGGGTAGGGGTCTTTGGGTGTGGCGTCGGCGCTAGGTTTGGAAAGAGCCACAACAAAACATAAATAATGCATATGAAATAACATGTCGCTGCATTTAAAACAACTAACATCGCATTTAAAACAACATAACAACATCGCACCCAACGCCTTGCTATTTGGGTGTGCTTGCGACGAGGCGTTGCGTGCGCCTGCGGCGGCTGGATCTTGAAGCGGCGTTGAGTGTGCGTTCTGACATGCATTAAAATTGAAACTCATATGCATGTTTGTGTTCAGTGAAAGCATTTTGTGTTCATTTGAATGCGTAGTTCGATTCAACTATATGCATGGTTTATTTTGAAATCACATAACAAATCAAATTACTAATCTACCCTTACTACCACAAATTAACGTGTAAAACTTTAAAATCGGTGAATCTCGACCGTCCAATTAATAGGATGGATGGATGAGATTAATCTTCTACATCTTATCTGGGGCTCGGGTACTATTTGATCTCTCTCTCTCTCTCTCTCTCTCTCTCTCTCTCTCTCTCTCTATATATATATATATATATATATATATATATATATTATTGATTTTTGAATTCATGGAAAATCCACCAATACTATTACATGCAAACCATATAGAATAGGTGAATCACACATGAAATGTATATTCTATATTTTTTTTAGTATTATGGGGAACCCGCAGCGGTTATCAACGATATGCACTTGGTAAACCTCATATTCCTATACAATAGTCTGCAAACCACATATCTATATTTGTATCTATAAAAGGTGGAGCTTATTGTTTTCCTGCAATGATTATTAATTTTATTTTGATATACATTACCATTGGATTGTCATAAATATCGCTGTATAACATTATACTTGTTTTCCTACGATTAATTAGAAAATAACACAATATTTATAAAAACTATATAACTTTTACATGATTTTTAAAAATATCGTAATTATAGTATTAATTTTCTCATAACATCATTTATTCAATAAAATTTTTGTTCCATATGTAATCTAAAACAATAAATTATTTTAAGAACAAAACGACATAGTTTATCACTAGAAAGATATGTGAATGTTATTGTAATTGTGAAAATTCTAAAGTAGCATGGTAATTGCAATTTCTAAGAATCGCATGAAATTACAAATGTTAATAAACATTAAGTTATTTCCTAATTAATATTCCATAACAAAGTGTTTAATAAATAATGTGTCGATCTCAAAATTCCACTAAATATATAATTATATGACATGATTGGCATTCCAAATTTAATGTTGTTCTACATCCCACCATTGTGTGATGTATTCAAGACTTTAATTTTATATTGACTCGACAAGTCCGCTCCATTTTAGGCCGAATGGACCTTGATTGAATATACTCCCTTCGTCTTTAAGGTTGGTATTTGGTAGTTGATGTTGCACATAGAAATCATCGGAATCTCAACCAACTCGGATCAGCTTAATTAGAATTCCAATTGATTGAGAGACTGACGATTCCCATAATTTGTCAAATGTCCCTCCGAGAGAGATGCAATCTGAGGGCTAGGGGTCTTGCTCTGGTGTCGGTTTGATTAACCGATAAGCAAATCAAAAAATCGGTTATCGGTTAACCAATAACTGATTTTTTCGATTTTGGTTCGAGTATCGATTATCCCCTTCAAGAAAATTTCGGTTATCGGGTATAAGCGATTAGCAAGCGATTATACGATTAACAGAAAATAATTCATATATATATATATATATATATATATATATATATATAATTAATTAATATAAATTATTTAATTTAATATTATAACTTTGATAATATTTGAAATAATTTTGGTTATTTTCGATTAATTTTGTATTTTAATTTTTTTATTTTAATATTAAAATTTTGTTAACCGCTAACCGAATCGGTTAATCGACTAACCGATTAGGCGATCAGTATCAGTTTTGGTTAGCTATTTTTGTCCGTTTTGGTTTCGGTTAACCGAAATTCCGATTTCGATTAATCGAAATTGAACTGAATCTCACCCCTAATAGGGATTGCAGCGTCAAATGCATCAATCTCCAAAATATATTATTGGGAATTCTTGGTGCCGGTTTTAATAAAAATTATTGAGTGTTTTGTTAGTGGGATAAGGGTCTCATATTAGTGTAGTGTTAAATTAATTAGGAGTGGATTATGTAATATCCCGTGTTTCTACAAATAGATTTTTAGAAGAATTCTTGAGTTTAGAATTTAAGTTGATTCGCTCCCGGAAAAAAAAAATGGATTTTAATTCCAACAACGAATTTATGAAAGTTTTAGAGCAAAATCGGTTTTAAGATGATCTATCAAACGCAATTATATGACTATGTGGATTTAGTTAAATTCACATTTATGTTTTTAAAGAAAGACGAGGTTGATTTAAAAGATTTTGCATAAATGAATGCGATTATGTGCCTAAGTGAATTTATCTCTATGTATGAATATGAAATTTCATATGAGATTTAAAGTGACAAGCTTGCTTTTATTAGAAAAATTAATGGATTTATTTTTGAATAATACATGTTTAATTGATTAATTGGCCAATATTATTTTCCTAGTTAGCCCAAGTTTTAACTGAAGGATGTTTAATGCATTGGGCCTTTTATATTGGAGGGCCCAACATTTATGATAATAGAAGCCCAAACTTGCAAATTATTTTGCAAATCTGGTTTAATTTAATCTAATTATACTTAAGAATATATGGATTCCCTGCTTCCACGACATCATGTTTTCCCTATAAAACTACATTCAGCAGTGTAGCTCGCCCAAAAACGGACCTCACATACAACATAAAAATTTCAGTATCTCTCTCTACAGAACTTCCAAAATTCTCTCATACACTCCAGAATTCTATTCATGCTCCACCTTTGCATCCGGTTTTGTTGTTTGAGTGAGATGAGCGGCCGGCCGCCGTTGTCACCGGCGGCAGACGGCGGCGGTGCATGAAAAAAAAAGATGGAGGGGGTTCTGTTCGGATCTATTTAAGAGAGAGAGACGGTTTGAGTGAGAGGGGTAGACGACAGAGAAGATGCGAGAAGAAGGAAGGTGGCTGCCGGCGCGGGATCGCCGGAGGCCATGCAACAGCGGCGGTGTAGGAACCGAGAGAGGGGGGGAAACAGGCGAGAGAGAGAGAGAGGTTGGCTGCGAGGTCGCCGAATTCCGGCGTCAGGCGGCGGCGGCGGCGACTGCGACAGTGTGGGATAAAAGAAGAAGAATGAGGGAGAGAGAAATAGAAGATGGGTTTCTGGAGAGTGAGGAGATTCTGGAGAGAGAGAGAGCCGAAAATAGAGTGCGAGAGAAGAGATACGTGAAGGAGGAGCCGGTTGGCGGCGCGACGTCGCCGGATTCCGACGATGACGGTGGCGTGAAGAAAGGGAATGAGGGAGGATAATGAGAGAGAGAGAGAGTTCTGGAGAAGGGGGGGACCGAAGAGGGAAGAGAGAGAGAGATTTTTGTGTTGTGTTCTTTTTATTTATTGTCTCCTTTATCCTTCTTTTTCCTTTGGGCTTTTGTTTTTGTTTTGCACATGGGTTTATGATTTACTTGAGATAACAACTTGGGCCTTCACTTATAATGTTATTTTGGGCTTTAATTAATTGAACTAGATTATTTAAGTAATGAGTTGATCTAATATAATGGATTTTTAATTTAAGTGATTTATTTGAGCTTAATTTATATCATGTGATTTATTAGCATAATAAGTTAATTGTGCTAAACATGTGTTAATAAATTGAGGATTTTTATTAAGTGATATCTTAACTATGAGTTTATTTAATTATAAGAATAGCATAATTAATTTAGTTATGCATGTACATATATTTAAGAGAACTATCAAGTGATTATTTGATTTATGAATATACATAAGTGATTTTAGACTTGTTCGGTTTATTATTGCTCGATGTGTTAATTTCACGATTTATGGATAAGTATATATAAAGAACTTATGTTGCTTGATTATAAGTTTATTACGAAAATAGTTTATTTGAAATAAACTAAAGTTTTGTATACTTTTATAATAAAAGTATTTTGATAATTGATTTTCAAAATCAAATTAAGCTTTCAAAGTCAAAGTCGAGTAAGGGTTAATTGGTGCCCTTAGCCGAGAAATTGATTTTCAAGATTTAATTTCTGGAAACCCGTGTGCAGCGAATCTAATTAGGAGCGTGATGACAACTATGATAGATGATAATGTTGGTTTTAGGACTATATTTTAAGTTGAGAATTATCTTGTAGGCCCATGATACTTAGGATCCTGACCAACCTATTTCAGCTGCTCTGATTTTCGCTGCAATAAAGGTGGGTTTTTATTTTTATTTTTCAAAGTATGTTTATGAGTTAATGAACTCTAAATGTTTATCAAAATGCAAATGAATATCCATGTTATAAATGTTTTAACTCTCTATTGTGTAAAGTGCTCATGTTGTTTAACGATCGGATCTTGATCGGTAGCGATTGGATCATACAGTCGGGGTTAGTGTACACTGAGGGGTATTGTGGTGCTCCCACTTATTTGTTGTCGGACTTGGGTTCTTCCTATTTCGAAACATGCATGGTAGTGGATCTCGTGTGGTGCTCCCACATGTTCACATTGATAGTGCGAACACCAATAGATGAGAGGCGAAAATGGATCCATAATTGTTTTATGTATGCATAGAATGCTTTTAAATATTTCTATGTTATCTTGTTCAAAGCATGGATTATTCTTCTAACAAATGGTTTACGCAAATGTTTTCAAATGGCTAAACCCATTGAGTATATTAGTACTTTCACCGCAATTCTTTCCAAAACTCTTGCTGATTGAGTAATTTGGTGGAGCGTCACGGTGAGGAGGTTGTTGATGTTTCTCAAAGAATGTTGATTTACTTCCGCTGTCTTATCTTCACATGGTGAAGACTGTCTTTTGACCAATTAATATTCCTAAGTTGTTTAATCACGAATCTCTTTTGTCATCGCTTTTATAGCGATTGTTATTTACATATAATATATGCTTAGTATGAAATGTCGTTTGAGTCTCGGACCTTCGAACTTGATCTGTCGGGGATAATATAAATATTATTTTGGTCATATTTGTTATTTACAATTATGACGTATCTTTTTGCCAAAGATGTGTTGCCCAACTTTAGGGGCACATCATCTATTTACTAAAGAAAGGCTAGTAGTATCGTCACGTAGCCCATTTCTTTATCTCCCGAAGCGGGGTGTGATGATTATGAGTGATAAAATGTATAAATAAATGATGTTCTTGATGTTAATAAATAGAGATAGTGGTGGGCCATGGATTGGTAAAAATTGATAAATAAAAGATGTTATTGAGGATAATAAGTAAAGAATATTTTATATAATATTTCTATAAATGAAAAGAAAATAAATTTGAAAATTTATCCAAAAAGAAAAAAAGGATAAAATTCAAATAAGTATTTAACATTTTGAATAGGGCCAGGATGCATTTCTACGGGTTTGGAATTAGACTGAAAATTATATATTTGGTCAGTGAACACTTGGAATCATGCTACTTTTCTTTCGAATTGAGGGCTATGGGCTTTTAGGCCCAAATGATACATGGGCCAATGCTAAAGGATCCCAATTTTTGTCTAGACCAAGGTTTTGATAAGACTG
Organism: Salvia rosmarinus; assembly: GCA_036937905.1. Lineage (NCBI taxonomy): Eukaryota > Viridiplantae > Streptophyta > Magnoliopsida > Lamiales > Lamiaceae > Salvia > Salvia rosmarinus. Next base: position 64,816,671 of record CM072814.1, read on the forward strand.
TAGCTATTTGTTATTGTTTCAACCTTTATTTTTCTTATTTTGGATTTTTTTGTGAGACGAAAAATATACCGTCGCACTAAAGTGTCTACTGTGCGAATTTCGAATGTGTATAACATTCTGCAAAGTATACACAAATCTTAATTCAAAGAAAATATTTGTGAAAAAAAGTGTTTCCTACTGCTATGAAAAACAATTTAATTCTGTTCATGTCCTTTTCACAAAAAATGTCATCTTCCATTTTTAGATATGACTCTCATATTAATTCTATAACTTTTATCTCCACCTACCAATTTATTTTTAAAAAAGTCATTATAACTTATTTTCTTTAATCCATCTTTTAATTTCACTATTCATTAATTTATTCATTTATTATCTATTTAATCCATCTTTTAATTTAACTATTCATTAATTTATTCATTTATTATTTCACTTACTTTATACTCATTACTTTCTCAATCTCATTAATGTTGGTTCGTATATATCTTTGGACTGTCCAACTAAAAATGAAAAGATTTACAATAAAAAAATTATTCTTATTTATATGTCGAAAAAAACTTGTACTAATGAAATTAATAAACGATTTTAGTTGACAAAAATAGTATCTTTTAAAGGTAGTATTGATATTCAACTTTTGACCACCTCCCAAGAGAAGCAACAAGCACTAATCAAACAATATGAATTGACCTAGGAATAAGATAGAGATAGATAATTAGGTGGAGAGAGAATCCAAAATCCAACTTTGTTCCCCCGAACTCCTTACTGAAATATCTTTCAATACAACCGTTTGGCGAAAACCGCAAAAAACCCTGAGACTAAACTGATTGAATTAACAGGAATAGCATGTTGAGATTGTGGAAATGGTACCAGAATTGCTTAGCGGTGCATCCAGTTAAAACCCAGGTGATTAGCTCCGGCTTCATTTGGGGGTTAGGCGATATTGCAGCTCAAGCCGTCACTCACTCCACCACCAAGCTGCAAAAGCATGTGGGTCGTCAATCTCATTCTTTCAAATGCGAGTTTTTTGCTTGGGGTTTTGTTTTGATGGTTTTAATTGGGCGTTTTCATTTCATTATTCGAATTGGAGAACGTGCACAGTTTGTATTTCGTGTGTATTTTGAGGATTTGACGGAGTGCGATGCCGTAATGCTCCGGCGCTTGTTTCGATTTCCAATTTTCGGATTTCAAGCGTGTAGATATTGTTTGCTGTGAGAAACGTATGGGTGTTTGTGTTTGCATGCTGATAATTTTGGTTTCAAAATCGGATTGTTTTGATGATGAAATGGTTACTAATTTATTATTTCCCTTTTTATGTGGTTTTATTTGCTTGTATTAGTCTTGTTTCGATTGAATGTTATTCTATTCACTTGAGTAAAAGGAATGGTCTGAATTTTTGGGACTTTTATGGTACAGTTTTGTATGTTCTTTTTCCTAGCCAGTCATAGTAAAGGAAACCTTCATAGTGTTTGTCGTTGTAGGTTATTCGGCTACTTGGTTCCGATTTTGCACACGAATGCTATGTTTGACAGCATATCTATGATAGTGAAGCAATGGGGTATCTCTATTTGGAGGTTTTTTCCCTCGTTATCGGGTACTCCGTACTTGTTCAATCATGCTCTTTGTGTTATTGTCTACATGTTTTGTAACAGATGGTGGGAGCATCCTGCTGCTAAAGCTTGAAGTTGTGGTTTGTGAAATGCCTTGTGCTACAGTGCTAGTGTTTTTTGTATACTGCATGTAGATAATGGATATGAAATTTGTGATGTTACATGCTCTCTCTTTCTATCTTTTTATGTACCTCATGGCAATGGATGATTCAGTATTTGTGATGCTCTTAATAATCTTTACTGTAATCAAGGTATGATAATGTAGAGTGTTTCTTAAGTCTTAACATTTTGAAAAACCCCTATATTTCTTAACGATGTGGACAATAACTGCTCCCCACCGCAGAATAATGAAGAGAGCTTAAAATTCTTGTAGTCCTAAATGGGTTGTTTTCTTCCTCCGTGCTTCTTGAATACGCTAGCTGGAGCAAGCTTCAGAAACTTTTGATCTGATTTTATGGTTGATATGTTGTTGAGTTTTTTTGGGAAATATGGCTCCCTCATTCTTCAATTAACACGGGTATCCTTGTTATCCTCTCCAGGATGAACATAAAGAACTAGAGATCAATTGGAGACGAGTAGCCACCACAACCATGTTTGGTCTTGGATTTGTTGGTCCCGTTGGCCACTACTGGTCAGTATTCTTATACCGCCAGACTTTTAGTACTGTATTTTACATGTTTCTGCCCTGTTTTAGGAAAATTGTGATGTGTACTTTACTTTTTACTCCGCAATATCCTTATATCTTTAGATTTTTTATTTTATACTCGGACACCTCAGGGAAAAATTATAGGTTCCACCCTTGTAAATGCCATTAGACTAGTTAAAATAATCTCTATGTACTTTATGCTCTGGTTGACTTACTGGTCTGGAAAATACACTATTCATTTCTAAACATGTGCAGCCATTAATGACAAAAGCATACAACTGTTGCCCACTTATAATATTTGTTTCATGTTCTAACTGAACAGATGCAAACTATTAAATATTATTATTTGCTGGAAGAAATAGATTGGAATGTGAGTGGCAGTGCACTTTAATTTGCTGAAGTTTTTTTCACTTTTGATAATGTGAAAATCTACTTTGTACTAACAGGTAGCACAAACTAGTTTTTATCGACTACTGAACTAGTATCGATGTATGACCAAAAACGAGAAAGCAGCAATGGCATATTTTTGTATCATCTTCCATATACTTGAGCACAAAAGTAGTAACCTTACCTACTCTCTAAGGCTGGTAACTGTAAACGACACAGAACAGATAGCCGCTACAACAACTTGTGGGCAGCAACAAAAAAAATGTTAGATGCATGAGACAATATTATTAATGCACATGCTGAGGCAGTCATTCATTTTTTCTGTCGGACAGGTATGAAGGGCTGGACCGCATCATCAGGGTGCGGCTAAAGCTACAGCCAAATTCCTTCCGTTTTGTCGCTTCAAAAGTAGCAGCTGATGTTATCATCTTTGGGCCCTTGGATTTGCTCGTGTTCTTCACTTACATGGGCTTTTCCTCGGGTAAAAGTTCTGCTCAGGTTAAGGAAGATGTCAAGAGAGATTTTCTCCCAGCCCTAATCTTGGAGGGTTCCATATGGCCAGCTGTTCAGGTTGCCAACTTCCGATTTGTTCCTGTTCGTAATCAACTCCTTTATGTCAACTTTTTCTGTTTGCTGGATAGCTGCTTTCTCTCGTGGATTGAGCAACAAGAGAACGCACCTTGGAAGCAATGGTTGAAATCTAGTCTCTCTTTCAAGGAAAAAGGTCAAGGCGGGTGATTTGTGGCTTCTTTTCTGTCTTATGGTTCTCCTTGAGTTTGTGGTAAGCACCATTTTTGTCAGTGAAAAGTCGAGCACTAATCCAGTCATAAGAACACCTTTTAATGGCAGCTCGTATACTTGAAGTGGGCATTCATGAAAAGATTGTTAACCCCCTAGCCATTTGAGTTTTTCCCTCCAACATGGAGACGACGATGATGAGTTCTCTGTCCATTCTTGGTTTTTCCTTTTCTTTTTTCCCGATAATAAATTTGTTGAACATCATAACCAATTATTGAGGCGAATTCATTGATTTTCCTTTTATTTTTTGTGCACTTCAAACGAATTCAGTTTTGGGCTGATTCCTTTTTCTTGATTTCCTACTCTGATCACATTTTTGGACATTAGTTTGAACCATACGATATGGATGGATAAATGTATCATTTATTTTTTATCATGTAATTAAAAAGTATTATTTATATTAAAAAATATCGTTTACACTAAAAAAATATCAAAATCCGTACATACGTTCGGTCTTCTTTATTATGTATATTGAAATTTGAAACTGAAACATCCATAATTCTGCCTAAATTTCAATTCCTTCAAAACAAATGAAAAAAGCAATCAAATTAAAAGTTGCATTATTTCCAGAAATGATCTTTCTTAGAGAGAGTCATTTTACTCATATTGTACACCAATCAAATTTTACAAGACTTTCTATTGTCGTTTTCCAGACAAAAATGGAACTAAAAACGTTGTTTTGAAGTCTTAAGTAGAACTGAATTTGGACAGCGCAGACTGGAACAACTCAGAGAATGCCTGTGATGTTGCCTCGTCATCGGCTTTGATCTTTAGTTGCACTTTACACGACGATGAGTTGATGATACACTCCACAAGATAAGCTGACGAACCTTCTGCCTTCTGTGCGAAGAAAAAGAACTTGAAATTCGGGGCTTGACCACCTGATGCTATGCAGTTGATGGAATGGCCTTGCATATGCTGAGGAAGGGCTTGAGGATTCGTCATTCCCGCTACTCCTCGTGGATCTATAGAGGTTTCCTGGACAAAAAGACAATAAAGGGCGTCACTATAAGATCCTTGACTAATTGAAGGAACATAACAAGAGAGAACTGCCAGTAGTAAGTTTAACGCTCGTTCCAAGTCTGTGCTGAGCAGTACTTGTCCCCGGGCTTGCAACCTTTCCATTGTTGCACAGTAACTTAAAAACGGCATAATGCTAATACAAAGGCATCTTAGCAGACTGTTGAACTATAAATTGTATAAGAATGCATCCATGCAGTCTTCAATTGTATAAGTTTCAACACATTCTAAAAGTATACTCTATTCGTCCCTGAATAATTGTCTTATTTGGAACTAAAACATGTCCCCTAATGTATCATATTTTAGAATTCTATAGAAAAATGATGTCAAACTTCCCATTTTACCCTTGTCCTCAATGCAAATTCTGTAGTTGTTCAGTTTTCTATGCAATCCTTGAGGGTAAACAAAGTAAAATTTATCCAATTTCTTGGTATAGGATATTTTCTTTTTCCATTTGTGGTATTCTTATTTAAGCATGTTAAAATCCCACAACCAAATCCCTATATACCCTCATCACAAGAATATTAGTAATTAGGCAGCTATGAAGTTTATAAACCTGCGATAAAGACACTGGCAGTTGGCGCCATTTCTGCTGAAAAGCATTCGCGTCTATGGAAGCTTTGGCGTTAAGCAGCAATGCAGAAGGAGCAGAACTGGGTGCAGCTGGTATTCCAAGACTGAGTAGATCATCAATGGCAAAGCTAGCAGGTGGATGTACAGCAGATGGTTGGTCCATCGATACGAGGTCAAGGTGGCCCTGAGAAGCACCAGCCGTTGTTGAGGCATTATAAGAAGGGGCACTATATGCAGAACCATTGTTTCCATAACCATGACTCTCCTCCTTCTCAGAAGTACCCAGTAACAAGTCCTTGTCATTTGCCTCGACTATCTGAGCTGCAACGGCACCATCTGAGGGTTCAGTGCCGATAGATAGATTACCAAGTTCCTCTGAGAAAGCAAACGGGCCTCGGTGTTCCTTGTCAATGAACATGTAGGATGGCTGCAAAAATCGTCCCCGTTAGTTAATCTGAACTGGCTCGATGCATACTACGTCTATGTGTATATATGTATTGGTGATGTAAGAAGCATTAGGCCTTTACTCAGAGAACCAGAGATACCTTTTGGTACACCACAGAGACTGTTAAATTCATCAAAGATGCGGTCTTTCATTTCACTACTTTGTGTATCTGCAAAGACTGAAACAGCTTGTTTTGGAGGATTTACAATGCGTTCAGCGACGGAAGCGTCATACTTTAGAAGCCTATAGTACAATAGTGCTCGATCGTGAACATCCTGCAATTAACTGGGACTTAGTAACCATCCTAGAATAAACAAAATGATCGTAGCTTCAGTAAGACCTGATGAAAATCAGCAACACCAGCTGCTAGAGCATCCCTAGTGCCTTTTGAGTCTCGGTGCTCTTCTCAAGAAGCACTTCATTACTGCTGTAAGAAGATGTAAACGAACCTGTGTATCATATAAAACTAATTACTAGAACACGAGCTAAGAGGTATGAGTTTAATGCATAACTGCCAAGCAAATTTAGATAATTGAATTTAGATTTTTTTGTTTAGCTTTATCCTAAAAGCATATATTCTACTTCATGAGATTGAAAAAGCTTTAGCAAAAATGCAAATAGTAAAATACTAATCATCATAAGTTCATGGGAACAGTATCATATAAGAACCTATTAGCAATGCTTGAAGCTGAATCCATCTAGCAGACAATATTTAGGAACTAAATGAAACGCGGCGACAAAAATAAAAACACAGTGGTTTCGAATCACCTCAGCAGAGTCCTCATCATCCCAGTTCTCAACAAGGCCCTCCAGAATATAAGGACTGTCTTGCATATCTTGAGCATATTCTCCAAGCATCCAAATGAGAGCAGCCTTGGCTTTTGGCTCCTGAACATTTTTGCTACTGATATTCCCAACAACTGCAATGCAGTCATGACTCCACTGGGGATATTTTCTGAGAAGATCTTTCACAAGAACCTAGAAACAGAAATATGTTAAGCGCAAGCTTCTTCAGGATCGCAAAGTTCAAGGAAATGGAAATGGTATATCTCATGATTGGTAAAACGTTGTAGCCTAGAATATAAACTAAATACTTACAAGAGTTTCAGCAGTCACATGCTCTTTTTCCATTTCCAAGAACTGAAGCAGTCGATCAACTATAGCATTCACATCATATTGCTGCAAAGCAATTTTACCAACAGCTCTAATAGACTCCCTTGCCATTGGAATATCAACATTGGCAACATATTCACACAGTTCAGTCACTGGAATAGAGCCAAAACGTTGCCCATGAGCATTGACGAGAGTATAATGAAAAAGCTAATTATGTTATCTTTCATAGCAAAGGCTTAAGCATGCATACAGAATGAGAAATCACCTCACCTATCTCATATGTATTGCTCTCATTTGCCACAGCAGTCAACATCTCAAGCTTCAACTTTTTTACATAAAACGGCTCATTATATTGGCAGTAGAAGTGCTTGTAGTCTGAAGAGAAAATGTATGGCGCACGCATCACAAGTAAATGAAGGTGGCTAAGAACTGCATACGACTGCTCGGGACTTCCTGAGCTTACCAAAGTGAGCAGAGGAGCTTTAATTCGCTCATAGACCTGGAGAATGTTTGAGTAAAAGTTCATTACATTCCTGACACGGTGGACTATAAGCATAAAGATGTGTCTCGATGAAGTTATCGTATATAAACAATTGAAACTAGATTAATTGTTACTAATTTCTTAAAATGAATGTTTCATCTATCAACAGTTTTGTACCAGATTATGTAACAACATATCCCAAATACAAGCTAGTAGCATAGAGATTCCATAGACTTCAGCTGTAGCACCAGATGTAAGTAAAGCTTTTAATACCATAACCATGGACTACATCAAAACCTTCCATGGATAACGAATTCTCAACACATTAGATTCAGTTCTATTAGGAACGACGATCATTCTAATTTTCATCATTATTAGCAAGGCTAGGGATAATAAAATGAAAAGACAAAGAGTACCTGTTGGTGAACATCAGCCATGGACAGCGTCATATGTAAAAAGACCTTAATAGTGGCCAAGACAACTGCACCATTTGCATGTTGAAGTCTATCTTCAAGAAGATTCATTATGTCAAAGATCTCTTCACTATCCATAGGAACATACTTGGAAACCAACTCTAAGACAATACACTGTGCCCATTCGCTGAATTCTTTCATCCTGCATCAGTGAGAAGCCAAATTAGGGCATTTTACAAGATAGATAACTGATTTTACAATAGAAAACTTCTCTCACTTGATACCTATTTAAGAAGTAATATACAACTGGTTTGCTAAGCAATGTTTCTCTCTCCCTTGCTGCTTCCTCCGATGTACTTGCTTCGAGACTCCAGATCTCTTGCAGAGAAGTTAAACAGTTTGCAACAACCTGTTTAAAAAATCGCAGAATTAGAAGGAGAAAAAGGTAGCACCTATATTGTAATAGCCATTATCAAATGACTGGACTAGCCAACATGAGAGCTCAACTTTACATCAGAAGTCATAAATGTATGTCTATAAATACTATATGTATGTTTTATCAAAATTAGCTCATTACAAACTATGGAGCTTAGGAGGCATGCCCCACATATAACAATCTTTATAAAGAGAGGTGATGTTTCAAGATTAAAAGTAACATTTATTTCTAAAAAAACAAGATTACTCAATTAAGGGCGCATAGCCTGACCTGGGCATCTTTGTCTTTGAGCATTAATTGCTTCAGCAGAGGTGGAAAATCAGCATCCAAGCATGTCGAAGCCGATAGATGGTACAGCTTGAGCACTCCAACAGCTGCAACCATCCTCACATAGCTATTTCCATCTTTTAACCCATTACCTAACGGCCCCACCAAGTACTCCACCAAATTCGCCACACCAAGTGAACACAAGCTCCTCAAAGCCAAACCACGAATCATGGGGTCCTCATCCTTGCAGTCTCTTTGAAGAAAGTTAATAGTCAGGGGCGAGATCCGGATTGTGCTTGCGTAGTTCCCCACATACAAATAACACATCTTTTCAGCACAATGTCTGAGGTAGCCGAGCACATCACCATTTCACTAAAAACTGAAGATCGTCAATTCCGATTGTCATGTATGATATAACCTTCTTGAACAGCTCCCTCTTCGTGTCATCAGTTCCAGGAGCTCGGCTACCTGCCAGTTGTCGCAGCTGTGTTTTAAGATCGGAAACCTCTCCCTTTCTGATAAAGAACAAGAATTAGACCTCCAGGAACTACTATTATCAGCATTTCCAGAAATCTGACGGACAATGAAGCAAAAGATTATTTAATCTTCATATCAATTCAGCATAACCTAATCCCCAACAGAATCACGATACCCTCCCTAACACAAAAATAAGAGTCGCACAAAACCTCTAGAAACAAAAATGACACTACATCCAGCTTTCAACATGACCTATTTGCATTTCTCATCGGATAACACAACTATCACACATCTGAGAAACACCAAGAGACAGAAAAATAACTCATGAATCAATGAGTTTCTTTACTTCATTCTACTTTTTTATAACGAAAAAATCAATCATGACAGCACCAGCTTACGGCACATGGATCAAGTTCAAGCATTTTTCATACTCCCAGCACTAAAATCAAGATACAACTAGAAATGCAAACCAACTCCTAGTGATAATATGTGCCTTACTGCACCCATAAATACTTCGACTTCGGCACAAATTATACACATACAAACACGCACGCACACAGAGACGCAGACTACATCAAATAGAATAGGACAGAGGTATTTTGGAATCGGTAAATTACCCAGAGGGCTGCGAAGGAGAAGGGGATCGATGAGATTGAGCTGGAGGTGCCATAGCTGATTCTGATTTCTTCAAATTCACGTCTCAATTCACCCTATTCTGAGATTCAGATAACACTCACTACGATTTTGAGTGGGAAAAACACTAGATCTTGATGAGTTAAAATGACATGGGACATGGGAAAGTTTGATTTTGATCCCAGAAGAGCGATGATATTTTCGTCACAATCTCTCTCTCTCCCCTCTTTGCGTTTCTTGACTTTCTTTTTCTTTTCTTTTTTTTTTTGTTTCGTTGCCATGCCTCCTTATTTTGGTCGGAGTGCTGTCAATATTTTTGTAAATTAATTTTTTATTCCTTGTAGTTTTTCATTTGTAAAAAGAATGCTGTGTTTGTTTGAACAATCATGTGCAAATTGCAATACAAAAACTAGCGACACATAAAATATAGATGTAATTAACTTTGCCATCCCTTTGTGTTTGGATATATATTTATAAAAAGATATATTTCCTAGAAATTACAAGAAAACATAAAGTGAATAAGAAATTAAGAATATTAAAATTATTTTATTCCACAATAATGTATTTTAAAATAATAGTAATAATATTAATAAGTTGTGCATTTTAGTTATTTTCCTTTCACCCATTTGTAGGGGTGTGCATGAACCGAACCGAACCGAAAAAATCGTAGAACCGTCGGTTTGGTCGATTCGGTTTAGTTTTAAAAATCGGTTTTCGGTTGGTTCAAATTTTCAATTAAATCGATTTTCGGTTCGGTTTTCGGTTTTATATTTTAGGTTGGTCGGTAATCAAACCGAACCGAAAATATTATTTTTATATATTTATATATTTTATATAATAATTAATTAATATTTAATTAAATAATTAGGATTAAAATATATTTATTTAAAATATATATATATAATGTATGATATATAAAAATATATATATAAAATAATTAGGTTAGGTCGGTTTTTCGTTCGACCGAAACCGATCGGTTTTTCGGTTTGGTTTTCGATCGGTTCAAAGCTCATCGGTTGATTCGGTTCAAAAAAATATGTTATGTTCGGTTTTCGGTTTATAAAATTTCAATCGACCGACCAAATAGCCGTCACCCCTACCCATTTGTTATTTGAGCTTGGACAGTGAAGTTACTTTCTTAAAAGGCCTATAGATATTCGAACATGACTCTTATTAAATGGGCCAAATCAATTTTCAACCCTATGGGCGTTTCTCTTATGAATAGTCTAGCATTTTCAACCGAATTTAGTTCGACCAAAGTAAGGGTGAGCATTCGAATGATTCGGTTCCAAACAGAATCGAATTCGAAAAATTCAAAAACCAGTCTTTTTAATAAATACGAACCGAATAACACGGAAATGGTCTTCCAAACTGAACCAAAATAGAATTGTAAATTTCAGTTTGGTTCAGTTCGATTTAGATAAAACCGATTTTTTTAAAATATTATAAAATATATTTTATATAATAAAATTATAAAATATTTCTTAGGTTTAAAATTAAAAAATAATCAATTGTAGTGTTATTACTTCTTAGATTTAGAATTTAAAAATATTAGTAATATAATTTATATAAAATATAAATATGTATTATATTTCAAGCGGTTCGGGTTGAAAACCGAAATATCTTTTCGATTTGAAACCGAATCTAATAAATTTTGGTTTCAAAATTTGAAATCGAACTTTACCATTTTGTTGTAAAAAACGAACCAAACTTGTAATTTCGATTCGGTTCTGTTTGAGTTTAGTTTGTTTTTGCTCACCCCTAGCATATATGGCTAACTTTCTTATTTGAGAGTTTAAAAGCTCTTGAGAAATATTTGAAAATTAAATTTTTAAACAACTTATAACATGTGAAAATAAGTTACAACAGCCTATAAGCTCTGAAAAAATAAGTCCATCAGCCCCAACTTATTTCTTTATAAACTTATAAATAATAAATTTACCAAAATAATCTTATTATCATTTGTTATTTCTAACATATACCCTATCAATTTTATCCCTCTTCAATTTTATCTCTCTAACTCGTAATTATCTCACTAGCTTATAAACTCAATTATGTTTTCATAAGTTCTTAAAACATCACATCTTATAAACTCTTAAAACATCTTATAAACTATTAAAACTTATAAACTCTCTAAAATAAGCTTAGCCAAACACCCTATAAATCACATGTAAAGTATTACCACGAGCATGTATCTAGAATAAATCGGATTTAGTTCGATAATATATGGTTTGCGTTTATTCATAAAAAATCATACATTTTTTTTCCAATTCTATCATTAGAGCATACCAAAAACCCGGTACACTGGAGGCCTACTTATAAAGGTGATATTAATATTTTCCTTACAAATTTTATAATTTGGGATGAAAATAACACGTAGGCCTCTTACGTTTCTCGACATGTATCTGGCGACAGAGGCTTGCTTTGATGATATAATTGGTAAAAAAAACAAAGTAAATGACGAGCTAATCTTTTATATTTCTCGAAGGGCGAAATTTTTTGAAATATATACGAAATTTGGGGATGTAAAATATAAATAACCCTAAAAATTTTAGGAGATGGGAGTATGAGATAAGTTATCAAAAAAATCAATGAAATAAATGAAAATTTAAAAGGGGAACAAAGAATAATTAAAATCTAGCTTTAAAGGTCGATGAGGTCTAGCTCTAATGATAAGGTTGAGGTACCTAAAGTCTATCTTTAATGAGGGGTTTAGGGTTAGATTCTTACTTAGCTAGTGTAGTATGTTGTACTAGCTTGATTATTGTACGATCTATTTAGAATTCTTTACAATATTTAGTCAATTTATGATATGATTTGTATCTTAAATCTTTTTTTAAAAAAAATAAATATGGCTTAGCATTAATTCATTATTTGGGGGGAGGCCATGCCAAATCTAGTACAGACAAACAAAAACACTTGCTCCAGTTTTTGGGAACAAAGCAAATAAAATACATATTTAATACCCTCTTTTTATTGCAAATATTATTTGGAAAACAAGTCTTAGGTTATTCATATTTACTCATCCTTTTTATTTTCAAATAAAAAAAAAAATTACCCTTTTTATGACTAAATAGGTTCAGTAGAAAAGAGTGTTAATTATCAAGTGGGTTGCTATAGTCAAATTACAAAATTAATGTCTGGTGCTTATAAGAGAAAACTAGGGCTGTTAGTATTCTCTCTCTCTTGAAAAATATCAGGAAGATCGAATCCTCTATTCTCTATCGTCTTTCAATCTTTTTTATTGTTGATTTTACTAAAACAAGTCTTGTATATGCACTATGCTTTTATCATTAAATACATATACACACAATGTCGACATATACTAATAGAACGAAACACATCAGCACAAGCCGAAATCTTGTGTGAGTGGAGATTCACATATAGCTAGCTAGCTAGGTCTATATATCTTTTGGCAATATATGTGCACAATGAGCTTTCAAGAACCGAGATATATTCCAACACATGAGCACATTCAATATCCTATTTATCATTATATATAATATATTCTCATCGTCCACAATAAGTGTATCATTTATGAATAACATTGTGGATGGAGGGAATATATTATATATAGTGATAAATAGCATATTGCATGTGCTCATATATTGGTGAGTGGTATAAATAATTTTTTGATAAATAAAATTAAATGAAGAAATGATCATACCATATGTTATGTTGTGAGTTATATCAATGACTTTTTGATAAATAATGAATGGTTGTGATGTTGAATAAAAAATAATAGTGTCATAAAAAGAAAATTACAATTTTTATGGACATCGAATAAGACAATTGTGATATAATTACGGTGAATGAAAATAGAGTACAATATATTTTGATAGAATGAAACATATTAGCACGAGTTGAAATCCCATGCGAGGAAGATTCACATTGCTGGCTAGTGTTTATTTTGGTATATGCACAATTGACTTTCAAGAATCAAGATAGATTCCATCGTCAGCACACGTTCTAATGTTATATATTATTGTTAGATGTATATATATATTGCAAATTATTATTCCAAAGGTTAAAGAAAAATCCTTTACCTTGAATCGATAATCATACAGAAGCCGTCAAAAGAATAAAACAAAGAGTTAAAGAACTCCCTTGTCTATCAATAGCTAATCTTGAAGCATTCAAAATTGTTGAAACTGACGCATCCGAAATCGGATATGGAGGAATTTTTAAACAAAAGAATTCAGAAAATTCTAAAGAAGAGCTTGTCAGATATACATCTGGCATCTGGAATAATGCTCAAAAGAATTATTCCACAATAAAAAAAGAATTACTTGCAATAGTAAAATGTATCACTAAATTTGTGGTGATATTTTAAACAAAAAATTCTTAATAAGAGTTGATTGTAAATCTGCCAAAGATATATTAATAAAGAATGTATCTGTAAATCCTGTAAAGCTTAAAGGGTAAGGTAAGTATGGGTGTCTAACGGTTCGGTTTGATTACCGAGCCAAATTTTCGATTAACGAACCGAATTTCTCGAAAAAGTGGGAACCAAAACCGAACCGTTTTAAATTTTACATTAAAGAAAATCGATCGGTTCGTGGTTCGGTTTTCGGTTAACCGAAAACCGAATTAAAATTAATTAATAATAAAAACAAATAAAATAATAATTAAAATAAATAAAATAATAATTAAAAACTGAAACTTATTAAAAATAGATAAAATATTTAACAATAATTAATAAAGTAATAATTAAAAATTGATTTTCATAATTTTTAATTAATTAATTAATAATTGAAATAATAATTAAAAATAAAAAACGGTTTTTCGGTTTCGAACCGTTCGGTTATCGGTTAACCAATAATCAATTTTTTCAACTCTGGCAAACCGAACCGATAACCAAATTTGTCGGTTTTGGTTAGCAAATTTATCGGTTTCGGTTGATTCGGTTCTAACCGAAACCAAAACCGTTTGACACCCCAAAGGTAAGAATAAATCATTGACAATATCTTCTATAGATTTTAATGGATAAGATAATTAGGACTTTCTCAATGAAGAAAGCAAGCGATAAAAGTTCGATAAAATAAAGAAATTATTCTTATGGAAAATTTGAAAAACATCTTCAAGATCGGAAATTGCGGTTATCTAAATCAAAAATTATAAGCATGGAAGCTTTGAATATAAAACTATTGTAAAACAAATGCTTATTTATGCTCGCGAAGAAAATAAAGGTAATAATGATAGACAAATTGCTCAAGCCATTATTATTGGTTCTGAATGACTTCAGGTTGGTGGGATTTTATATTTCAAAAAGTTAAAAGCAAAATTTTAAATGCAAGTGTTATTGACCTTATCACTCAAAGGAAGAATCGATGCGGTCGATACCTTATTTATCTGATACTTACAAATTTTGTTGGAGCTAATGAGCTTGAGTTAGATAAAACTCATAAACAATTAATGAATCTAAAATATCAGCATGCGATTTTAGATGGTGCAAAGACATTTTATGTCTAAAGTTATCAAATGGAAAGAACTTTAGACATAAAAATGTCTTTGCACCATAAAAATCGACGATTTTGACATTTTAGATTCGTTAAGTGTTTATGAGTTTTATCTAATCGAAGCTCATTAGCTCCAACAAAATTTGTAATCATGTATAAATAAGGTATGACGCATCGATTCTTCATTTTACAGTGATAAGGTCAATAACACTGCATTAAAATTTTGCTTTAACACGAAATATAAAATCCCACCAACCTAAGTCACGGTAATCGAATAATGGCTTGAGTAATTTGTCTATCATTATTCATGAAAGAGTTATTGGTGCTAAATACATGAACTCGGGCATATTTTGATTTTCCCACAAACTTTAAAATTGTCGATAAATACGAACTTAACATCATTGTGATTTTCCCACAAATTAAATAATTGTCGAAATTGAGGCGGCGTGGCGGTCGGCGTGACGCCACTTCATCAAAACGACTTCGTTTTATTTATTTAATATATATCAGTTGATGGTTAAATACATGAACTTTAGGTCTATTTTGATTTTTTCCACAAACTTTAAAATTTGTCAATAAATACACGAACTTAACTTTACTGTAATAATTTTCACAAATTGAATGATGATCAAAATTAAACCTGACATAACAATCAACGTGTCACCACTTTATCGAAACAACATCGTTTTACTTATACAATATGTATTTAAAAAGATCTTAAATACATCTCACAACTCTCTCCAACCCAAACCTTATCGTAAGTTGAGGTTAGAGAAAGAAAGATGGGGTGGGATGGGGTGGGGTACGGGTGTGAGTTAAGGTAGATTTAAGATTTTTTTTTAATAGATATTGGATAAGAAAAACGATATCATTTTAATAATGTGATATCAAATCGATTGTTATATTAGCTTTAATTTTGACCGTCATTCAATTTGTGAAAAAAATTATAATAATGTTAAGTGTGTATTTATTGACAATTTTTTAAAGTTTGTGAGAAAAATCAAAATAGACCTAAAATTCATTTATTTAACCGTCAATTAATATATATTATATAAATAAAACGACGTCGTTTTGATGAAGTGGCGCCACATCAACTGCCACGTCAGTTTCAATTTTGACCGTTATTCAATTTTTGGAGAAAATCACAATGATGTTAAGTTCGTGGAAAAAACTAAAATATATCCAACATTTATATATTTAGACGCGAATAACCCTCGACGAGAATATAACTTTTCAAGAGAAAATGGATATTCCACCATTTTTAGCTGTCTCACCACCTCTCTCTCACGCACACAAAACTGTGCGAAACGTAGTTTTGTTAACATCTTCTGATACAATCACTATGAGTAACTTAGCTTATTGCACTTTCAGGAATCTAGTGGTAGATTGAGCATGTGTTTGAAAGAATTATCTAGGGTTGACTATTAGGGTGTCGGATAATATCCGACAGGTAGTCAGGTATTACCCGATATTCGATTTATTTTTTAAATATATTTTTTATATATTTAAATCTATTAACTATATATTGAAAATAAAAGATTTAAACAATTGTGGCCATAGAGGATCGAACTGCTAACCTTGAAGTATAGGTATCCGGTCGATAATAAATGATGGGATATAGCCCCAACGAATGGGCCCACTAATGAGCCCAAGCGGTGGGGCTAACATTGATAGCAGCCCACGCGGTCGAGCCCAAGTCAAGCTTAATCATTGCACGAAGCCCCAGCCTCCAGAACAGCGCCTCCGCCGATGGAAGGGCGCCCAGAACGAGGTCGGCGCCGCCTCCACGTGGCGCACGTAAGACGAACGGTCCGGCTCGGCCAATGGAGAGCACGCCAGAGGAAGAGTCACACCACGACCAATGGAGAGGTCGGGCGCCGAGGGCAAAGTCAAGTGTATAAATAGAAGGAAAAGCGATGTTAGAAGGGTTAGCAATTTCTTGAATCAAAGGCATAACCAATACTCTCATGCGAAAAGCTCTAGTAAAAGTATTGAGGAATCATTCCTCCGTGGACGTAGATCTCATTAACGATCGAACCACGTAAAAAGCCTGGGTGTTCTTTATTGCTTTCTATAAATCTCGCACATTCACATAGCTAGATTCATCATTGGCGCCGTCTGTGGGAAACTGCTGAACAAGAAAGCTTCGTTTCCCTCTACAACTAAATGGCAAGGACACGCACAACCGCCGCCCACGCTGGCAACAACCGGGCTGAGGACGACCAGGTGGTCACTCAGCGTCGCGGAAAGGAGATCGCGGACGCCACGGCGCCACACTCACGAGGCGACATGGAAAATGTTTCCATACACCCTCAGGACCGCCTCCCCAACGTAGGGGAAGATGTCGACCTCAACGAGGACGAGCAAACAGCTCATTCGTCCCACGAGGTCCTCGGCCGAGCTGTGAGCGAGTTCCTCCACGCCAATCTTGGCCAATTCAAAGCTTCCTCAACGAGAGGACCAAAGGCGGGTCCTCTAGGGCCCGGGCCCGAACACCACGGCCTCCCGGGCCGCTCCCCGTCCAAAGCGGTCGGGCTCACCTCGGCGTGATAGCGAGAAGCAGCGCATCGCGCCCGACGCAGCGGGCCGCTCACCGCGGCCGAGCCGCCGACCTCGTTCGCGAGCCGCTCACCGCGGACGAGCCGCCACCAGCGATCGCCCGCCGCCATTCGCGGCAGCTCTCCACCTCGTCATGCCGACCGAGAGTCGAGCGAAAGCGAAGGAAGAAAGGCGGTCGAACTCCCCGGAGGGGCGATAGGCGTCGCTATCGATCCCCCCCTCCGAAAGAGATGGCAACGACCTCCGGGGTTCGGCCGTGCGGAGAATCATCTCCCTTTCTCCGGGGAGATTCTAGACACGCCCGCCCCCGGCGATCTGGGCACCCAACATTGCGACTCACGATGGCCTCGGAGACCCTCCGACTTCCTTTTCGCCTACACCACCAACATGGCGAATCGAGGAATGGAAGATTTTCACATGTGCAAAATCTTCCCGAGTCTTGATCTCCAGCGCACGGCGTTGGTTCACTTTCGCCCGCTTGAGCAGATACACTTGTTTCCGGGACCTCGTGGATCGGTTCAGTGGCGCTTATCGGAAGATGCCGCCCGGCACCTTCCTCCGACCTACTCACAATCCGCCCGAGGCGGGCGAGACGATGTCAAACTTCGTCTCGAGGTTCATCAAAGAGTCGCTCAAAATTGACGACAAACAGCGATCTCTACATCATCAACGCGTTCAAAACGGATCCGACCCGGCGAACAAAGAAATCACCAGGAGAAACCAAAGGCGGCGAGCAAGCTTTGGAACACGGTGGACAACTTTGTCGAGGGAGACAGTCGGATCGGAAGCAGGAGATGCGGGACGGCGGTCAGAAAAAAGCGGACGACCGATCTCGGCGCGCAGATCGCGGGCGCCGGCCGAATCGAGAGGCGGCTGGAGTCAGGCTCGGACCTCGGCCCAACCTGCCGGCAGAGTGCCTCCCCGCTCAAATCAGGCGGAAATATTCGAGCTCCACGCCGAGCTCTTCCCAAGCCCGCCCCTATGAAAGGGGATCGAAGAGGTCCATGCACAGTATTGCGACTATCACCAAGGGTATGGTCATGATACCGGGGCTGCAAACACAGGCTCACGGATCGACGAGCTCGTTAAAGGCGGGGCCTCAAAAGTACCTCGGACGAGTGGTCAGAAGAGCAGAAACGCAGGAGAAGGAATGGGCGGCAACAAGCGCGGCCGACCCGGCGACCCAACCCGAAGGCGGCGAGGGCGAAGGTCCCAACGCTATGGGCGGTCTACGTTGTTGCCGGACTGCCCCCGGACGGCGAGGTCGTCCTCGAAGAACGATGCCGGGCCGGCCTCAAGAGCCGAAGAACAAGCGACTCGGGATGGTGAGAACATAACGTTCTCGAGGAGGACCCGTGCCCAAGATCATGCCGCGCTGGGGCGCCATCACCATACGGTGCGGTGGGCAACAAAACGCCCACCGGGTCTATATCGACATTGGGGCCTCCGTCGGCATCATCTTCCAGTATGCGGATAAGCTTGAGGTCGGAGGCATTGGTGCTTCCGCGCCTCCCGCTCACGAGCTTCACTCAAAAGCGGTCCGGCCAGGGGTCATTACCTTCCGGTCACCGTAGGCGGGCTCCTGTGTCGGTCACGGGGCCGTCCGGTTCTTCCTAGTCAGGGCTCCTCTCCGTACAACATTATCCTCGGGAGAGATTGGCATGACGCCACCAAGGCCGTCTGTTCGGTCTACCACCTCACCGTCAAGATTCCCCGGTGGGAGTGCTCAGCGTCGAGGGACCAAACGGCAGAAAAGAATGCCTACGGCTCTCAACTCAAGATCGGCCTCGTCCGGGCATAGCAATTACCGAGCCCCGAGGCCGACACCGGGATGACGACCGGGACCTCCAACTATCGATGGCGATCCTCGAGGTCGTCAGTCGGCACCCAGGGCCGGCGGACGTCCGTGACACGTCATCGACTTCCGAAAGAATATAGGGACGTGTTTGCTTGGTCCCGCTCGATATGACCGGTGTCACCCGAGCTCATAACTCACCGCCTCAACATCGACCGGCTACCAAGCCGGTCCGGAAGAAAAGGATATTCGCGGCGGAGCGCAAGCCGGTCATTAGGGACGGTGACTCGACTTCAAGGCAAGATCTTGTTCGAGGTCGAATATCGACCGGATGACTAATCCGATCGTGGTCCGAAGTCGGCGGAGGGTGGCGCGTGTCGTCGATTATACCGACCTCAACAAGCATCGCTTAAAGATTGCTACCCTCCCGCGATATTGACAAGAAGGTGGAGGCTTTGGTGGGCCACGAAATGTTCACTTCACGGATCTATCTGAGGGTACCACCAAATCGATGAGCGGAGGATGCATCAAAGATCGCATTCATCACCGACTTGGCGTCTTGGCGTCCGAAAGATGCCGCCTTCGGCCTCAAAACGCGGGGCCACTTACCGAGGATGGTGGATGCAACATTCAAAGACCACATCGGGAGATCGTCGAGGTCTCGTCGGCGACATAGTAGTCAAAGTCGAAAACGGAGGCTGCGCCGACGACCTCGGCACCATCCTCCAACTCCTCGGTCGGCCAACCTCAAACTTAACCCCAAAATGCACTTTCATGGTAAGCGGGAAATTCTTGGGGTGTTGGGTTTCCAAGAAGGCGAAGGCGAACCCCACCAAGGTAAAAGCGGTGCTTTCGACATGCAAGTGCAAAACCATTCGCGAGGTCCACAAACTTACGGTGCTGGCCGCCTCAGTGGGTTCTCTCCCGGGCTGCCGAGAAGCGGCTCCTTCTTTAAAATCTTGAGGAGGCCCGGACTTGCATGGCGGTAGAGCACCACCTCGCCTCACACACGGTGAAGGAGTACTCACGACCGCCCACCTCGACCGCCCAAAAAGAGGCGAACTCCTCTCCTTGTACTTGGCGGCCTCGGACGAGGCAATCGGTCTTGTCTTGGTGCGGGACGAGGCCGGACGGCAGCTTCCTATCTACTTCATCACCGAGCACTCAAAGGACCGGAGACAAGGTACGCCGGCGCGAAAAGGTAGCACCGGCATCGGTGAATGCTAGCGGCGGCTCACCCTACTTTGAGGCTCACTCCATCCAGTCATCGACCGACCTACCCACGAGGCAAGTCTTGTCAAAACCGAGTCATCCGGACGAATAGCCAGTGGGCCACGGAGCTTGGCGAGCACGATATCTCGTCTTCACGGACCGCCATAAAAGGCAAGCCCTCGCCGATTTCTGGTAGAAGCCAGTTCTCGAGCTCGGTCGACCGCTAAGATTGGCCCCTCCGACGCCCACCTCGGTCATCCCACCCACTTGCGGAGGCAGGACCTCGCCCACCGATGGTTGGCGAGATGTCGTGGGCGGAGCCTCGTGCAAAGCAGGCGTGGAGCGGGCATTCTTCTCCTCGGCCGAGATAGGCGAAGTCACCTCGCGCTCGGTTTACCTTCCGACCACCAACAACGAGGTGGAGTATGAGGCCCTAATCTCCGGACTCCGATCGCTAGGAGCTAAGGGTGGATGAGATCCAAATCTTGGCGATTCCCGGTCGTCGTGAACCGGTGTTAAGCGAAACACGAGGCAAGGAGGACCGAATGAAACAATACCGAGAAGCGAAGGAGATGTTGACCTCGTTCGGTACTTGGCATCCACCGAATCCCAGGGAAAACAGCGGGTGGCGTCCTCGACAAAGCTAGCTGCGTCGTCAACAAGTCCACCCGGAGGAGGTCCGTTCGAAGCATAGCGAGTCCCACGTCGGCATCATCACCGAGATAGAGCCGGTGGATGTCTCCCCAAGGCCTACACGGAACACGGCGCACTACCCGGATCGGCTCGAAGCCGAAAAGATGATGGCAAAATCCGAGTATCTCATGCATGAGGCGCACTCTAGGAAGTCTTACCTTGACCCTCACGAGATGCCTCGGGCGGAAGAAGCCGACTATGTGCTCAGCGAAATCCACCCAGGGTCTTGTGGAAGCCACATCGGTCGCGAGCACTTTCAAAGAAGGCGCCGAGGTCGGGATACTCTTGGCCCACCTCGTGCAAGATTCGGCCGAGCTCGTCGAAGTGCCCAGTGCGGATCCACCCGCGTCGAAGCGCCTCATCGATCCGAGCGACTGCAGAGTCCGTGGCCTTTCATGCGGTGGGATCGACATCGTTGGCCCATTCGACCGAGCACCGGTCGACTTCGATATTTAGTCGTAGCCATGACTACTTCACAAAATGGGTCGAGGCCGAGCCACTTTCGAGCCTCACGGCGAAGGATTCGCGCTGTGTGGAAAAATATAGTCCGCCGCTCGACATCCGCACATCCCGGTCTCGGACAATGGCACCGGTTCGTCGACAAAAACTTCAAGGAATGGTGCGAAGAGCTTCAGATCGATCAACGCTTCACCTCGGCCGCACACCCGCAAGCGAATGGTCGGACCGGTGACGAACCGCGCGATCGTGCAAGGATTGAAGAAAAGGTTGGACCGAGCTAAAGCGATCGGGCTGAAAATCTCCTCAAGTCCTCGGTCCCACAGGACCACACCACGGACGTCGCGGAAACCCTTTCGGCTGGTCTCACGGTACCGAGGCCGTCATCTGGCCGAGATCGGTAGCATGCCCTCGCACTCTCCACTTCGACCGGCCGGGAACGAGGAAGACCTGCGGGCCAACCTTGGCGCCCGAGGAGAGGCGAGCTCGCGCTCATAAACGAAGCCAAGTCAAGAGCCAGTCGCACGCTACTACAACAAGAGAGTAAAGGCCTCCGCGCTCCAAGTGGCGACCTCGTCCTACGGAATAATGAAGCAAGCCGAGCCGGCGCCTTAACAAGCTTGATCCGACATGGGAAGGACCTACCGCGTTCACGAGGGACCTCGGCAAAGGGGCTACAAGCTCGCCCCACTGTGTCGGGCACTTATTCCCGAACACGCACATAACTCATCTAAGGAGGTATTTTACATAGCTTTGATTTTAGATCGGCGACATGTTAGCCTCCTATTGTTTGGTGATATGCGATCTTTGTTTACTTGTTTAATAAAGCGTTTGTTTTCTAATGAGTATTTCACCGTTACGTCTTACATCTATGTGAACATCCATTCGGATTACCACATCTAAACCTTCACGAGGGGCCACTTACGAAGATGAAAATCCCACCAAGTAGGGTGGCGTCAGATTACCCATTAAGTTGGGCGTCACACGCAAAGCATCTGATTACCCATTAAGTTGGGCGCCTACATGCAAAGCATACAGATTACCCATTAAGTTGGACGTCTACATGCACGCGACATCCATACCGATCTCGCCAACTCATACCCCTTTATTTGGGAGGATATGCACTCCGGTACAAAGTCTAAATGCATTAACGACTACAAACAAAGTACCAAGACATATACAAGACAACTGGGCTTCAGAGCTCGTTCATACCCTTTATTTGGGAAAATACCCACCTATGTATACAGTATAAAAATATTTACGACCAAAACGAAGTCCTAAGTTATGTTTGTACCTCTCAAGGAGGAAAATATACACTTCGAAACGAGTCTAAATACATGTATATCTACATACAAGGTCCTATACTATACATAGCCTCATTCGGGCTTCCGGGCTCCGCCTCGCCAGGACCGGCCGAAGCTGCACCAATTCTCTACAAAATCCCCAGGCCGACGATGTATGCCTGGAACGAACTCGGTGCCTTCGACCCGGTCGATGAGGCGGAATCACCACGGCTGCTCCCGGCGGCGCTGGCTCTGAGGCAGCCGGACGAAGCATCGACCTGTCGTCTCGGTCACCCGCGCTCGGGGACACTCAAAGTGGCGAAGGCGCAATCTGGGCATCCGGGCGGGGACGACCGAGGTCACACCCGACCCCCGACCGGACACCGGGCGTGTGTGCGACCTCGCCCCAAGCTCTCCTCGCCGACACGAGGTCCTCGGTCGCCGCCCGCTCAGAGGATCCCCTCGATAGTCGCCCTGCCGGACCCATCAACCTCAAGACTACGGCATGATCGGAGTAGCCGCCTCCTCTTGGTTCTTCTATGATCGGGTCGGCAGAGCCCGCTGTTGCCTCACCACCTCGCCGGCATGCGGCGTTTTCGGACGATGTCGACATCTCCATAAACTTCACCACGGAGTCGACGCGAGCTTTGAACTTCTTCTGTTGGGCCTTCCTCATCCTCCGGCACCATGCCCTCCTTGACAAGCTCTGGACTCGGTCGTCGTCTTGGATATGGTAGTCCCACCGGTAGCGGCGGATCGCCTCTCGTACTGCATGCTCCTCCGACAACCAAGCGAGCCTCCGCGATCGATTCAGTGTTCTCGACCGCATCAAGCGTCCGTGGATAGCGTCGGCAGATATGTCCGCCCGGACTCCGCCTGCGCGACCTTCAACTTCGCCTCATTCTCGGCCGAGGCGGGCACCTCCGATCAGCCTCGGTCAACTTCTTCTTGATTCGGAAGAAGACACCGAGCTCGCGTCCATGGCGGCCAAAACTTGGGTCGCCTCGGCGGACCGACTCCTCCAAATTGCACCTCGCCGTCGCTTCTCGGCCGGGCACCTCGGACCCCTTTCGACAGCGCGACAATTCATGGTCGAGTCCCAGTATTGAGATGCGAATGCTATAAATAAAAGACAACACAAGTCTCGAAAGTGATAAACATTCTTTATTGCATACGAAAGAATTTATTACAAGGGCTCGTGGTCTATCGACCCGGTTCAACCTATTACAATCGGCCCACTAACCTCGGCCCTCTCTCGGACTCGCCGCCCCGCCTCCTGCCGTTCCTCCTACCTCCTCGCCTTCTGGCGGCGGGTCGACTGAGCCGACGAGCTCAGCTCCTCCTCCTCCTCCGCTTCGGCCGGGACCTCGGCGAGGAGCTCCTCAAGCTCGCGATCCTCGTCCCGCCTTACACCGGGCGGCGACCTCGGCGGTCAGTGGGGTAGGTGGATGCAAAGCCTCCAAAGACCGGGAAGGTCGGCCAGTAGATCACCCGGCGTAGCTTTGTCCATCTCTCTTGGTCGACCTCGGTCCACCCATGCTTGACCTTGTCAAAATCGGGCATGGCGGCCGCGACTTCCCAGTGATCCGACACCACCTTCGGCCAAAGACGGCGGCGAGATCGGCAATAAACCCGAAGCTCTCCGACTCGATGAGCCGGTGGCGAGGGCCTCAACAACGGTCCTGGTCGGCCGACCGCACTCCTCCTCGTCGGCGAGTTCATTCTTCGCCCGGCGGCTCCTCCTCCTTCTCCTCGACCTCCCGGCGGCCTCGGCGCCAGTGCCTCTTCTTGAGGCGGCGGCCCGCCTCCGGCCCGGCGGCCACAGCGGCCTCGGCTTCCCTGCCAGCGGCCCGGCGATCTCGGCTTCCGCCCTCGCGGCGGCAAGATCCCGTTCAGCGCCTCCGGGCCGAGCTCTCGGTGACAAGTCTGGCGACTGCGGCTCCTGAAGCGGCTGCAGGGCCCCATCATAGAGCTCCCACCCCGAAAAGGAGATGCACAAGTCGGTCACCGATTGCGAAGCAAACAAATCTAAAAAGAAGCTACGTACGACTCGGGGAGGATGCGACCAAGCTTGAGGCGGTACCCGTGCTCAGGCGGCCCCGAGCCGCCACTTCCGGCCGGGTGGACCGGCTCGAGCCCACTCATCGGTGGCCCATCTGTCCACCTTCTTCGGGCCCTACTAGGTCCGGCCGCGCCTGCTTTTCTTTTCTTGGCTGGCCTCGCCCGGCGATGGTGAGCCCACCTCGTCCTCAACCTCACTGCGTCAAAAAGAAAGAATACATTAGCACGGTAAAATAAGACAAATAAGGACTAAGAAAAAGGATGCCTCACCCCGTCCGGACCCGTCCCGACGCTTCCGACCAAAACACTCACCGCCTTCCGGATCGTCCCGGAGAAATTTATGGATGAGATCTCACCGCTGCTCAACAACTCCTCCATATGGCCCGAGGCTTGATTTTCGGGTCCACTAGCGTGCCGATACCCCACTCATACCTCGGCCCCTCGGCCCATGAAAAAATACCTATTCGCTAATGGGACACCTTGGAGGGCGGTTACCTTAAATTTTAGCCGGGGTGACAGATAGTACACCCTCCCATGGTCTTCACGCTAAAAAGCGCATCAATACCTCGAAGGACGACTCCGGCAATGCCATAGCAAGAGAGCCCCACCCACCAAGCGACCTAGCAGAATTGGGTCGATTGACAAACGGGATCCGGAAATACTCTTGAAGGCTAAGGTAAATGGGGACAGAGGTACCTAAGACTGCCTCAAGCCGTCTACATAGACAAGAATAAACCCTCCGGAGGGCCATCGCCCTATCGTCCGGATCGGCGGACACCACCACGCCTCCCGAATCAGTACTCCTCACAACCTCAAAGAGTTCTTCCAACGACAAATCCGACCTCGCGCGCCCACCTTCGGGCCATCCCATACAGAGGATACCGGCGAATACTGGGACTCGGACCTACGGACCTACCCAACCCGTTGTAGCACATATAGTCCCTTACACCGCAACTCACGCCCGTAACCCGGCGGAAAGAGAACTTTCAGGCGAGAAGAAGATGAAGAAAACATACTTACTTTTTAGGCGAGTGGCGGCTACTTCAAATAAAATCGGGCTCGAAAATCTCTCACAAATTCTCTCTCGAATTGTTAGCGTCGAAGAAGAAGAAAGTGAGCGATTGCCTCTTTGCGCTATTTATAAGACCTAGGCGCGCGCAAGTGCCGTTTCAAATTCAACACGTGCCTACACGTGATTGGATGTGCGTTACACGCGCGCACGCTGTTCGAGCGCCCAACTACCGCCTGGCGCGTCTGACGTACGCCAGGATAGGACGGGCCGCCAGTCTGACCTAGCAATCATCATACGGACCCGGCGTCCTCTAGATGGCGGCGCCGTGTCTCGGTCGCGCCCGTCCCCACAAATGTCAAGGAAATCCACATCGGACCTCGGCGCCCGTCAGACACCAGATCGGACCTCGTCCAACCAGATCGGACCTCGGCCAACCAGATCGGACCTCGGCAACCAGCCGCAAAGTCTGCTGCCCGAGACACACCACGGCATCCCGAAAAGGCGGTCGCTCGGTCGAACACCGGAGCCACCACAGAGTAATACCACCACTGAGGCCGTACCTCGGCATAACCAACGCAGAGCGTTATCCGGTCGGACTTGACTTCCATCGGTGCCACATCTTTCTCCGGCGACGGACGATAAACAACCCAACTCGGATCGGCACGAAGACCTCACATCAAGAAACAACCACCAAGCCGCCTCGCCTCGGCGGTTACTGTCTTCACTCCACCTCGGCCTCCGTCCCCGGCTATTCGGGGGCTATGATGGGATATAGCCCAACCGAATGGGCCCACTAATGAGCCCCAGCGGTGGGCTAACATTGATAGCAGCCCACGCGGTCGAGCCCAAGTCAAGCTTAATCATTGCTCAAGCCCTAGCCTCCGAGCCGCGCCGGCCAATGGAAGGACGCCCGAGAACCAAGGTCGCGCCACCTCCACGTGGCGCACGTAAGACGAACGGTCCGGCTCCGCCAATGGAAGCACGCGGAGGAAGAGTCACACCACGACCAATGGAGAGGTCGGGCGCCAGGCAAAGTCGGTGTATAAATAGAAGGAAACCGATGTTAGAAGGGTTAGCAATTTCTTGAATACAAAGGTTTGTAACCAATATACTGCATTGAAAAGCTCTAGTAAAAGTATTGAGGAATCATTCCTCCGTGGACGTAGATCTCATTAACGATCGAACCACGTAAAAGCACGGGTGTTCTTTATTGCTTTCTATAAATCGCATTCACATAGCTAGATTCATCAATAAACAATAGCTATGTTTGAACAATGAAAAAATAATAAATTTATTATTTACAAGATATTGAAATTAGAAAGAAAAAAATTATGCCCATGTAGGATTGAACTGCAGACCTTTAGTTTAAGAGCCTGAATCTAACAATAAACTCGATGCATGACAGTAAATATTAAAAGAAGAATCAAATAAATGAAGTACTCTCTAAACCCGACCACCGCGATCGAGGTCGGGTATTAATTAAGATATATTTCATATGTTCCAAAATTCGTTCTTAGCTTTCTTTTTTGATACTTTCACTAAAATTTGTTCCATTTCTATTTATGGAAACTATCCTTTAAATATTCCATATTTATTATCCTCAATAACACTCTTTATTTATATTTTGGTATCATATATGATACACCACTATATCTATTTATAATCCTTAATAACACCATTTATTTACAGAATTTGCTACTCATGGTCCACCATTAATTAAATTTAATACTACAATAATGTGGAATTCTCACTCTACCAATAAAATATTCAATAACTTTTATTAAAACTGACACTAAATTTTTTCAAGAACATATTCTAGGAACAAAATATTTTAAATTGTTTAAAAATTATAAATACGAGCAAATATTATGTTATTTCAGCAATCAACACATCAATTAAGAATATCGTTTGGAAGTGTACTCATTTATTTTTTTTCCTTTCCATTAGAAGTCTCCCTCCACAAAAAAAAAATTCACTTTTGAGTATATAATTAAAATAGAGGAAGTGCTTAGTTGAGCGAAGAATATTTCTCAAGAGGTCCAAATAATTATGCTTTTTGAGAAAACAAATATAAAGTTAGTTAAAAATAAATTTAGAAATTAATAAAAATTTTAATAATAGCATAATATCGTTTGAGTTATATAAAAATATTTATAAAACTTAAAAATGCAATCACCTCATAACTGATTAAATTTCCACAGGCAATATGACATATTTTTTATATAAAGAAAAAATTAAACTTAATTAAAAAATGAAAAATGTCTAGTTCAAGTTTGTAATTATGCAAAATGACATATATTTTAACAATCAACTTTTAATATATCCCAGTAGCTTTGTATAAATAAATAAGATCGTTCATAACTAAATTTATTTCTTTTATATACCTTAATATTAAATATATCTTAAAAATTAAAATAATTTAATTTACCAATAAATAATTAATAATAACTACAAGAATCAATATAATTCAACATACTAATTAAAATAATAATGGTCAATTGTGTAAATGATATTACCTTACAAAACTCAAATCCTAATTCTCATGTACCCATCCATCACAAATTCACAATCAACCCCAAATCTAAATTCAACCATAAATTGGATTTTTTTTTTATAAATTTGAAAGAAGATTAGCAATAAAAAATACATTTGAAATTTCTAAATTTTAATAATTGTTGATAAAAAAAGAGATAGGAGACAATGATCACTTAGAATTGAGAATTATCCTTTAGAAGTTGCATTTTATTTTGTGGTTCACCCTCATAACCTAATTTTTTTAATTCTAATTATTATATATAAAAATAGCATCTATACTAAAAAATTAAATTCGTGAGGGACGCACGGCTGCGCCACTGGTGCTAAGTATAGTAGTCCATCCATTCTCAAAGAAAAAGTTTCATATTATTTCTAGTTTGTATTTCTTTATTAAAAGAATATTAAATCTAATAATCTTAATATTTCTTAATATTTCCTCACCCAGTGATCTTTAAAACTCACCATCTTTTGCTTTGAATGACCAAGCATGGGATATACTAGGGGTGTTTATTCAATTTTCGATTATCGATTAACCTAGAATTGAAATTGAAAAAATCGGTTATCGCTTAATTGATAGTCGGCTTTTTCGGATTCGGTTCGGATATCAATTATCTCATTCAAATAAATTTCGGTTATTGAGTATAACCGATTAACCGACGATTATATCCTATTAACTAAAATTAAGTAACACACACACACACAATTAATTATTAAATATTTGAAATTATTTAATTTGACATTATAATTTCTATAATATTCGTAATAATTTTGGTTGTTTGGTTTTTTATATATATATATATATATATATATATATATATATATATATATATTAATATTAAAATTTGGTTATCCACTAACCGAATCGACTAATCGAATCGGTCGATGTTGATTTTAATTAGCAATTTTATTGATTTCGATTTCTGTTAATTAAAATTGAACCGAATCTCATCCTATGATATACATAATGTACACAAATTGTAAGTTATTTTGCAAATATATTAAATAATCTCTCTAATATGTGTTGGAAAATGGGGTAAAAATAAGTTATGGAAAAAGACGAATCGTTCGTCAATAACCATACAACTATATGTTAATGAATGACAAAACAGCACGACAGCACTTTTAATCACAGCTGTAACATTAATTATTACCTAAAACCATAAAATTATAGGACAAAGCAATTGGGAAATTGGGTTGGGATAAAATTTTTGCAAAAAAAAAGGATAAAACGTCGTCGTACGTACCTCGATTGTTGTGACCGTTACTCTTTCCATTTTTTGAAAACCGCAATAGCCACCGCACCCACACTCCGCATATCCCATCTCTCAATAAATCGCGTTAGTACTAAAACTCGCGCCTTTTCCTCGAAGCCTAAGTCGCCAAATAATCAACCGAGATTTTCTTTAAAGCACGCAACTGCAGGAAACAGAACCGGAGACAATCCGGCCCCTCTCTCTGTGTGCGGCGTTGTACGTCTCGGTGCAGTGTTGTGTCTCTGCAGAAAAATTTGTACGTTTCTTCTTTTTCACCCTCAGCATTTCACCATTCTGTCCACCGCAAAATCAAAAAAGGAGAAATTTCAAATAACAATGCGTGTAGATACAGAGTTTTTGTAGTGTAGATTTTGCTGTGTGGAATCTGGCTGGAGCTGCTGATTTACACGTAGGTGAGGTGCTTTGCATTTTGTATTCGTGTGTGTTTTGTGCGTGTTCCTTTTCAGACCCTTTTCTCGAAACCCTTTTTGCTTCGCACCCTTTTTGGTAAAAAGTAGGAATCATTCTAGATTCTTTGGGCTTCAGGAAAATGGAAGCATATTCTGTGTGATTCTTGCTGTGATATGTGTGTGAGCTAGTCCAATTCTTGAATCAATATCTATTGTGTGAAGCCATTGAGAAATGGTGTTTTTCAGAAGAGGGAATTATTTTTTATTATTTTTTTAATTGTTTTTTATGTGTATGTGTTTTTTTGCTTGAAACGTAGTGTGATTTTTTCAGGTAAATGTGAAGGCTCACAAAAACCCTCTTCGATTGAAGATCGAAATGGGGTGTGCGCAATCGAAAATCGACAATGAGGAATCGGTTTCTAGGTGTAAGGAGAGGAGGAATTTGATGAAGGAGGCTGTTGCTGCGAGGAATGCTTTTGCATCGGCGCATTCTGGCTACTCCGTTTCGCTCAAGGACACTGGCGCCGCCCTGAGCGACTTCGCCGGCGGGGAGGTTCCCCCTCCGCCGCTGGACACGGCAGCGCCGTCGGACCCTGGGGTCGTGGAGCGCCCCCCACCGCCCCCGCCGTCGCCCATGGAGTCTAACCTCCCTCCTCCGCCTCCACCGCTGCCAAGCTTCTCACCTATGCCGCCGCTGCAACGCGCTGTGACAATGCCGGCAGCGCTATCGGATTCGGTAAATAGGAAAAAGAAAGGGGTAGCCATTCATGAGGATGATATTTATGAGGAGGAAGAAGAAGAGGAGGAGGAGAAGGGGATGTTTCATAGGAAGAAGAAAGGGGTCGAGGAGGCGGAGGGCGAGACTCCGATAAGGCCACCTCCTAATCCGGCCACGACCCCATCGGAGATCAGAGGGATGGCGTGGGATTATTTCTTCGTGGACAATGTGCCCCACTCAAATTTGGATGAGGTCGTGGAGGAAGGTGATGGGGACTATGCCGATGACATGAATGGGAATCTCAATCAAGCATTCGACAATGTGGCTGGAAATGCAGAGTTCAAGACTCCGGAGAAGCAAGTGGGATTTGAGGGGATTGACGAGTTCAAGACGCAAGAGGAGACACCAGCATCCGCCCCGGCCCCGAAGTTTATGCATTCGAATACCGCACCTCCTGCGATGAGTAGAACTGTTATTGGTGGGAATGTCGGAGGGAATAATAATGGTGTGGATTTGTTGAAGATTTTGAGTGAGATCGATGATCATTTCCTTAAAGCTTCCCAAAGCTCTCAGGCGGTCTCAAAGATGCTCGAGGCCACGAGGTTGCATTACCATTCAAATTTTGCTGATAATCGAGGTGATCATTTTGCTTAAACATGGCTACACTGGATTTGCTTAAAGTTCGATTTGAAATAATCGTTTTACATGACTTGTGATGACATATCCATTGAATTTTGAAATCTACAACCTTATATGCATACTTTGTTTCTGGAGCAAATATGATAATATGATATTGGATTGGCATTGAACACGAAATGCATATTTTGTAAAAAGGATTCATTTGAATGTGGGGAGTATTCAACTTTGAAAGATCTTGTAGTGAATATTGTAATTCTTTTAGCTGTTTGTAAATATCTAGATATGGTTTCCCAATTGGGTAGTTCTGCGCATCGCAAGTTTAAAACCTTTTAAAGTCTACAGAATCGGAAGGTTATATTTGGAAGATTTTACCTACTCGTATATTTGATGACTTCTAATCAGTGATATTGAATGTTTCGAAGTAGGCTCTAGTGAAAAAATTGACTGTCAAAGTTGAGCCTCTTTTACCAGTTTTTTGGAATAATTTGCTGTTTGGCGTCTTTTCTTTTCATATTATATAGCATCTTTTCTTATTCTAGGTTCGGTTGTGTATGTCTTTCTATGGAAATATATAGAAATGCAGGTTGATGATGATCTCTTCTATTTCAGGACACATCGACCATGCGGCTCGAGTCATGCAAGTTATCACTTGGAACAAATCTTTTAAGGGCGTGCCTAATGGTGAAGCAGCAAAAGACAATTTTGATCCAGATGATTACGAGACACATGCCACTGTTTTGGATAAGTTGCTAGCATGGGAGAAAAAGCTATACGAAGAAATAAAGGTGCATCTTCGTTTATGCCTTGTCTGAAATTTGAATAATTTGTTGTTTGGTATTAGTCTTGACTTTCTGTCGTATTGGCACGGGTAGGCGGGTGAGCTTATGAAACGTGAATATCAAAGAAAAGTTGGTGTGCTCAATAAGCTAAAGAAGCGCAATGCTAGCGCCGAACAACTGGAGAAAGCCAAAGCCGCTGTTAGCCATTTGCATACGCGATACGTAGTTGACATGCAATCCTTGGATTCGACCGTCTCGGAAGTCAATGATATACGCGACAAGCAGTTGTTTCCAAAGCTCGTGGCGCTCGTTCACGGGTGAGTGCCGGTGTCTAGTATCTTCGACTTTTTATGTATTGATTTGAGAATTTCGTGATCCACGGTTGCCTAATATGTCGATTTCTTGAAGGATGACGACGATGTGGGAATCGATGTGCATACATCACAATAGCCAGCTCAAGATCGTCACGGACCTCAAATCCCTTGAAGTCTCGGGCGTGCTAATCGAGACGAGCAAGCACCATCACGACCGGACAAAGCAGCTCGCGACGGTTCTCGAGCAATGGCACTCGCAATTTGATAAGCTTGTGACCGGCCAACGACAGTACATTGCCGCACTCTGCAACTGGCTGAAGCTGAACCTCATCCCAATCGAGAGCAGCCTGAAGGAGAAAGTGTTGTCACCACCGAGGGCTCTGAACCCTCCGATCCAGCTGCTGCTCCGCACATGGCACGACTATCTTGAGAAGCTCCCCGACGAGGTGGCGAAGGGTGCCATTGCGTCGTTCGCCGCAGTGATCAAGACCATCATCCTCCACCAGGAGAAGGAGATGAAGCTGAAGGAGAAGTATGAGGAGACGAGACGAGAGTACGTCCGCAAGAAGCAAGCGTTCGAGGAGTGGCACCAGAAGTACATGCACCGCCGGATGCCGCCCCCGGATGAGGGCGACCCTGACAAGATCGGTGACAGCGGGACTAAGGATCCCGTGGCGGAGAGGCAGTTCGTGGTCGAGAGCTTGAAGAAGCGGTTGGACGAGGAGATGGAGGAGCATCAGAAGCATTGTGTTCAAGTGAGGGAGAAGTCGCTCGGGAGCCTCAAGAACCAGCTGCCGGAGATCTTCCGAGCGCTCTTGGACTACGCACACTCATGTTTTGAGGCGTACGGGAGGCTGAGATTGCTTACAGAATCACAGCATCCTAATCCTAATGCGGGAGCGTAATCTGTGTTTGTCAACAAGAAAGTTTAGTGTAGAAATCAGTCATGTTAAGGTGGATTTGAAGTTTGATGGAGCTTGTATGTTGCAGTTTTTGCAATGTTTAGTTTTTGTGGGGAAGTGAACTTGCATTTTCACCCATTAATGCTAATGAGTTGTTTTCACCACATTGTTGTAGACTTGTATTGCTAGATGGGGTTTAGAAAGAGGAATGTTTAGTTTTTTGTGGGAAGTGAACTTGCATTTTCACCTATTAATGCTAATGACTTGTTTTCACCACATTGTTGTGGACTTATATTGCTAGATGGCGGTTAGAGAGAGAGCTATTAACACAAAAATTTGTATCGTATACTATGATGAGTCAAATATACATCGGATGGTGTTTGATATATATTATCGATGTCCGACAGTGTGTGGTTTTGGATTTTGACGTTTCTATGCATACTTACAGTTTGATGAGTGACGAGTCAAGATCTATCATACAGTGCTTTTATTCGTATACAAACTCATATTTTCATGTATTAGTGATATCATAGATGTTAGATTGTGTGTGGAATTTTTGACGTTTCTGTGGATGTTTATAGTCTGATGACTGACGAGTTACACTTGTCGGATCGGATCGAGCCCAAAAATTTTTAGGCTTATAAATATGAAGCTCAGTCTCAGGTGGGCAGGTTTTCTTTTAACTCATTTTCGTAATTTTTTTAATATATAAAATTAAAATTTTAATTATAAATAGAAAAATAATTATTTAAGTTTAGACACTATTTATATAATTAAGACAACTAAGTAAATAAATAAAAAGAACAAAAAAACGATCAAACTCAAGTTTCATGAATGAGGAGCAAGAACACTTGCCACTGCACTACAATAATATCTTGGCTATACAATAATATAAAAATGTATATTTAAATTATATCGATCGTGCTTTTTAGTTCGAAAACCCTGAGCTTTGGCCTAAAACCTGGTCGGTCCCGGATTTTTTTGGACGGGTTTTGTAGGTTCGATTTTTTTCTAATCTCTAATTTCGAAGTCTAACCAAACCCAAACCCCGAGTATCCTGAGCGGGCCTATCGGGCTAGATCCATTTTATCAGCTCTACATATGGTGTTTGTATTTGGATACAATTCATATTCGATGACATATTGTTAATATCATCGATGTTCGATAATGTGTGTGGATTTGGACTATGATGTGTTTATGTATGTTGATTCATTATATAGTCTAACACAAGACTCATAATATTCGAATATTATAATAATCTCTATTGTATAGTGATTTTATATAGTTTACCTATATTTGTGACATTCATAAAATCACATGATAATATTCCGTTAATATTATAGTTGATGCATTCATATATGAATTAAGAGCTAATTCATTTGACGAAATAAGGTCTCTGTATTATAATGATCTTTTATAGTTCCAACTTGAGTCTACTTAGATAAATTAATAGTTCTCATAAAGGTTCAAAATAATATAATAGTGAGAAAAGTTATATAGTCGAGTAATTTATATAGGAAATTAGAAGTCTATTAAGAATATCCACACAAAAAAAAATTATATAGTTGGTTATATCACATGCATCAACCCCCCAAATAATAATAATAATAATAATAATAATAATAATAATAATAATAATAATAATAATAATAATAAATACGAAATTAAAAGATGACAATAAACGATTCTGTAAATACCCATTCTGGTGGTTGCATTGCCTATCTTTGAGGGGATACTTTCCAAGGCGGTACAGTCTTATTTATGAATGTACTCTTGAGCTAAAACTATTGATAAAATTCAAACTCATGACATTCCAGTTAGGGGTGAGCATTCGGATTTCGATTCGGATTTTTGTCTAATCCGAATCGATTCGAAAATCTGAATTTTGAGAGAAAAATAATCCGATCCGAACCGAATATCCGAAAATCTGAAATCCGAAAATTTTATAAAAATATCCGAACCGAAAAATCTGAAACCAATTTTTATTAATTCTTATATATATTTATATTAGATTTAAAAATATTTAAATAAAATATTGTTATTATATATAAATTGTATATAATTCGGATTTTCGGATTTTTCGGATTAAAAAAATCCAATCCTATCCGATCGCGAAAATCCGAAAATTTGAAAAATGTCGATTAGAATCGAAAATCCGAAAAATCCAAACCAAATTTTAAATTTCGGTTTGATTTGGATCGAATATTCGGATTTCGGGTATTTTGCTCACCCCTGATTCCAGTTAATATGTTATTTAATTTTATTTGACTTTTTTAGCTTATGCTCCTTTTAATTTTTTTTTCTAAGGTAACACTAAAATATATAATTGTAACTCTTTTAGTGCAACACAGTATTAATAATCATAAAAAGTAATCCTCTACATAATACAATTGACTTCCATTTCAATTTAAATAATTTTATACTATATAAGACTATTTTCTTCAAAGACCAATTTAATACCATGTAAAACATTTTATTTCCTTAAAATTTATCGTAGGGAGATGAATAAACAACCAAATATCATCTGGAATTTTACATTTTTAAAAAAATAAAGCAATTAATAAAAGTTTCTATTTTTTTCCATTACATATTAATTACTTTCAATAGGAATACCAAACAATGCCGTTGTGCTTAAACCTTTGAAAAACCTACCAAACTTTAAATTTAGATTGCGACACGTAGCGAAATCTGACCCGTTGAGAGAAAAGAGTTGATCGACGTTTACCTTCAGGGGTTTGAAACGAAGCCTCCGCACTCTTTAATTTTGAATTCTCTGGACCGTTTATTTTTTGTTTCTCTCTCTCTCTCTCTCAAAAACGCACACTTCACGCACTAGTTATCGCAAAACACACTAGACTCTGACTCTCCTCTGTCCTCTTCCCAAATTTCACCGAGAATTAGCGGATCCTTCCTGTCCTTCTGGTTTTATTGGATGCGTGGATGTGAATTTTCCATTGGATCTGCGAGTGATCGGTTGGAATTTTGGTGTTTCTGCTGTTGGATTGAAATTCGTCGAGCTCGGCTCGGTAAGTATTTGAAATTTCAGTCTCCGTTGTTTGAATTTTTTTCAACTGAAGAAAGATGGCGGAATTCTTGGAATTCTTTAATTTTCTGGATTTAGTTGCGATGTTGGTGTGAGGAATAGCATGAATTTAGAACCCTAGTTTAAAAGGTTCTTTTTACTGTGGAATCTGTTAATTTTTTGTGTTTGTTTTTGCTTGAAGGCTTTACTCTTTGGTCGTTCGTTTGTTACAGCATTTTCTGTACTCTTGGAAAATTAATTTGAGAGTTGATGTTTTTTTTATTCTTTTTTTGATGAACCTGGAACTTGTTCATTTTTATCTGTCTCACTAGCAATGGTTTATTTTAATGGAATTTCTGGAATTTCTCGTTTCTGTTGACTATAAAACTTTATTTGTTGATATTTAATAGTTGATGATTGTCTTGTGCTTAAAAGAAAAACACATTGACTCGGAAGAAAAGTTCAGTTTCTTGTGGTCGGTAGTATTGACTGTTTTACAAGCTCCAGACAGCAGAGTTATCTGAGCATTAGACTTGAAAATTTTAAAATGGGCAGCTCCTGCTTTTTGTAGTTGTCTGAGCATTAGACTTGAAAATTTTAAAATGATGCATCTTGACATTTATTCTTGATATCTACAATTGATTAATTTTCTTGGGTTAGCTTGAGTAGTTGTCCATCAATAACCAAGTCAGATGTGGTGTTCGAAGTTATAATATTCCAGTTTTAATGCAATCATTGTTCGAAAAATTCAAAATTTCAATTCTAGGAGCTGAGAAATGGTTCTTTTTTCCGATGTATTGTCTCATCACAGAAAAGTATAATTTTGTTTCATTTGAATACATCCCACGGGTATAATTTTGTTTCACTTGAATACATCCCACAGGACAATTGCAGTTAATATTTAGAGTGTGCAATAATTTCTTGAATTATTCAGCAGTATCAAGATTTTGGTTTATCGAAATTAATTTCTTGAATTATTCAGGGAAGGGGGAGTTCCAATTTTCTTACTTGTTAGTTATTGCTTGCTATCTGCTTTTTCATCTGCACATCCTGACTTCTCTCTTTTCCTCCTTCCATATTCTTAGCTATTGATTCCATCCTGGATTCAGGCAGTACCTACCTTGTTATTGGGTAGCTTATAATGATTTGTGGAAAAAATCCTGAAGAAAATTGCCAACGAGTTGGAGGAGGCATATACATCAACTTATCAGCCAAATATGGAAAGTGATCGGACAGGCAACAATAACCCTTCAGATGTTGAAAGAAATGGTCTGCAAAGAGCTCGACCTTTACATGGGTATTTTTTCTATGTTTTCTTTATGATTTTTATGTGCAACCAGTTTATATTTCAGAGAAGTTGTGTAATCTCTAAATAAATTCTGGTGGCTCGTGAATATCCTATTTATCCCCAACCTGGGCCTGTTTTTTTTAAAAGAAAAGCAAACGAATTAAAGAACACTTAAAATAACTTTTACTGGTTAAGAAATTCATTGTCATCTTTTTGCTTAATTCACAAATCAGATCAATGTTCACAAATGCATAATAGTCTTTCTATATATATGACCTTTTCTGTACTGTTCATGCAGGAGAACGAGTGGCCCAACACGGCGTTCGACGAAGGGACAATGGACTGCAGAAGAGGTTAATAGGAATTTTTCCTAATAGTTGTAATTATTTAAGTCTATATACACAACTGTGTTACAGATTGAGTAGGAATATATTGGGTAAAAGACTGAGATTTCAGTTCAATTGCATTCCCTTTTCAACAATGCAATCTGCTGGCTTCAGTTGTATACACCATCTATATCTGAAACTATAATTTTATCATCGTGTAATATGGAATTTGACAATGTGTGACTCTAATATAATTAATGTTTATTTTTTACAGGATGAGATATTGCGAATGGCTGTTCAACGTTTCAAAGGAAAAAACTGGAA
This sequence comes from Salvia rosmarinus, assembly GCA_036937905.1. Lineage (NCBI taxonomy): Eukaryota > Viridiplantae > Streptophyta > Magnoliopsida > Lamiales > Lamiaceae > Salvia > Salvia rosmarinus. Next base: position 64,855,004 of record CM072814.1, read on the forward strand.
GAAGATAGGTAAGAAAATGGGTTTAGACCTTCGTGTAGTGTCATTGGAAGTGGGTACTAGTCTTATTTGGTTTCTTCTACCACTTCCATACCACACATAATTTATCCTCGTAAGCATGCCTGCCATTTTCTTCTTTTTAGCTGTTGTTTTTTATGAGTTAAGTACTACATTCAGTATGTTTCATGAAGTTGGAATGACTTCTTCTAATCTCTCCCTGATTCAGTTATTCAATTCACTTACTGTGTTATGTTATGATATATTCAGCGGAGTGTTTTAAGGACCGAACAGATGTTCAGTGCCTGCATAGGTGGCAGAAAGTTCTTAATCCAGAGCTTGTCAAAGGTCCTTGGTCGAAAGAGGTTAGCTTACATTTCTATTTTCTAGTCATCAATAGATTTTAATGATGTCTCACTCTCTTGGTTTATTTCTGTTATAAGATTTATAGAGCCCATTTAATTTCAATTTTGATACATGATTAGGAGGATGAAGTAATAATTGAATTGGTCAACAAATATGGTCCCAAAAAGTGGTCTACAATTGCAAATCATCTTCCTGGGCGTATAGGGAAACAGTGTCGTGAAAGGTAACCTTGCAGAAACTTCCATTGATTTTTGTGGTTTATATATTCTCTCCACAATTAACGACTTAAATATTCATAATTCAGAAACCCTTTACAATAATTAATTCTGCATTTTGTGTTATTGGTGCTTTATATGTTGGTATTACTTATTTTTTCAGGTGGCACAATCATCTTAATCCCAACATAAACAAGGAAGCTTGGACACAGGATGAGGAATTAACTTTGATCCGTGCCCATCAAATTTATGGAAACAAATGGGCAGAGTTAACAAAGTTCTTGCCTGGGAGGTATGGAAACTCTTATTAGCTCCTTAATGCTTTAGCTCACTCACATGCGTGAACTCTATATTTTATGCAAATTTTCCTGGCTGTGACTCATTCTGAGTGTCTTTGTTGCCTGCTTTCCCCACCAGAACTGACAATTCTATCAAGAACCACTGGAATAGTTCTGTAAAGAAGAAATTGGACATGTATTTAGCTTCAGGGTTACTTTCACAGTTCCAAGGTCAGCCTCTTGTGAATCATCCTAACCAGTCAGTAGCTTCCTCCTCTTCAAAGGCACAACAAAGCAGTGAAGACAATAGCGTTGTTAGAGGCGGAACAGAAGCAGAGGAAGCTTCTGAATGCAGTCAAGGTTCTAACATTGCTAGTATGTCTCAAACTACAAACAACACAATTGTACATCCTGTAGGGGACTGCAGAGTAACTGAAGAATCAAGTTTAATTCAGTATTCCGAAGATTATCGTCCTGCATTTCAAGAAGCAGCATTTGCTATGCCAGAAGCACATTGCAAACTGAGTGACAAGTTTCTTGAACATGATTTCTCTCTAGATTGGGGTGCCTTAGCGGGGAAAGATTGGCTACTAAATCCTAATGAACTACCGGACATGTCTTTGCTAGATCTGGGGCAGGAGTCACCTGGAATGTTCGTCTTAACATCTTCAAGTGGCCAGAATACTAATCATGAAGAATTACCCTTTCAGCAAGAGTCTCATATGCCATTAGGGACTTTTACTTCCATGGTAAACATGGCTGCAGATGCCGACACCCAAAATATGACTTCTATTTCAGACTGCAGGATGGTATGCACTGAGGCTGATCAAGGTGGATTTGGTCCCTCTGAAGTTATAAACCACATAGATTCATTGCTCCATCATTCTTCAACGCTCCAGTTTCCCGAAAATGAGGCTTTTGCTTCACAATCTTGTTATACACCTTCTGATATGCAGGGAACTTCATTTCCTCAACCTGTTCCGTTCCCTATCCAACTTCCTGCTGCTGATGGTCAGCTCATGTTTGATACGGATCCAAATCAGTACAGTAATTCACATGCAGATAAGGAACCTATTCCACCAAGTACACATGATGGCTTTATTTACCTCAAGGAGGCTGATCACTTGCAATGTGAAGATAACTCGGTTGAGGAAAAGGAAACACCAAAGCTAGTTTCAGTTAATGATTTTTTCTTGACATCATCCAATAATTCTCAGAGCTGTCCTTCAGTGGACAAAGATACTAAAACTGAAGAACAGAAGGACTCTGGAGCTTTATTCTACGAGCCCCCACGTTTTCCGAGCTTGGATATACCATTCTTCAGCTGTGATCTTATACAATCAGGTAGCGATATGCATCAAGAGTATAGCCCACTTGGCATCCGCCAACTGATGATATCCTCCATGACTCCATTCAAAATGTGGGATTCGCCGTCCAGAGATGATAGCCCGGATGCTATTCTCAAAAGTGCTGCCAAAACTTTTACAGGCACGCCATCAATATTGAAGAAAAGACACCGTGACTTGGTGTCACCTTTGTCTGAAAAGAGAGATGAAAAGAAGCTTGAAGGTCCTAGAAACCAAGATTCATATTCAAATATGGCCAACGGTTTCTCCCGGTTAGATTTTATGTTTGATGAATGTATGGACAAAAAAGAACAGTTGGTTTCACTTTCGCCAAACAGAAGAAACTTTGAAGTGTCTTGTATGGAAAAAGAAAATGCAGCTTCTGCTTCTCGACAGGAACAAAACGAAGGCAATAAAAGCATTGTCATTTCAGAAAGAGAGATGACAGCAGCAGGGTTTAATAATAATGGCAGTGATTGTTTGAAGACTGAAAAGATAGCTCCCACTGATCTCAGAACTAAGAGTGCAGAAAAGGACTCGACTGAATCTGTGAGTGCTTTATTTTGTCTCCACTGGCATTAATGGGCTTTTTTCTGCATATAAGAATCTTAAATACCAATAAGTATGTATAGTTTGTTCTGGAATGAAATAATTCATTAATATGAACATTAATTGCGCTACTAGTTGCAGCAAAGCTGTCTAGAATTTAGTCTGAGTTTCTGTATCGCAGTGCATTCCTCGTGATGAATCTCATGAGTTCAATTATTCTTTGGAGATGTGTACTAATTGTAGGACTGCATGAGAATGTTCAAATAACTGAACTGACGTTGCCTTTCCCAGGTTCTTTATTGCAATTCTGACGTGTTACCATTTTGTTCTGGTAGGCAAATGAGTCTTCTGGAGTCCTTCTCGAACATGATGTGAATGATCTGCTATTCTTTTCTCCTGACCGTTTTATAATCAAGAATGATAGGACGGTTGGTGTAAGTGCTAGAGCTCTTGCAAAAGAGTCTTCACGAAGCTTTTCTGTCCTTTGTTCTCCTCGATTGTGTTCGAAGGACAGGACTAATTTGTTTATAACTACATCTCTGCAATCCTTGAGTCCTTCAACGAAAAAAATTGAGAGTTCTGGCAGAGGTTTAGCCACTGAAAACAATAACATGTAAGATGATTTCACCTGCCTAAGTTCTAGCTTGCTTTATTATTCTGGGATCCGGTGACATTTCTGACTTGCTCGTATTTTCAATCCTCTGTTTGCAGATTTGTGGAGACACCATATAAGAGAACTATGGATTCTCCTTCAGCTTGGAAGTCCCCTTGGTTTATCAACAACTTTGGTCCAGGCCCAAGAGTTGACACAGATATAACAATCGAGGTATGTGAAATATTTCAGTCAGATCATTATTTTCTTTGCTTTATTTTGCATGTTATCTCATAGTATGAGTTTTTGGTAGGACATTGGCTACTTTTTGAGCCCAGGGGATGGAAGTTATGATGCCATCGGGTTAATGAAGCAATTAGGAGAGCAGACAGCAGGTGCGTTTGCTGACGCCCAGAAGGTTCTCGGAGATGAAACGCCTGAGACCATAATGAAGGGAAAATGTGCCACAAACCTTGAAGAAGAGAAAGATTATAACGAGGACCCAACCTCTGGTTCAACTTTCATGGTATGGTTGACGTACATAATTATAATAATTCTTATTTTTCTTCTACACCAAATTGTCTTTGCTATATGGAGGTTCTGGTGAGACTGTTCCAATTTAAAGTATATTTAGTCTGTTGCAACGAGACTGCGTACTGTCAAGTGAACTCTATGGCTGGTTTGCAGATGTTTTCTAGTTGAATATATTCTGGGTATCTGAGAGATGAAACCTGTCTAGTTAAATGACAATACGGGCTTTCTCTAACTTTCTGCATTTTCGCCATTATCATCCATTGCAGAGAGAGACGACGCTCGATTTTAGTGAATGTGGAACACCTGGAAAAGAGTCTGCAAGATTCTCAAGCAGCACCAGTTTCTCAAGTCCCTCTTCCTATCTGTTGAAGAGTTGCAGGTAGAAGAAGGCAGGCATCCATGGATAGAGCAATCCTACTGTAATATATATGTGTCGTATAATCTATATTTTGATTTTTTTAATATTCTTGGATACCATATATAACAAAAAGCATATGATCATGTAAAATGCATTTGGAAATTTATACAAAACCTTAAAATTATTCTTGAGTTCATGAATTTTTATTGAATTGGTTGTTTGCTGTATTTGTTTAGATGATATGTATTCTTTCTGGATCATGTATACAGTTTACACTTTGACATATTTATATGGGGTTTCTGTAACAACTAGTATTCTTATTATTATTTAAAAATTTAAAGTTCACAATTTAGTTTTCATATATACTTCCATCAAATATTAAAGTTATAATTCCTCTATTGGTAGGGGTGATAAGGACGTGATAGCTACTCATGGATAGATCCAAACATAAAATCTTTAATAAGAAGGCAATGTATGTGTTACATACATATTTGTGATTAGCATCACACCTAGATGGGTTATGTAACAAAAAATCGTTGCAAAATATATTAAGATATCATTAACCTAAATTATCAATTAAAACCTACTGAAAAACATCAATATCGTTCTCGCTCTAGCCATATTAGTTTCCTCCCGTTATGGATCCCTTTCTTTGATTATTGATTATTAATTCGCTTATTAAAATTGTAAATTCTGTCTTCCAAATTAATAAGCGCAGAAATTAATAAATTCTGTTCCACGTATCTCTCAGGTTTATGTTACATAGGATTAAGTGATTATTGATTTTTTTTTTTTTCTTTCCTTCCTCTTCTGCTTCAAAATTCGTTTTTCTTTTCCTTTTCTTTCTCAACTCTCTGCCCATTTTTTTTTTAATTGTAGGTGTTTGTATACAATTTTCTTGAAAATTCTAAACCAGAGAATGAGAGAAATACATGGAACAAATTTTATTAATTTCTGCGCTTATTAAATTTTGAAAACAGAATTTAAAATTTTAATAAGCGAATTAATAATCAAAGAACTAGAGGAAACTAATATGGCGGGAGCAAGAACGCAATTGATATTTTTCATTAGGTTTTAATTGATAGGGTTGGTCGGGGTAATTTATGTATTTTATAACGATGTTTTGTTACATATCACAATGGGACGTGTGATGCATAATCACAAATATATGTGACAGATCATGGGACCTTACCTTGTCAGAGGTTCTGATGTTTGAAGCAAACAAAGTATTAATTTATTATAGCTATCTATCACTTCTTATCAACCCTACCAATCGAGCCCTTAAATGTATTAAATTCACCCAATTCTGGAAAAAAGAAGCATTGTTTATAAAAGGGACTCTTATGAAGCATTAGCATAACAGAACTCGTGTATGAATGAGAATGATGTGATCCACAATTCTTCGACTGTCATTTGACCAAATTAATAACGCTTCTACTCTTCGTTTATATGCAAAATGAATTGAAAGAGAACAATTATATAAAAACATATATAATAATAGAGAATATAAAGATCTATAACCTAAGAATCTTACCTTCCAAGAAATAAAATATGCAATAACACACATCAACAAGATTTTATATCCAACATTTAGGCCTGTGCACCGGTCGGTCGGTCCGACCGACCAGAAAACTATAAACCGAAAACCGACCGCTCACTTAACATCTTTGATCGAACCGACCGACAATTCTAACCAAACTGAAAACCGACCGGCCGATTTTAAAAATCGGCTTCGATCGGTCGACCGAATCCACACCGGTGTAATGAAAGTGAAGGACTCACCACAATGACGGAACGCCCTGAATAATCGACTCGTTTGTCAAGGAGAGGACCGACCGAAAATATATATAAATATATATTATATACATGTTTGTATTGTAAGTTTGTAACTCATTTTTTCAATTGTCAAGTGATTCTCTCTCCTTATTACAAACAATTCTTGTTCATACCACATGCTCCAGTTTGCTCCAACAAAATAACAACAACCAACATTTTCTGCACCAAAAGCATAGCAATTTCAGTTTTTCCTTTTTGTGCAGTTAACTCAATTTGACCAAAGACTTTTCAAAGCTCAACCCTCTTAACTCACAAACACGAAAGAAATAAACAACAATAAAAAAGTAAAAAAAAAAACGTAGCTAACATTTATTATAAAATGAAATGAATAACAAACTGCACTTAATACAAAATTTATTTATTGCAATTCAACTGTTATTCAATCATATCACCAAGTCCCCCAAAATTGACTAACAATCATAAGCAGAGAGAATTTCATAAGTTCAACAAATCAAAATGAATCAAGAAATCAAACCAGCAGATTCAAAATAGGAGGAAGAAAACTAGAAAACAAAAGTGGGGACAGCCGCAGCTCCCACCACCATTGTTGCTCCACTCCATTTGCCGTTTGGCATGTGCTTCACATGACTGTCGTAAGAATCAAAACCACCCAAAAACCTTAACCAAATCTCAAAATCACAATCAAGAATGTCGATACAAATAACGCTGCACAAATGCACAAAAGCGACATCTTTCTTTCTTTACTTATTCCCATTACTTCTTTTGATTTTTGTGATTACAGTAGCTGATTTTGTTATTTCATTTCCTTTACCTTTTTCAAATATGTCGATGGAAGAGAAAGAGAAGAGATAGGGGAAAGAGATTACCAAAATAAAAGTGGTCGGTGCTGCAACGGTGAGCCAACGACGGCAGCGCAGCTGCGAGCCTGCTGCGGTGAATCGACGATGGCAAATGAGAATGGATATTATCGCCGTGCGTGAGGTGAGCCATAGCCCATGGCTGCCGGTGAGCCGTGAGTGTGTGACTGTGTTGCGCGAGTTGTGTGCGAGAGAAAGAGAAGAGATAGGGGGAAAGAGGTGATGAGAGCTGGAGAGGTGACCGAATGAGTGTAGCGGCGCCGCGTGTGAGGAAGGAGGGAGGAAATGGAACAAATTAGATTAGGTTTTCCAAATAATATTAAAATATTAATAAATTAATTTATTAAAATATGCTCGGTCGGTCGGTTATCGACTGAAGCTTAATTTATAAAACCGAACCGACCGATAGACTGAATTTTTTTAAGAAAACTAAACCGAACCGACCACAATGGTGTATAATAGCCGATCGAAGCGGACAAATGCGTGCCGGTTTCGATCGGTTTAATCGGTTCGGACGGTTTCTGCACACTCCTACCAACATTGACACGAAAGACAAATGATAGCTCGAACTAGAACAAGCACAACCCATATCAAGTAGAAATTGAATTGTGTGTGTGTATTGATCTAGTGATAGAATTATTAATATCCGAGGTTAAAGGTCTCAAGTTTGATTCCACCGTAACGCGATTTTTAAATTTATGTATTTAATTAACCAAAAAAATAAATAGAAACTGTGTTGTTGACAATTAATTAAGAAAAATGCATATTTTGGAAAGTGTAGGTAATAAATAATTGTAAAAATATCATGAAATATCACAACATTCAAACTTTTTTCAATAATGCCATGTTTTTTTAAAAAAAAAAATACATTTTCTAAATAATAAAATTAGACCAATTTTCCAGCATCTGAATGTCTATATGCCCGTCTGAATATATTGTGGAGCATCTATCATCACCACGCCACATGCCATATATATTCACATACGCAAATAAATAAAAAGACACGTCGTTTCTAATAGATAAATGAAATATACGATCTTGCCACAACAAGATAACACAGAAACTTATGCCTAGAAAGTTTCTCTGGCTTTTATTGTTTACATCACCTTAAAAATGAGAGAAATAACCACAGAAGATCAGGCTACTTTTGTTACAGCAGCATGTATTGCATCTGCGAGGTGTGGTACTGTCCTTGAACTCAGACCAGCCATGCTTATCCGACTGCACGATTTTACAACAGCCATCATCAATATGTCCGGTTAAGTTGATGCAAGTTGGATGATGTTTAATATGACCTTGAACCTTTCGACTTGCCTAAAGCTCAACTAAGAAAATGAGCACTCTCCATCTTAATTATGATGATTAATAGCAATGTTTTCTAATTTTGTCATTAAGGCGTTTTAAAGATAATTCAAGTAGAAGCAACTGGAACAGAGGTGAGGAATGGGGATAGCAAAAAACGCAGCATTTAGAAGCTGGGAGTTGATGAGAAGTAGGTTTACCCATCAGATGTCAGGTAGATGTGGTATTCTTCGGTCAAGAAGGCTACTTGCGCTGAGTTGAGTCCGGTGAAAGTGAACATCCCGATCTGCTTGATAATGTGACTCCAATCACCGGGTGTACCTGCCAACATGAGATGTACAGTTGCTCGGAGCGAAATAAACGTGACTGAAGAAGATGTAGCAACCCAATCTAGGGAAAGAGACTCCAACCGTTTTAAGTACCTCTGCTACATAATGCATCAAACAGTTGCTTGCGCATGCTGATGATACGATCAGCCATGGCCTTCAGCTCAACTTCCCATTCTTGGAACATAGCTCTGCAGGAAGATGTTGCTCAACTGAGATGCTTTATTGATCTTATAATTGGAAAGTTATAAATATATGCTTATTTTTCTCTCGTATTTTACTCAAGTTGTTTTCACTTGGCTTTTTATGATGATATATGTATCACATTCTTCTAACGAAAACATAATTTTGTGTAATTCATGCAGTATTGAGAATAATTCAACACCTGTCCTTGAGGATTGTTGCTACAATTGACGCCCCATGAATTGGAGGGTTTGAATACATGGGCCTAATAACTAATTTCAACTGGCTCTCCACCCTGCTTGCCACATCAGCAGACCTGCAAACCTGTAAATTCAGAAATTTTGAGCATTCACAGATTATCCTCAAGTTTACCCAAGACAGCAAAATGAAAAATATACAAAATTTTCAAGAATTTCATCTGTTAATGTAGTGTAGCCTTGGACATAAATAATATCTGAAGTGAACTCAGCATATTGCTAGACAAAAATAAAATAAAACAAAAATATTTAAGCCAACAGCATAGGTTGCTAAGGTCAGTCAGTACATTCTTTCTTAGGCAGCTGACCGTTCAAAAGCTAAAACACAGCAAAAATACAGAGAAAATCCCTATTTCTCTACCATAGACCAGTGGGTAGGTTATAGAATTTCTTGTTCAACTCAGCAGCCCAACCGATATAGCATAAATCTTTGAATGCCCCCACATTTTGTATAGTTAAGACAAGATTGGCAGCTCACAGCGCTTGTAGGAGACGTGGAATTAATTTTTCTCTTGACATTATTTTTCTTTGCTAACTTACCATGCTCAGGGCACCAACACGCTCCCCATAAAGCCCCATGTTTTTCGCGTAACTTTGAGCCACGAGACATTCTCCCCCATCTTTCACAAACATCCGGATAGACTGTGCATCTGCATCCAGGTTTCCACTAGCAAAACCCTGAACAAATTTGAACTCGGAATCATTACATACATATTTTAATATTTTAAGATGCCAAACTATGCTTAAGCTACAGTTCAATCACCTGGTAGGCGCTATCAAAGAAGGGTAACGATGCCTTTGATCTCATTAACCGTCTTATCTGCTCCCACTGCTGAGCAGTAGGATCAACACCAGTTGGGTTATGAGCACAAGCATGAAGAAGCACAATTGCTCCAGAAGGCGCAGACTCAAGATCTTCCAACAAGCCTATTTTATGCACAAATGAATATTGAAGTCATTAGTAGAAAGTCAAGATGGACTTGAAATATTATACATTTGAACTTGTAGCAATTATTTCCACCATCTTTCAACAATGATATATGAAGAGAAGAATACACAAGGAGATCATGACTGAAAGAGAAAATAGAAGGTGCCCACTACTAATGTCCACCTCCACGATATCACCTTTAGTGCTGCAATATAACACCAACACATGTACCTTGCTAATTCTTGTTGGCATGATTTTAGCTCATGCAAAAAAAGATCCCGAAGGAAGCATTACCAAAAGCAGTAAAACTAGTTCTAAGAATGTTTTGCATCCATGATAGAGATACTCGACCCTTCCTTTAACAAAAAACCTAGATTCTGAGCTTATACAGAAGAAAGAACTCACCTTTGAAATCGAGTCCACGAGTAGCTGGATCATAGTAGCGGTATGTCTTCACTGATAACCCAGCTAAACCAAAAACTTTCACGTGGTTTCCCCATGTCGGCTGAGGGATCAATATAGTATGCTGCAACACCATACACAAAAGTTTGTGTGTGAATATTCATGTGGCTGCTGAAGAAGAAGGGTATAGAAAGCTTAAATAGATGGCAGCAAGAGTACTAGACATACTTGATGATAATGCCGAGCCAAAAATTCAGCTCCAACCCTCAATGAGCCTGTACCAGACAAGCACTGAACAGTTGTAACCCTGTTCTCTTGGATTGCAGGACTACATCCAACAAATAGAATTTTAAAACCAATCTTGTGCGGATAAAGCATGATAGAATGGACAAAGATCGAAAAATAGCTATGAATTCACTATGGTCGCTGTAGAAAAACTATATTGCAAGAGGATGGTGAATGTTAATTGAGAGTCTATTTCTGCATAGAAGGGATATGTAGATGAGATTACTATCACAATTGCAGAATCAGGCTAATAATCCAACGTTATATGAAGTTACCAAGAAGAAAAGCCTTACATGAACCCTTTAGAGAACTTCTTGATAAATCTCAGATCATGAATATTAAAGAACAGGTGAGATCCCTAAAAAACATTTCATCTTTTTGTCTTCTTAAATAAGAGAAAATGCAACAAGGGTCATCACCACCAGAGACGCAATTCTAAATTGAAAAATTGCTCTTGGAAGAGGAAAAGGATACAGCACAGTAGGTCAATCAACAATGGCTTCAAAATTCTTCTTATTGACAGTGTAAACTGTAAAGTGCAACTGGTTGAAATGAAGTTCGACAGAAGTAATGAACTATATAGCACATACATGCATAGAACACAGCATATGATACCGCAGCTTGTCAATTGCATTGATCACGTAAAACTTGAAAAGATAAATAGTGTTTCTAACTATTTCATGTCTTCTCTATAATAATCAAGACTTCGGCCAACTAAAATTGGATACAACTTCATTGTTAATTTTTTCAAGATCAGCATCAATGTTTTAACACATAGTACCTATCAGCACCAAGTACGAGCTTAGCACTCAATTTATTGAAGTCTGACAATCCAACAATTGGAAGATACTCCTTCACTCGAGATCTGCAAATCAATCAGTGAAAAGTACTAAAAACAATAAATCTTAATTTCTAAACACAGCAGTCACAGGATAGGATTTGTACCTGTCATTCACTAGCATCTGCTCCGCTTTTCTCACAACATTCAAAACAAGAGGTTTTCCTTCCTGTAGTCCAGAAGAAATCAATTTGGAGGCTGCTAATGGTAAACCTCAATTGATCACGTTTATTTTACTAGGCCAAAGCACAAAAAAAAGTTACCTCTGTCCGATATGCTCCAACTCCCAAATTCAACTTCACGGGGCTTGGGTCTTTGTTGTAAGCAACGGTCACCTATTTGTTCAAAGATACACAGTTATTAGGATTCCATATATCCATGAAAGAACTAATAAAATAAGATAAGTGTTCGATCCAAAACTTGAACAGAGGGAATCATGCATAAAATGATTGAGCACAGAGATAATATAAATTTGATTCGTCTAACCAAAAGAAAAATCTGGCTAATTCCATCAATGCAATGCCAGAACCGATGTTGAAAATGTTTGTGACAGAAACAATAGATGAGAAGTCTAAATCAATAACCTTCTTCAAATTTTCAACACTAAACAGGAAGATTTTTTTTGAAAACGAAACTCATTCCAATCGAACACAGAAGCACACAAGAAAACAACACCAACAGCAATCAGAACACCAATCCTCTTGATCACCAGTTACTCGACAAACGAATCAAATTCGAAGATCACGAGCGAAAAGAGGAGGTTAATCATGCTTAATGAAAAATAATACAGTTTTCAAGCTCAACTCTTCATGTTTCCAAAGCTAGCATAAAAATACTCGATGTTCTCACGACATTCATCAAATTATGTTATATTCAACGCCGAACAGCCAGCTCGGCCACCATCTAATGTGAAATTTCACAGCAACTAAAAGTGAGAAATATGATTGGACACACAGAGGCACGCGCACAGAGAGAAAGAGAGAGAGCTAAGAATTACGCCGAGAATGGGGTCTTCGGGAGCCCGAACAACATGATCAAAGACGGAGATCCGAGTAGCGGAAGTCGGAGTGGCGACGATGCAAGGGTTGTTGGCTTCGAGCGTCGATCCTTGCAGGTGGCGGACCAGAGCGCTCAGCCTCCGATCAGCGGGCGACGGCGACGAGTGTGAACAGTTACCTCCGTGCATTTTAGCGGATTTGCTTAACGTGTCAATTGCCTCTTCTAAATTACGCGGGGACGGCAACCGCTTCGGTTTTCGGCCTAATTTACGATCGTCTGAGCATTGACTCGGTGGGGGCGGGTTAATATTAAGAATGGAGATGGCGCTGACGTGTCCAAATATGGGGCCGGTCAACAATTTGTTTGGCACGACAAACGAGGAGATAAGTGACGTAGACGTTATTCCAGTGTAATACTCCAATATACAATTAAGTTAATGAGTATGCTTAAGATAATAGTGATAAGTAAGATAAATTTATGTCGTTTAACTGTATCGCCTACTTCCCCAAAAAATAGAAAACTTGTATCCTGTAGTCTGCCAATTGTTGCATCAGAACATAACAAATCAACTATTGAGTACGTCTAAATTAATTACATTACCTATACAAAAGGTATGTTTAAATTAATTTATTCAGAAGATGCTAATAGAGTAAGGTAAACTTATATGGCTCAACTCTTGTGCGACTTGTGTATAATAGCATAAGGACTGAACTAATTTATTCATACATTTGGGTACGAATTTTAACTTTTTCATCCCTCAACAACGAAACATAACAAATAAAAAATAAAAAGGAAATGATATCGGTAAAGCAAGGTAAAATCTTAATCCATTCATATCCAATTTCTTCTGGATATACATTGATGTAATAATTGTAGTCAGCACGCCAATTTAGAAATTCTAGTTTAATAGTTTTATCATTATCTTTTTCTTACAAGAAATAGCAACAGCCCCCGTCCTACGTCTTTTAGTAATTCAAATTACAGACGCTTTTTTCGTCGTATTCTACTTTATACCGTATGAAATCTATTAATATTGTTGCCATTCAGATACAAAACTTCTCAGGCTAACAGGGATTCTTCTAATAGAAGCAGGCATAACCAACATCTGGATATATCTTCCGAATGAAAATAATAATATTCAAGAGTGCATAATGAAAAGTCTCGTAATTGCACAATAACACTTGGATCAATTATATTAACACTTTAAATTCAAAGAAATAAAACAATATCTAATAAAATAAAAAATCTGGACTTTAAACAGGAAAACCATTCCTACAATGCAAGAAAAATGTCAGAATGCAATTCAAGTGCAAACTGATATCAAGATTGGCAGAAGAAACAGCCGCGTAATCCTTAATCGTAACATGATATGTAGAGTTCTAATATTCGATAACCAATACGAGCAAAGCTTAATCTCTGCGCTTCATTACAATATTTTTCTCTTAGCAGATCAAGACAATCGTATTTCACAATCTCGGAAGATCAAAAACGATGCAACAAAACTACCCCAATTTCTTTGTTCTTCTTGCCCAGGGCGCTTCCAAAACCGAAAAAGGGCAAGCCATAGAGCAAAACTCTATTTCTTACTCCAACTTTATTCTGTCGATATCAGTCATTATCCCTTCAAGCTGCAAGACGAATTTTTAAGGGAATGATGGTATACTAACTATAAGCATATCGTACAAAGAAAGTGTCGCATGAAAAAATGTTTAGCTCTTTCGTACATACCTTGACAATTTGGCGCATAAAGTAATCACCATATTTCTTTGGTGCTTTGGATTCAACAATATGAACCATGTCCTGAAATTGAAAACAAGAACAACTCAGGCGTCCAGTGTAAATGTGTGACACAAGAAAAACACTATAAATAGCCACTGTAAATTGATTAAACAAGAAACGTTGCCAGCAAAGAAAAAAAAGGAAACACTCACATCATCAATGTAGAAATTGGTATCCATATTGGAGATCACTTTTCCATCTGAATCAACCGAATGCATCTTGTGTTTGTATGTCATCAAAATTGTCCTGTGAATAGATAATGAAATTCTGCTTATGAAACAACCCTTCTATATCTATACAGGAAAGGATAACATCAAGTTGGGATTTCAAAGTAACACATCACCTCAAAGTGTGTTCATCAACTTCCATATATGAGGCTAGCTTTGCAATGGAGATCGTAGAGTATACATTTAAGAAGGTCCGAATGCCTGATAGTAGTTGCTGCTGCTTTACTTCATAGAGAAACAACTTCAACTGTAGTCTATAAGCGTCCTGAAGTGATTGGTTTTGAAAGCTTATCAGATTATGAAAAGAAATCTTAATAACACATGCCAACAATAGCCCGCAAATACAAAACCAAAGACAAATGTGGTTATGTATGTGCAGAAATGAAGACGAATCAATTTAATCGGAGTTCATCCAATGATATATTCACACCTGGTTGTAATTTACAAGAGGCTCCTCGTAGCTTGGGGCAGCGGGAGTGATGAACTTTGGGCATGCATAAGAGAAGAGCTCGTCATATAGAGTAAATGCCTCATCATCATATCTCTGCATCCTCAACATTTTTTCACCATACTTCTCTCGCAGCTGAGAGTTCACTGTCTCCTCAACAAGCTTTAGTTGAGGACAAAGGGAAAGAGTAACTGCAAGCAAGGCATACATCTGCTCGTTCTTTTCAGTATCTGTTCATATTGAGGAGATTTTGGTGATACTGCTTTGTCTTGAAAATGTAAAGTATTTTATTGAATTCTCTAATGGACTCTGTGTACCTGTAAATATTTAACAAGTGTATTAGAAGAACTCCTTCATAAACATCTCTCGATAACAAGTAAAGCAGTTGCATATCATGTACTCTAAACATGGCATAGGTGGCATATGGAAGCATACCATACCATATCCCACTGCAGTTATCGAGACATAAGATGATGGAATAAAAATGACAAACATATACCATGGTATACCTTTTAAAAAATTAATTCATGAATATATTTCCTTGCAAAATTATCAGACCCAAAGCAGCAAGCTCACTACAAAGACACAAAGCTGTATTCAACTGACTATATAACCCAACTAATGAGGATATTTAATATGAAGATTAAGAAACATGGCAATATAGATAGGTCCATAGAGTTTCAGGTTAAAAAGAAAATGTTAAACCCACCTCCAAGCATGAGATTTGCAAATCCATAGTGATATATTGTGGTAATGTGGCTCCGATAACACTAGTGTAGACCCCTTGTTGACTTATGTCAATTGGAAGTATGCACTTCAGGCCAGTGTGATAATCACCCAATAAGCAGTGAACTCTAAGCAGGCCTATCATGCTAAAGTACCCCAAGACCTTCAACACATTACTTCCACCACTATAATCATATCCATCTGTAGCAGTGAACTGCTCAAGACCTTCCTTCTCCTGTTCCAGAATGTGAATGATCGAAGACTTCTCCACAAGTGCTTGTAAATAATTCAGGACACCGTACACATTCCATGCCTGAGAAACAAATGTAATGATCAGTAATAGTCTTTTCTTCTAAATGAAAATTATAGATCACATAAATAGAACCTCGTTAAAAGATTATTATACTGGCGTTATAGGTCATATAAATAAAAGACCCTCATGGTAAGATTATTAATCAAAGCGAAGCGGGCATAAGCAAAAAACTACCTATACAAAATTACTCATCAATTTCTCAATGACAAACCTGATCATACTGGCGCAGAAGTGCAATCTCCTGCTCAGTTTTGTTCTTCATCTTGCACGATACTGACAGAACGACTGAAACTGGTATACAAATTCATCAACCATGTCCCAGAGCCACTGATTTGGCAGTTGCATATTCACCACTCCATGCAATACAACCTGCACAAAAAAAAAACAAGTTCAGCTGCACAATCATCCATCAGAAATAAGCAAAGTCCATCAGAAGTAAAACTTACATTTTCTCCACCTCTAGCCGAATTAAGTGTATTATGTATAATTTTACAAATCAGCATGGGTTCCAAAAACGACCATCCTAACTATAAGTATTTGGTACCATCTTGTAGTGCATTGTAGTTGAAACTAATTGCTAAAGGAATACCATTTGATACATAGTTATTCTAATCTAAAACTACCAATAATCTGTCTACTGAACCACCTTAATTAAGCACAAAATACAAATCCAGATAAAATACTACTAGAAGCAATACTACAAGCAACATGAATTTTATTACCCTGCTTACCACACTTTTCCAGCCCAATTACACAACCACCTAGCTCCTAAAAACTCATACACCCGCCAACTACCTCTTTCACTCCCATCCGCACACTTTCTTCAGTTTCAATATAACCACCCTCACAACCAGTTTATATGATTTCTCACTCAAAGTCAACTGCGAATCACTTTCGTTACCCAAATTTGGATAAATGTATAGGGAACAAAATCTAGCTCCAATTTCCCCCATATTGATTTCCAGACAAATAAACATGATAAAAATTTATCAGTACTCTGATGAACAAAAAAACATAGTGATACAATAAATTTGCACAGCTAGTACGGCATCGAGAGAGAGCTAAGGGCAACTCGATAACTTATTCACGGATGTCGCAATTTCATCACAGGTAAGACAACCATTAAAAACTCTGAGATCCACAAAAAGTAAATACAGCCCTAACCTGAAAGAGATTGCAATAATTATCCCACGAATCAATCCGCTGCTTGAGCGTGGGCGATAGGCGCGCGTAGAGGTGGCGGAACCACATCTCGCGGTACAGCAAGCAGAATACGTGGTCGTTGTCGACGTAGGTCGCGACGGCGTCGACTGACGGCCACGGCGCGTCCTTGAAGAACCTATCGCTGATGCTCTGGAAGGACGTCTCATACATCTGGTGGATCTCGTAGACGTTCTTCTCTCGTATGTGGCGG
Organism: Salvia rosmarinus; assembly: GCA_036937905.1. Classification (NCBI taxonomy): domain Eukaryota; kingdom Viridiplantae; phylum Streptophyta; class Magnoliopsida; order Lamiales; family Lamiaceae; genus Salvia; species Salvia rosmarinus. The sequence goes on from CM072814.1 coordinate 64,872,317, forward strand.
TACATGTGCACCACGAACGACTTCACGGAGTCCGGCACATAGTTCGGGTCGTAGCTGGAGGCGGAGTCGCCGTGTGCGGATTGCTCGGAGTCGTACGGCGCCGCGCCGGCCATGGTGGCAGTGGTGGTGGTGCAAATCTTCCGGCTCGGAACTGAAACTTGCGTCTCCGCTGCGTGTCCTTGAGTGTGTGTGAGAGAGATGAGGGCAGACTAAGAGAGTTTGGTTGGGGTTTTTGCCCTAATGAGAGTGAAAGAAGAAGTGGGCTCATTTTGCAGAGTATTGGGCCTGATGTTCAGATTATTTGCTTTCCGAATAATATTATTAATATTTAGTTGAGCCAATACTCACCATTGGGTGCTAATCGTTGGTTTCCAAATATAGCAAAATAAGTGATCGAATATCTATCGTTTAATCAATCACGTCGGTTAACGGGTAATTCAAATTATAATATTTTTAGAAAATACTTAATATTTTATTAATTGATTTTAAATATTTAGTAATTAATTAGATAAATATTTAATAAAA